>JAKFHU010000270.1:1800000-2212311 GCA_023783475.1 Daubentonia madagascariensis | reverse complement strand
TCCAAAAATTTGATTTCCAGGCAAGATTACAACTCACTAGACTTTTCCCCAAAAGGAGAATTTTTTTCCCCCAAAACTAAAGGGAGAATTTTTGGAAAAAATAACTGGGAAAAAACCCAAAAACACACACAACAAAAACCTCTTCGTTGTTTTTTCCCCCAAATTTGGTCAAATTTTCCCCAAACCTTGCCTGCATATTTTGCGTTCTTTTTTGTCCCTTTAAAATTTTCTCTTTTAAAACATTTGGCCCAAATTTAGGGATAACACCCCAATAAATTACATTTTTAAAATTGTAAACAGCAGCAAGACTTCCATTTACAAAATTTTTTTTAGTTTTTATTTTTTAAGATAAACCCTATTTCCGGGGAAAATCTGGTTTCCCGGTTTGTTTTTACTAATTAGAAAAAAAAAAAACTTTTTGGGGGAAAAAAAACCTTGAAAAAAAAAAATTTTTCCCTTTTAAAAAAATCCCCAAAGGGTTTTCACAAATTTTAACCTTTGAAGTATAAAAAAACCGCTGCCCCCTCAAAAATTTTTTTAAAATGTAAAACATTTAAGAAAAATCTAGAAAATTATTTCAAAACTTATTCGGGAATGTTTAAAGTTTCCAAAATGGAAAATTGAGGTTTTGGTAAAATTCAATTTTTTTAAAAAAAAGGGTGGTTGATTATACCTTGTTCATTGTTTTTCTATTTTTTTGCGCCCCCGTAAAAGGGGTTTTTTTTTTTCCGGGGCCCGTGGGCTCTGATTATGGGCCCCATAGTGAAGAGCCGTGTTGCCGTGGACATCCTTATGGTTTGGATCGGCTCCGTGTTCTAAGAGGATCGTGGCGCACTCCTCCTCCTGGCATTGTACCGCCTATCAGTATCAGATCAAGAAAGAGATCTTAAGTTCTAGGAATTCAAAATAAACATTCCACGGGTTCCACCAACTAGTTATCTTTAAATGAAATAAATTTATTTTTATTCTGTGTATTGAAATCAAATCCATCGCATACAGAAATAGTTGGCTGCTATATACCTTAATCAGAGCTGTCCTCTTTTCACTGTCCTGGACATTGAGCTGGCATTTTCTGTCCACTAGGATAGTAACTACTTCTGGGTGGCCACTGGCACAGGCCAAATGGAGAGCAGTCCTATGAAAGTGAGAGGGATTTTAGGAAACTGTAGTGTGCTATGTTAAAATATACAATGATTCATATAATTGTAAATATTAAATAGCATGTTATTCCTCCACCTTCAAAACAAATATTTAATTTTCTTGTGAAGAAACTACAATATTTATTAGCTCTTATTACTCACTACATTAATGAAGGAGCAGCCTATTTGAATAGAAAGACCCTGGCTTTTGGAGTCAGTTCAACTTGGGTTTGAATCCTACTTTAAGCTCTATCAATTACTAACTATCACTTAGCCTTTCTGTGCTCAATTTCCTCATCAATAAAATAGGCAAAAAAAAAAAAAAAGGTAGCTATCTCATAGGACACCACTGTGATGCTTAAATGAGAGTCTGTACAAAGTATCTTGGACAGTTCCTAATGCAAATAATAGCTCAATGATTGTTAGATAATATAATTATTACTATTACTACTACTTAACAAAGACAACATTTTTAATTAAGTAAAATGATACAATTGGCAGGGCACGGTGGCTCACACCTGTAATCCTAGCACTCTGGGAGGCTGAGGCAGGAGGATAGCTTGCTGTCAGGAGCTCAAGACCAGCCTCAGCAAGAGTGAGACCCTGTCTCTACTAAAGATAAGAAAAATTAGCCAGGTGACTAAAAATAGAAAAAAAATTTAGCCGGGCATGGTGGCACACGCCTGTAGTCCCAGCTACTCAGGAGGCTGAGGCAGGAGGATTGCTTGAGCCCAGGAGTTTGAAGTTCCTGTGAGTTAGGCTGATGCCACAGCATTCTAGCCCGGGCAAAAGAGTGAGACTCTGTCTCAAAAAAAAAAAAAAAATTAAAATTTTTTAAAATGATACAATTATACCTACTTTGTGGTTTGTTTTGAAGATTAGAGATAACACTGTATTTCAGTGATGCTAAGGTGTTCATTTTCTCCCATGTTAACATCACTGATACTGGAATGGGACTTTTTATTCACGATTTATTTCAACTATAATGGGTAGCATTTAAAATAATTATCTTATTGATAAATGAAATAATGGGGCATCAGACAATCCATGGTCCTTACATTAAGTGATACATGGTATATGCAATAGGTCTCTGGCAGTTCTAATCATATGACTGGCATTTAAATAAATTTCAGTTCTTAAAAGTAATATGGAAAAAGAAGGTTGAAATAACACAATTTCTTAAATGAAGTAATTCTTTGATTTTCAAAAAACTTTAAAGCAAAGGAAATTCAGGACTCAATAGGTACGTCTCATTTTTTGCAATATACAGAATCATACAATGTATGAAAATCAGATATTTCCAATTTTTAATATTTATTTAATACTGTTATAAATTTTGAAAGGGCAGTTAAAGCTCATCTTTTATAATTGCCTACTTTCAGGAATGGTTTTGTTTGAAAGGAGGGGGGAAAAGTTTTAATTGAGACTAAGTCCTAATACTCCAATTTAAAATCTCTAACTTGTCAGACTGGGCAGGTAAACAGGAAGTTTTTAAGGATGGATGGGTCCTGAGAGATAGAGAATATGTCCACCACATAATAGGTACTACATTTATGCTTGATGAATAAATGTATTGAAAGAATAAGTAGAGTTTAAGAGTTCAATATTTTTAAAGAAAACTCTTATAAAGTAAAGCAATATTTCTGCAATAGTAACTATCATTTATGTTTGCTATTTTTCATTTTCATAGTGATACAACTGAAATATGATTAATCTATAATTTTTGCATATATGTAATAAGTCTGTATATAATAAAAACATGTATATAATGAAATGTATATGTAATAAAATCTGCAAGCACAGATGAAAAGAGGCTCTTTACTTCTGATGAGCTAAAAGTTGGCAGAAGATTCCAACCCATAAAAAATTTAAATATAAATTAATAGAGAAAGAAATTATTTCTATCTGTAAGATTGTATTCTGCAAGAAATTATTTCTATTCTGCAAGATTCATATTCCTGCTTTTCCCAGGAATTATTTCATTAATAGTAAATGTTTAGTAGAACTTTTATACACACTCATTCAGAAATCATAGATAAGAAAAAGGAAAAAATTTCACTTATAATACAAATGCCCAGATATAACAAATTTTATCACATTTTGTACATATTTTCAGCTAACCACAAGACCACAGTGTGTTTATGTGTATGTATAATCAAATTAATTTTTATTCTCACTTGATATACCAAAACACTCTTCACATGTCAACATACATCTGTATCTATGCCACCTTCAATAGTCATATATTATTCCACCCTATGGACACAATAAAATTTATTTATAAAATCCATTATATTGGTTCTTCTGAAAACATTATTTTAATCAGTGCTGAGAAAAACAAATTGTGTGGTTCTCTATTTCTTAATGATATTTTAGTATAATGCAATTGATGGGTAAAGGGCACATGCATTTTTTAAATGTGGTACTTACCACCAAATTGTCTATTTGAAAAGACATCAGCAACTTAATATAGTAAATATTTTACAAGTATGTTATCTTTTATTTTGTTAATATTTTATGATATACAGGGGGGTTTTAACTTTTATTCTGCTATGTCAACCTTTAGAATGCTTGCTTGTGAGATCCTTCTTAGGAAGGTCTCTGCCAACATAAAAATGTACCTGGATAAATAGGCATTTGTGTTTTTTCTGATATTTTCTCTTTTGGTATATTTAAATTGTTAGATCTATATGCCATGAGGAAATTATTTTTGTGACAAAAAATTAGCTAGTTTTCTCAAAACAGCAGGCATTTCTTTTGTGAATAATTCATCTTTGCCTACTAATATGAAATGTCACCATAATCAAGTTCTACATTCTTACATATATTTGGGTGTTTGCGAATTTTCTAATCTGTTTCATTCCTTTATCTGTCTCTTCAACTGTTAATAAATGATTAATTTGTAGAAATTAATAGCACATTTTGATATCTAGAAGGGCAAGTCTTTGTTCCCTCCATTACAAGGATTTTCTTAATGTCATCACAATAGTAAAAGACAGACACCAGTGTAACTCAAAAATTTTAAAACCTTGACATTTTAATTTAGTTTTTGTAAAATTGATATAGAAAGAGCTCACATTTTCAGAAAAATGAGTCTTCCTTTTGAAGACTATGGAACCAGCCTACCCACCTCAAAACTGCCCTCTAAGTTCCCTGCATAAAGGCCACATTTACACAGGTGTACCTTAATATAAAATGGATCTTGGATTTTATTCAAAGATGTTTTAGCCCAGAATTCGATATAGTAGTGAATTATTTCCCTCATTATGTACCTTTCTATAATGTATATAACATGTTTTTAAATGCATACATTAAAAACAAAACACTGCATATACTTGTGTTAGTTAAATAGTTAAAACTGGCAATAAAGTGTTCCAGAAGGGGAGTCCTGGGTGGATGGGGAACCAGCTGGAGTTTTGTTTTCGTGCCGCTGCCCACAGAGATGTCCCGGGCGCCGGAGCCCTCCGAGGTGTCCAGGTCCCCGGTGCTGCGGGGCCCGCAGGGAGGGACGCCGCGCCCCCTCCCGCCGGGAGCCCGCGACCCGCTGCGCCCCCCTGTGGCGCTTCCCCCACCGCCGCCGGCACCCGGCCCGGGGCGCTCTCGTCACCTGTTCTTCTTGTCTCTGGCGTCCACCACACTCTCCTTCTGCGCAAGGATCTGCTCCACTTTCGCCACGTCACCCGCGTGGGCAGCCCGGTGGATTTTTCCCAGGTCTTTGTCTCGGACGCGGTACCATGGATGTTGGAAGGCGCTGTCCCCGGCCGCGCCTTCGAGGCCCGCGCTGGTCTTGCCCCGGCTGGTGAAGGGGCCCGAGGGCGACGCGCCCCGGTTTCCCCCGAAACAAAAGATCTTCTTCATGGCCGCGGCTGCCGGCTTCGGACACACCTCAGCTCCCCACCCACCCCCCACACCCCCACACCCCTACTTATTCTCCGCCTCGGGAGCCCAGTACAGTCAAGACAACACCATCTGACCACCACCTCCAACAAGGGAAATCACGGTTTCCAACGTCTGACAGGAGGAAATCGCCAGGCAGCGCCGACCACAGCCGAGCACAGCGGGGCACAGCCAAGCAGCGCCAAGCCGAGCCGTTAAGCCAAGTGCGCATGCGCGCCTCAGAACTCGGCGTCACTGCGCGTGCGCACAAGCACCGGTGGGGAAACCGTCCCTTTCTGTGACGCTGTCCTGGTCGCGCGGCAGGTCGACGCTGCTCGGCCGCCACAGCCCGCGCGTGTAGCGCTTCTGCGGCTGTGGCTCAGGCGCCTGCGAGGGCTGCCGGGCTTGCCCTGGGCTGCCTTGGCGTGCGCCGCCCGCCGGGCCTATGGGCCAGCAGCCCGACTGAGCACGCAGCCCGCACCCGCTCCTCCTGGTCCCGCGTCCGTAGCGGGGAGCTCCAGCGCTTGGCCCTCGGCTGCCACCGGGGATCGAGGCTGAGCAGCCGTCCCTGCCTCTGTGCAGCTGCACCTGCCTGGCTGAGTGCCAGGTTGGTGGCTACTATGGCATGTGGCCCGGTGTCTCTGCTACTGGCTGGGTGCTCGGAGGTTGCTGAGCCGCTGCTGCCCACTGCCCTCCAGTCTGAGCCTTGGGAAGCCAGTGAGCTTAGGGAAGTACCTGCCATAGCTGATGGCTGGAGGGACTTCCTGGATCCCTGCTTCCAGCATGCTCTGTGGCTGGTGTCAGAAAGGAGAAAGCAGGTGGTGATTAACAAGAACATGAAGCTGGGACACAGTGTTAATGCCTGTCAAACAGTTCCCTAAGTTTAACTTGTGGGCAAACTTTTGGGTCCACGTGGCAAGTCTCTGAAGCTACAAGAAGAAACCTTGACAAAAAATGTCCATCTTTGGAAAAGGTTCCATGACAGACAAAGTGAAGGAGGAAAAGTTGAGGAAAAGTGGAGAAGCGAAGCACGATCAAAGTAGTTCCATCTCCATGTTCTCTTATTGAAGTGCTCACAGAAGGTTATGCCTGGATGGGACTGTTTTGGGAAAACTCACAAAGTTTCTCATCCCTGACTATATTGATGAGGTCGGACAAGTACAGCTCCAAGAATTAACACATTTGAATAGTAGTTCAGAAAATGCAGATCTTCTAGTGGTTGGAGGGAAACCCACCTTGGGTACAAGAGATGTACCAACCCCACCAATTACCAGAGGAAGGGGAGGGGTCACAGCCTAGCTGGTCAGAGTTGTTGTACCAAAAGGGACACCAGCTCCTAGGGGAATCCTTTCCACCCAAAGGCCAATGAGTCATAAAAGAGGACTTCTCACTCCCAGAGCAAGAGGAGTCTCCCCAACTGGGTACAGATCACCACCACCACCACCCCAACACAAGAGAAATAAGGACAATATGACTATGATGATGGATGCCTTATCCAGAGGAAATGAAAGGATGGCAGAATTCCTGGGCATCTGAAATCACACCGGCTGAAGGTGGCAGGGTGTGGGAGTTGAGAGAGGAATCTGGGAGTCAGTCAGACTGGGTTCAAATCCTGGTTCTGCCACTAACTGAATGTGGGAAGTTATTCAAACTATCTGTGCCTCGGTTTACATATTTGTAAAACAGGGATGATGGTAATTGTGCCTGTTTCACTGAATTGTCACAAGGATCACATGAGATGATATTTGGACAGCACATAGTGCCTGGCATGGGGTGAGTGCTCCTGTTGCCTGTAGAGATGAAGCCTGTTAACTCAGCAGGGATCAGCCCTCGTCCCACTGAGGCGAAATATGTATGATGCATGTGGTTCTTGGATTGTCCACTGTGAGATTACCTGGTCACTTCTGCCTGCACAGTAGACTCTATGCGAATGGGTCCCCTAAGAAAGACCATGAGGAGGTGTCAATCTACCAGACTTCAAGCTACACTACAAGACTAGTAACCAAAACAGCATGGTACTGTCACAGAACAGAGAGATAGACCAATGGATCAGAACAGAGAACCCAGACATAAAACCATCCTCGTAATGACATATGATCTTTGACAAAGCAGACAAAAACACACACTGGGGAAAAGAATACCCATTCAATAAATGGTGCTAGGAAAATTGGACAGCCACATGCAGAAGACTGAAACAGGATCCACACCTCTCACCACTCACAAAAATCAACTCACAATGGATAACAGACTCAAACCTAAGGCATGAAACCATAAGAATTCCAGAATAAAATGTTGGGAAAACTCTTACAGACATCAGCCCAGGCAAAGAATTTATGAAGAAGAACCCAAAGCAATCACAGCAACAACAAAAATAAATAAATGGGACCTGATCAAATTAATGCTTTGGAGTCTTAGTCATAAACTCCTTGCCTAGGCCAATGTCCAGAAGAATTCCTCTTATGTTTTTTTCTGGAATTTCTATGGTGTCAAGTCCTACATTTAAGTCTTTAATCCATCTTCAGCTAATTTCTGTATATGGCGAGAGATGGGGGTCCCACTTCATTCCTCCACATATGGCCATCATACCTTCCCAGCACCACTCACTGAACAGAGTGTTTTCTCCTCAGTGTATGCTTCCATCTGCTTTGTTGAAGATCAGTTGGTTGTAGGTATATGGTTTATTTCTGCGTTCTCTACTCTGCTCCATTGATCCACGTGTCTACTTTTATACCATTACCATGCTCTAGCCTTATAGTCAGGTAAGGACATGCCTCTAGATTTGTTCCTTTTGCCCAGGATTGCTTTAGCTATTCAGGCTCTTTTTTAATTCCAGTGAAATCTAGGATTGTTTTTTCTAATTCTGTGAAAAACAATGTTGGTATTTTGATGGGAGTTGCACTGAATCTGTAAATCTCTTTGGGCTGTACGGACATTTTAACAATATTGATTCTTCCAATTCATGAGCAGGGGATGTTTTTCTATTACTACCTGGTGTTGAACAGTCCTTGGGTCAATGATGAAATCAAGATGGAAATCAAAAAAATTTGAAATTGAATGACAATAGTGACCAAGCTACCAAAATCTCTGGGATACAGCAAAAGCAGTGCTAAGCAGGAGGTCCATATTGTTATGCCTTTTTTGAAGATTACCTCAAGGTTTCAAAATAAAAAATCACTTGACTGGTATGCTTCATCTGTAAATGTGAAGATATAACAAAATAACAAATGGGACAGTATAAATGTTCTTCCCATTTTGCAAAGGATCTTAATAAAAACTGAATAAACAACTATTAGAAACTTTTAAACCTTAGAGGGCTAAAAAGTAATTGTAATAGAAAATACTAGAATACAAAATTGAAAGCCTTTCATTCAAACTATGCTTTTAAACCACAGATAAAGAAGAACTTCCTGTCAGTTTGGAGACAGTAATTATTTTTAATACTCTATGTTTTTTTCCTATAAATTATTATGTGTTCAAAGGTTTAATCATCCTGACATATATTGGGTTGGTTTGTTTTGCAAGTATCTCTGTGCTTCAGTTTCTTCATTTTACAAAAAAAAATAAAGAAAGAAAAAAAGAAAAAAATTGAATTTGCTACCTGCCTCAGGTGGTTTAAGAATTAAATGAGTTATATATGTCATTAATTTGCCTGGCATATAGTAACTTCTCACTACTCTGAGCATTTTGCTGTTATTTCAAAACTACACTCTATTAGATGACAGATTCAAAATTCTATTATCATTAAAAATGCTAATGTGCAAGATAGATCCAACCTGTGTTTATACAGAAATCTAACATCACCAAGAACTATCAGAAAGGAGGATTCCTAAATCCATATATAAACTAATCAGAAGAGGTCATTGATAAAGTTTTTTGAGTCTCTAACACACTCTTCCACCTGTGGTTTTAAAACTTTGAAAAATTTTGCATGGCATGGGGGCTCATACCTGTAATTCCAGCTACTCAGAGGTTGAGGTGGGAAGATTTAAGGCCAGGATTTGGAGACCAGCCTGGGTAACATAGAGAGAACACCGTCTCTTTTAAAAAATGAAAAAGATAAATAGCCAGGTGGGGTGGCACATGCTTGTAGTCCCAGCTACTCAGGAAGCTGAGGTGGTACAATCACTTGAGCTCAGGAGGTCCAGTCTGCAGTGGCTGTAATAGTGCCACTGCATTCCAGCCTTGGTGACAGAGAAAGACCCTGTCTCTTTAACAAAGAAAAAAAAAGTTGAAAAATTATATAATTATTCTGTTCTTCATAGAAACTTCTAGAATATAAGAATATTACTTTCTACCTGTTGGGGTGGGAACTCATAGTGCGTGAGGGCTAAGAAAGTATTCTTGACAGAAAGATTAGAATAGTCTTAAAGGAAGAAAGTTATATTTTAGTTCCCGAGGGTGGGAAGGGCATGGCACAAGAGAAAGAAAGAAGTTCTGGCCTCGAGGGTAAGGGGTTTGGGGTTTTTATGGGGATAAAGAGAAAGAAAAAGCGAGTGCTGCCAGTTCATAGCAAAAGGCAGCAGTGAAATGGCTGTGTCTGTTTTTCCTTTTTTTCTTCTTCTTCCCTGTGAGGCTGGCTTATCAGGGTCCTTGGAATGTGATTCTGGCAGGAACTGGAGGTCTGTGCTCCTTCTGTCTGCTCAGTTCTTTCCAGGTGCTGGAAAAACAAACTCTCAAAACAATTTAAGCCACAGGTGGTTAATCAAAGAGGGCTGTTGTGCTGTGATCTTTCCCTTCAAAGGGGCAATTATGTGCTGTGTGTTTTCTCCTTTTTTTCCTGTTAGTTTATTAGCAAGGCCATCATTTCACTACCCATGTCATAGCCAAGCACTTAAGAATCAGTTTCTTAAATATAGAACAGGGGTGGGGAACTTAGTCCAGTGGGAGAGACAAAATAGAAACCTTCATCTCCGATGTTGTGGCTTTATGAAAGATAAAAGTAGTGTTCATTAAAGCTTGTCTTCAGTTAAAATTTAAGCCCATACCTGTGCAGTGGAAAGGAACCACTCACGTAGGAAGGAAAAGAGAACTTTCCAGTCATGAAGGTCAAACTGCCAAAATGTGCCAAGATGAGCAAGAATTGTCTGAGGGGGCTGGAACATGGTGAGGGATAGCTTTTACTGTCCTGTTTTGTATATTTAGTCAAGCCTAAGATGGAAGTAATGAAAAGTAACATGACCAGATCATACAGCTCAGCGAATATGGGATCTAACTTAGGTGGTCTGACTTCTCAGCTCCTCCACCCTAACTCTTAACCTACTCTGTCACCAGGGTATTTTGGAATTTATTAATCCGCAGAAGCTGCTGAGTGGTTTTCAGCAAGAAAGTACTATGTTACAGGAAAAAAAGCCACATAAAATACTCTGGCTGCAGTAAAAACCAACTATGGATGAAGACAGCTACAAGAATTCCAGTAGAGAGGCTACTGTGATACGTATGTATCTTTTTCCTTCTTTCATGTTTGTTTTTCTGTTCCACAGAAGGATACATTGTGAGACAACTGGTGAGAGGCTCACTAATTCACAAACAGAATCACTCATTTATCAAAGGGGCCATAGTAGGAGATACCAAAATCCTTGCAATGAGACTATTCATTTTAACCAGAGGTCAGCAAACTACGGCCCCAGGGCAAGTCTGCCTGCTTTTGTACAGCAGGGAGCTAAGAATGGTTTACTACATATTTTAGTAGTTGAAAAAAATCAAAAGAGCAATATATCATGATACATAACATTATATGAATTTAAATTTCACTGTCCATAAATACAATTTTATCGTTACATAACCACATTGATTTGTTTACATATTTTAATGGCTGCTTTCCTATAATGGGGCAGAGCTGGAGAGTCGCAGCAGAGGCCTTACACTTACAAAGCCAGAAATATATATGATGTACTATCTAGCCCTGCCCAGGAAAAGTTTGCTGACCCCTGGTTTAAACTAATAAATAACTACTGAGTTGGAAATTTTATTATTTAAATGACCTTGCTAATAAAAAGGTGGGGGTGGATAGGTGGAGATATACATGCAATAAAAATTAATAATTTAAAACATAATAAATCCTCAAGCCTTTCTTGTACAAGCCTCCAAAGATATTGCTTATAGATTGCTTTTCAGGGAAATATTAACTACTCGGAAATAACACATGAGAAAGTTAAAAGCTAACAACTCCTATGACTGTCTGATTAGTTCCATAAATAATAAGCTCTTTTCTCTCTTTCTCACTCTCTTCCCCTCTACAATATATTTGAGATTTATGTGGAAAGCTTTGGGAGCCTTCCAAAATTCATTTGGATGGGGCAATAAATCAGATTTGGGGCTCTCTGTCTTTTTTTTCCTAAGAATAACTTATTTGGGACCTGAATAAGTAGTGAGTTAGAGGATCAAGCAGGAACAGGGTATTTCTATTATACTTAGGTGACTTGTGCATGATTTACATTATTCCATACTGTAGCATGTTGGTTCTCATTTTTGACCACTTAATTTGATTTTGATTCTTTTTTGTGTTTTGTCAGCATTGCATGCTAGGCCTTATGGTTGTCTAATCCTTTATGGCATAAAACAGGAGAGGGAATCTCTTTTTACAGCAGATAACTTTATGAAGATGGAATGATATATTTTAAACAACCTCTCTTTCATAATGAAGCAAATTAACATTTGGGTTAAAGAAAAACAAAAGCAGCAACTTGTTTGGGGTAGTGGAAAAACTAGCAGTCAGAAATTGAGACCTTAATCCTAGTTCTGCATTATTCGCTAGCTGACCTCAAGCAAACCACATCACCTCCTGGTTTCCTTCTTGACTACCACGTGGGAGACTGGGCTAGCGCTTAGCTAAGCTTCCTTCCACGGGTTCCTTCTAGCTCTAAAAACCCTGTGTTCGTAACTGCGTGTTCACCAGTTAACTTTTGGAAACATAATGAGCCTATTCATCACTGGAAAATGTCTTTACCATCTCAGAAGTTGGCTAGCAATTGCAGATACAATTTGTTTTTCATTTTTCATTTAACATTCTGACAGATTTAATTAAACCAGAAATCAGGAGACTTGGATTCTCCTTTTAAATAGGTTGTTATTACTGCTATTTTCTTCTGCTTAAAAAGGTAACACATAATCATTATCTTTTAAAAGCCCAGTAATACACAATGCAGAACTTAGAGCTGTAATATCACTTCATAGAGATGAGCACTACAAACCAGTGTTTATATTTTTCTATTGCTTTTAAATTTTTAATTGTTTTAGCATTGTCAAGCACATAATATGCACTTAGTATCTGTGGAATGAATGAATGCATTCTTTCCAGCCTTAAAATGTATTTCTAGAGTTTCCATGTAGTTGGGAAAGTAAACTTTACACTTCAATTTTTTAAAGTAGTATATCAATATTATCATTACTAAATAACTCATCATAAATATCCCTATGGAAACAGATACCATATTATACAACAGCCTCAAGAATCAGAAACTCCTGACTTTCGGCCTCATGGCTCCCTGTCAGACTTGTGTCAATCACCCATCGAACAACCCATTTCACCCAAGTTCACAAGTAAGGTAGTAACATGTTTTTGTTACTTGATACAATTGATTTGTTCCTGAAGGCTGAATAGTCTCGTGGTATTTGTTTTTTGCTTTTTTGGTATGAAACAGAACCTGTCAGAGTGGAAAAATAATTTCAAAGATTAACGTGATGAGTAAATTCCTTTGGTTAATAAACTGTCTAGATTTCAAACCTAAAAGTCAAGTCATTTTCTCCCTTCCTGTGCCATCTGCCACTGTTGTTAACAGGAGTGCGCAAAAAATCAGAAAATAATTATTTCATAGTTTGCATTCAGGGGAAGAGTCTCAGAAGACACAATCAGATACCCCGGTCATTCCCTTTCCTAGAAGTGGAGTTCTGCAGGACCCACCCTGTGGGACACAGAGCCTGGGACCAAAAGGAGACCCGTGCAGTGTCTGCTCTTCACACATCAACATATGATGCACAGGTCCCAGGTGATGGCTCACGGGGGAAGGAGGCAGGCTAACTGCGTGGTGGTTTAAAAGCAGAAAAATAATTGTCTGCAAAGCCTGCTACACCCAGGGTGGGGTGACCCAGGTGGGACACACGGAAGGGGGACACCACCAGCCGGACGGAGCTGGGCCGGGCTTGAGCAGTGGCCCACACTGGAGGGGACAGAGGGACAGGGCTACAGGGCAGGACGGGTAAGCTGGCTTGGCCCGCACTCACCTCCCTTGCAGGGTGGGCGGTGCTGGCTGTGCTGGGCCCGGTAGCCCCTGATGACATCCCAAGAGCCTTCCTCGCACCATCAAATGGGGAAGGAGAGGCTCAGCACGTGACTGCAGGGCTTGATGATCTGCACAAGGCCCCTTCCCTCTTCTGCTCCTGGCTCTTCCAGGTCCTCAGGTCATCCACTAGGTTGTCCTCCAGGACACTGGCACCCTGGTGGAAGCAGCCCTCAGGCATCTTAAAGTCAGGGGTCATTCTCGAGGTGGGCCACCACCTTGCTACAGTGGCGTTGGGTGGCAGCGCGAGTCCTGGCTGCAGACTACCAGCAGCCCAGCCCAGCAGCATGGCTGAGTCAGCAGACCAAGCCCAGGTGCTGCCTAGTGAGGACAGCAGCCGTGCTCAGCCCAGGGAGCAGTACAGGGCAGTGGGCAGAGTCCCAGTGACTGAGGGAGCTGGATAATCTAAGCACTATTATAAATCCATAACAGGGGCTCCACATTTAAAGAAACCCTGGGCTCTATCCTTTTGTAGTGAATAACCTTTTGTGATATGAATAATCATGCACTGACATATCTGTTTCATAAACTGCCTTCATACATTGGATTTGCTTGAAAAAAGTTTATACTTGCTCTTTTCTAAGAAAGGGGAAAATGAGAGTTGGTGCAAAGTCATTGCACAAGACAGCAGGCTCTCTGGAGGAGAAGCAATTGGGAGAACCATACAGAACTCTTGGGTGCACTGTGCAGGGACTGCACAGCACTGGGGAGGGACTGGGCTGAGATACAGCTTCCCAGGACAGTGTGTTGGAATTTGCAGATGGGAACCTTGCCCTGGAATTCAGCGGGACTAGGGCACAGGAGATGAATGGAGACCAACAGGCTACACCCTTGGTGGCTGCAGGCTATTGCCTCCATGGGACCCAGGTGATCAAGGACAGCTGTGTTCACGGCATGACCTGAACCAGCAGGACCCTCCTGTAACCCCAATTGGCACTCAGCAGCCATCTTTAAGGTCCCCCACCTGGAGCTGACTGTTAGCTAGGTCTCTAGCTTCACCCCACCCCCAGCCCAGGGGATCTTCCGACTGGGCGCATCAGGCTATGCCCTTGGAGGCTGCAGACAGCTGTCTCCATGGGTTCTAGGTGGGAAAAGGTCCCTGACCTGTATCAGTGGGACCTTTGTGCATTGGAAACAGTTTGCAGCCTGTCCATGCAGTCAACCTCCCTGGCTCTGGCCTTTTCCTATGTGATTGGCCCTATGCCCACTCTCCAGTTCCCCAGCCCCCCCTACCCCAGAGAATGGTCATAGTGAAGGTTGCTTTGCCACAGTGACTCAATTTGTATAAGTACTGCTTCACATGGCAAACAAATGCCTCAGGCGCCACAGGCAGAACCAGAGCAGGTTCCTCCAAGCCTACTCACTTTATTAGGAGTTCTTCTTGATTGAAGAGTGCCTTCAGCTGCCACTATCCCCCCACCCCCCCCACCCCCACTGTGGGAGCATCACCTGGCAGGTGGGATAGACACATCCACCTGCCTCAACTTGGGGTCTAGAGGTGGAAAAGGGGTGCACAACTGGCTATCCCCCATCAGCCAGTGACATGCAGAGATGCATGTCAGAGGGCCAGACACACAAACTGTGGGGAAGCTTGAGAGCCCACAAGTGGTCCAATACTTTACTCTTTGTTAGTAAGCTGAGTAGTATTCCACAGTATGTACATACCACCGTTTAACCAAGCACCTGTTGAACCACACTTACTCTATTTAAAGATTTGTTTGTGAGAAATAGAACCACTGTGACTATTTTTATATATGTTTTTCTGGGAACATGAGTTTTCATTCCTGCTAGATAAATTCACAAGAGTGTAATTGCTGGTTTGCATGGTATTTGAATGTTTAAAAAACAAAAACTGTCAAAACTGTTTTCCAGAGTGGCTGTACCATCTTACATGGCACCGGCAGTGTGTGAGTGGTCCAGTTTCTCTGCATCCTCACAAGCATTTGGAGTTGTCACTATTTTTTATCATAGCCGTTCTGTTACATGTGTAGTGACATCATATTGTTGTTTCAATTTGTATTTCCCTAATGACTAATGATGTTGAAAATCATTCATGTGTATATTTGCCATATGTATACTCTCTTCATTTCTTTTGCCCATTTTCTAACTGGATTGTTTTTACTGTTGAGTTTTTAAGAGTTTCTTATACATTCTAGATCAGCTGTCCCCAACCTCTTTGGCACCAGGGACCAGTTTCATGGAAGACAATTTTTCCACAAACCTGGGGGGTTGGTTTTGGGATGATTCAAGCACATTACATTTATTGTGCACTTTATTTCTATTATTATTACATTGTAATATTAATATATAATGAAATAATTATACAACTCACCATAATGTAGAATAAGTGGGAGTCCTAAGCTTGTTTTTCTGCAACTAATGCCGCTGCTGATCTGACAGGAGACGGAGCTCAGGTGGTGATGCAAGTGATGGGGAGCAGCTGTAAATACAGATGAAGCCTCACTCGCTCACCCACCACTCACCTCTTGCTGTGTGACCCGGTTCCTAACAGGCCACAGACTGGTACCGCTCTGTGGCGCAGGGGTTGGGGACCGCAGTTCTAGATAATAGGTCTATTTCACAAGTGTGGTTTGAAAACATTTTTGAAATATTCACAAGCTACACATTGTCTTTTCTACCTCTTCACAGAATTTTTCACAATAGAAAAGGTTTTAACTGCGATGCAGTTCAATTAATTTTTTCTTCCATGAATTGTTCTTTTGGTGTATGAGACTCTTGGCTTAGCCCTAGCTCCTAGGGATTTTATCCTAAGGGTTTTTATTTATTTATTTATTTATTTATTTATTTTTGTCAGTTTCTTTCTTTCTTTCTCTTTTTGCATGTGAATATATGATCTATTTTGAGTTCATCAGATCTTTCAGCTTTGAGGAGAATTAGGTATGTTAGTATTAAGTATATAAAAGTTATTCCTCACTCCACACCATATATTTGTAATTGCACTAAAGCCAGGAAACCTTCAATTTAATACAAACTACTAGTAGGTGAAGCATTGCCCTAAGAAGAACAAAACCTAACAGAAAAACAGACAAAATTTTTCTCTAACTTAAGAGGGACATTTTTAAAAAACTGGTTTACATAGGTTAGAATGAAACAATTATTTTATTTTCTAATAGCAGAGGGAGACCATGAAAAAGTTTTAATACTAAAAGACACTCTGAGGATTTCATCACCTCTAGAAATAGGGTAGATTTTGATTCTTGCAAACAAGAATAACCTAACTTTGGTTATTTTTGATCAACAAGGTTGGGGGGGTGACTGTAGAGAGAAATTTTATGTTTCAGTGGAAACCTACGGCACACCCTTGTGGGTATGAGATTATAATCCTGCTTGTTGTCTTTGAGCTATTTTTCACCTCTTGGTAAACTCTGTTTTACTTTCTACTTTGTAATCTACCTGTAACATGGACTGGATCAATTCTTCTACTTCCCTCCAATATCTGGCTACAACTCTTCAAACTGTTGTTTGCAATTTTTCTCCCACCATCCTGAATTGGCTTTCCTGAGAACTAAAACTGTTCTTTTCTGAAAGCCCTGCAAACTGAAGCTGAATGTCTCAATATAAACTTCAAAGAAATCACTACAACAGATCATATATGGACAACCTTTGTGCCTGCTGCTGTATAAGCCACTCAGAAAGTTCACCAGTGCACCTGATCAACACCAAAGACATTGAAAGTGAAAATGAGGAAATCCATCGGATTACCACTGCTGTCCTCACCCCATCATGTAAAGATGCTTCAAGTCCCACATTTAGAAATCTTGACTGACTGCCTTGGAAATGGCACTTCCAAATATAAGTCTTTGATTTTCATTTTATTTTCAGAGATATTCCCCTCATTAAATGCCAGACTGCTTACATCATCCGGCAAATACCTCCCACCAAATGAACAAGAGACTTCTATTGTTCAAAGGAAAGAAGAATGTCTCTTTTTTCCTTGAACCAGAGTTGGGGGTTGCTGACAAAGACTGTCTGTGGCCAAACTTGAGTCAGGCTCCTCTGAGTCCTCTTCTTGACTAGGCCCCATCCTTGGGCTCTGTCATTGCTAAAACTTAGCCCAGTTTCAGCAAAAATCCTGCTGAATCTGTTTGGCAAAAATCCTCCACACTTGGTATCTGATCACCCTCCATATCTGATCAAATTCCTAATCCCCCACCCTCGCTTCCTTATCACATTGCTTGCCTTCAGCAAGCATCCTATTGAGTGGGTCTAGCAAGGATTCTCCCAGCCTTTATGTTTTCTTTTGGTAATTTTTCGTCCACTGATCCTCTGTTCCTTGGCTATAAATCCTTACTTGTCCTTATGCTCAGAGTTGAGCCTGATCTCTCTCTCCTATATGCAAAATCATATTGCCATAGTCTCTTCTTGAATAAAGTCTTCCTTATCATCTTTTACAAGTGTCATAAATATTTTTTCTTAAACAATGGTTATAAAACAAAAATAAAATTTGAATTTAAGGAACATGGTCAGACTGCTCTTCTGTCTTTTCAAATTTGTTCACCAACCAACATGGTATGATGTTCCTGGGACCAGGCCTTCTTGTCATGGCAAAGACAAGAAAGAAGCTGGCATGTGGACCATTCTGCATGTAAAAGTGATATGACAGCAAAGTGGTCCTCATCTGGACATCATAGATGACTCCTGACTGGGGTAAAAGACTGAACTCCGTATCAAGGTTGACATGCCTGGAAATGTTCTCTTTCTGAGTTTTATACAATATACAGAAACAGTATACTAATTTTGGGTTGGTAAATAAATAATAGTTTATGTATGTCCTCATCTGTGAATCATGTTTTTACAAGGACAGCTGAAATAGCTGAGTTGGAAGAGCTTTAGACCAAAGATCAAAAGGTGCTTGGTTTGGCCCCAGGTTCCAGTAGGATGATCACCTTTATCATATCCAGGTCTCCTGAAAAGCATTTAGATAGTTTCATTCAACCATAAGAGAACATTCATAGCCAAGCTTCCACTGCAGGATGCTTAAGAGTGTTTGCTATGGCAGCTGAGTGAACCTAGCCTCACCCTCCTACATATTTCTCAGAGTTGGGACCATGACATTTAAGTTGCAAAATAAAGGAAAAAAAATTCCTTTTGGTTTTAATAATGTGGATTATTTTTCAAAAACAATAGCAATTTGTGCTAGTTTACATATAAGTAGGGATTATAAAGTTTCCCTTTTTAATATTTTACAAGACATTTTAAAAATTCTATATAATTATACAGCCTGAAATGCTGCAAACAAATTTGCAGGATTGGCATATTCATTTATATTTTACAGATAAAGAAATTGAGATTTAGGTTACATTGCCTAAAGTCATACAGCTAGTTAAATGGCAGAGCTAAAACAAGCTTTGAATAAATGACTAAATGTATGGAATTCTTTTTGTTTTTCCCTAGAATATAGGGAAAATGTCTTTATTTGGATTTAAAGAAGAACACGTGCAAAAGTAAAATAAAATAAAATTCTTAAGAACATGACAAAAGAATTTAGTTACAATGCATAAAGCTATATGCAATAGCTTTGGATTTATACATATATTATTTTAGGATGTCATGTGGAAATATGTAATTCTTATTTGCTCTTTATTTTTTGGAGTAGTTTTCCCCCGGTTTCATTTACATATTATTTATTTATTGGTTATAGTTTTTTTTTCTGGTGGTGGTGAAGTCTTTAGGGTTTTCTACCTCTATGAACATGTCATCGGAAAACAAAGACAATTTTACTTCTTCCTTTTTTATTTGTATGCCTTTTAATTCTTTTTTCTTGCCTGATTGCTCTGGATAAAATTTCCATACTCTAGTGAATAGAAGTGACGAGAGTGGGCATTCTTACATTGTACTGTATCTTAGAGGGACAATTTTCAGCTTTTCACCACTGATTGTGATGTTAGCAGTGACCTTTTCCTATATGGCCTTTATTTGAAATAAGTTTCTTCTATACCTATTTTTTGAGACTTTTTTTTTAGGAATAGAAGTTGATCTTTGCCAAATAATTTTTCTGCATCTATTGAAATGAGCATATGTATTTTTTTCTTTCATTTTGTTAATGTGGTGTAGCACATTGATTGATTTGCATTTGTTGAATCATTCTTGTATCTCAGGGATACATTTCACTTGGTCATGCTATATGGTCCTTTTAATGTGCTGTTGAGCTCATTCTGATAGCATTTTATTAAGGATACTTGCATCTATGTTCATCAGGAAAAATGACCCGCAGTTTTATTTTCTTGTGGTGTCTTTTGCTGGCTCCGGTGCAAAGGTGATGTTGGCCTCATAAAATGAATTTGAAACTATTCCCACTACTTACATTTTTCAGAAATTTTAACAAGGATTCATATTAATTCTCCCTTGAATGTTTAATAGAATTTACTCCTGAAGCCATCTGGTCCTGGACTTTTCTTTGTTGGGAGGTTTTTGTTTGTTTGGTTTTTTTCACATTACATTTAATTAATTCCTCTAGCTGTTCTGAGGTATAATTTTTTTATTTTGTTCTCACTGGTTCTATTTTTAATTTCAAAATATTATGGGGGTACAAATATTTTTGGTTGTGTGGATCACTTTTATGATGCTTGAGTCATCTAATCATCAGGGAAATGCAAATTAAAACCACAATGAGATATCACCTTACCCCTGTTAGAATGGCTTTTATTAAAAAGTCCAAACACAATAGATGCCGGCATGAATGCAGAGAGAAAGGAACACTTCTACACTGTTGGTGGGACTGCAAATTAGTACAACCTCTGCGGAAAACACTATGGAGATTCCTCAAAGAACTAAAAGTTGACCTACCATTTGACCCAGCAATCCCACTACTGGGTATTTACCCAAAGGAAAATAAGTAATTTTATCAAAAAGAAACCTGCACTTGAATGTTTATTGCAGCACAATTCACAATTGCAAAGACGCGGAATCAACCCAAGTGCCCATAAATTCATGAGTAGATTAACAAAATATAGTGTATCTATACAATGGAGTACCACTCAGCCATAAAAAAGATTAATTAATGCCTTTTGCAACAATCTGGATGGAAATGGAGACCTAAGTGAAGTATCTAAAGAATGGACAAACAAATACCATATGTACTCACTATTAAATGGGAACTAACCAGTAAGCACACACGTGTATAGAGGGAAGTAAAACTCAACAGAAATTAAGCAAGGGGGAGGGGGAGGAGGGGGTGGGTGAAAATCTATCTAACAGATATGAATTGTATCTGGGTGACGGGCACGCTTATAATATGAGGTATAATGGACAAGTAAAATTTGCATGTATTTACAGTGTACAATGTGATATTTTGATATACATATTCACTGTGAAATGATTCCCCCAATCAAGATAATTAACATAGCCATCACCATTTTTTGCTGGATGTCATGGGAACAATTATGACCTACTTTGGTAGCAAATTTTATGTATTTAATACAGTAATATTCACTAGTCACCATGCTGTACTCTAGATCTCCACAACTTATCCATCCAGAATAACTGAAACTTTGTACCCTTTGACCAGCATCTCCCTAATTTCCTCACTCCTCAGTCCCTGATATCCATCATTCTACTCTAGGTTTCTTTAAGTTCAAATTGTCAAGATTCCATGCATAAATGAGACTATGCAGTATTTATCTTTCTGTGCCTGGCTCGTTTTGTTTAGCATAATGTCCTCCAGGTTCATGTCATGTTGTTGCAAATGACAGGATTTCCTTCGTTTTAAAGACTAATATTCCACTGTATGTATCATACATGTCCTTTGTCCATTCATTTATTAACGGACACTTAGTAATGTGGTGGCCAGATATGTAGCGGGGGAGCGTTCTCTAGTCCTATAACAAGATCTCAGTCTTTATCGATCCTTTGTCTCTGGGTCTGCTTCTGGCTCTGAGGACTCTCATGGCTCTGGGTCCCCATCTGCCTCTGTGTCCCCTCCTGGACCTGTGGCCCCTTTAGGCCCTAAGGATCCTCCTGGCTCTGTGAGACTGTCCCTGGCTCCGTGTCCCCTCCTGGCTCTGAGGCCCCTCCTGGCCCTGAGTATCATCCTTCATCTGAGTCTCTTTCTGGTTAGTGGCTCCTCCTGGCTCTGAGGCCCCTCCTGGTTGTGTTCTCTCTCCTGGTTCTGTGTCATCTCTTGGTTCTTTGTCCCCTTAGGGCCCTGTGTCAGATCCTGGCCCTTTGTCCCTTCCTGGCTGTGTTCCCTTCCTGGCTCTGTGAGACCCTCCCCAGCTCTGTGTCCTCTCTTGGCTCTGAGGCCCCTTTCTGGCTCTGTGTTCCTTCCTGACTCCTGACTCTTGGGCCCTATATTCCCTTCTGACCATGGGTCCACTCATCACTCTGAGTACCTTTTTGGCCATGAGGATCCTCCTGGCTCCGTGACACCTGCTGTCTCTGTGTCCCTTCCTGATCCTGAGTAAGGTCCTTTCTCTGGGGTCCCTTCTGGCTTGCGGCCCCTCCCTGCCACAGAGGCCCTTCCTGGCTCTGTGTTCCCTCCTGCCTCTGAGACCCATCCTGGCTCTGTCGCTTCTTAAATCTGTGCCCCTCCTGGCCCTGAGTCTGCTCTTGGCTCTGTGCCCCGTCCTGGTTGTGTACCCACTTCCTGACTATGAGAGCCCTCCTGGCTCTTTGACCCCTAATGGCACTGTTGCCAATCCTGGCCCTGTGTCAGGTGTCCCCTCCTAAGTCTGAGGCCCCTCCTGGTTCTGTGGCCCCCCCACCCCTGAGGCCCCTCCTGGCCCAGTGGCATTTCCAAGCCCTTTTTACCCTCCTGCCTCAGTGTACCCCCATGGATCTTAGCACCCTCCTGGCATTTTGGCCCCTCCTGGCCCTGAGGCCCCTGCAGGCTATGTGAAACCCACCCCCCATCTCTGTGTACCCTCCTTGCCCAAAGGCTACTCCCGGCTCTCTATCCCCTCCTGAGTCTGAGGCCTCCTTTGGCTCTGTGTCTGCCTCGGGCTCTGTGGCCCCTCTTGCCACTAATGTAACTGGTTCTACAAGCAAAAAAATGTTTTCTTCAATAATGTTTTTAGTTCCCTCATATTTCACATGAATTTTCAGTGTTCACATTATAGCTGGGGCTGGCAGCTCTAAGTGACCTTGACAGTAAAATTTATCTCCACCTTGGTAGCTTAGCAGCTATAGTCTCAAATTAGGCAGAAAACAGACAGAAAACTCTTCAGTAAAATTTACTGACCAGAACTTTGTAACTTTCTATTGCACTGATGCATTCTCTTTTGAGTTTCTTTCCCAGGAATGACTGAACCTCCTACAGAGCCTCACACCACCTGTTTGTCCAGAGAACACAAGATAAACGATGCCCCACCACAGACCGCGCCAAAGACCCACCGAGCCTGCGCACAAGACTGAAAAAATGACCAATATTAACCCCTAACTCATTACAATACTAAAATCCCCACGCTGGAAGGGACTTATCTGCCATTTTTCGATCATAGAACATATGTACTAACGTGATTTCTCACCGGGCTTGCGTGCCCTGCACTCCACCCCAAACATGCCATGACGCTCACACCCCTCATGCATTATTCATTTCACTTGCAGAAAAGCACCCTGACCCTGTTGATCCAGGAGGCAAATTTAAAACAATTTATAACCTCCCCCTCCCGGTTGATGCATCCTCTGCAATAAACCCTTTCCTCCTGAACAATCTTTGTCGTCTCAATAATTGGCTTGCTTTGCAACGGGAACATTGAACACCCCTTGTGGGTTCCTTAACACTAAGAACCCTCCTGGCTCTGAGGCCCCCTACTGGTCTGTGTCCCCTCTTGGCTCTGTGCCCCTCCTGGTATAGTGGCCTTTCCTGGCCTTGATGCCTCACCAGGCTCTGTGACTCCTGGCTCTGTGTCCCCCACCACCACCCCGCCTCTGTGTCCCTCTTGACCCTGAGGCCCATCCAGTTCATGAGAATCCTCCTGGCCCCAAGGTCCCTCCTGGCTCAGTGGCCCTTCCTGGCTGTGTTGCACCTCCTGGCCCTGTGGCCTCTTATGGCATTGTGACCCCTCCTGGCTCTGCAGCCCCTCCTGCCTCTGTGATCCTTTCTGGCTATGTCACACCCTCCCACCTGTGTAGACTCTCCTGGCCCTAAGGCCCCTCCTGGCTCTGTGGCCCATTGTGGCTCTGAGGCCTGTCCTGGCTCTGTGACCACCCCTGGTCCTGAGGCCCTTCCTAGCTCTGTGATGCCTCCTGGCTCTGTGCCCCCTCCGTAAGTCTGTAATCCTCCAGCTCCATGACATGAATTGGTTATGAGGCCCCTCCTGGCTTTTTGACACCCTTGGTTCTCTTTTACAACCTGGCCCTGAGGCCCCTTCTGACCTTGTTTCCCTTCAAGGCCCTCTGTCCCTGCCTGGCTTTGAGGATCCTGCTGGCTCTGCAACACCTCCCCTCCTTGCCCTGTGTCCCCTCCAGGCCTCCAGGCCTCTCCTGGCTCTGTGGCCCTTCCTGGCCCCAAGGACCCTCCTTGCTCTCTGTTCCCTCCAGCTCTGAAGTTCCTCCTGGCTATCTGAACATTCCTGGCTCGGTACCCCGCGCCTCAGTGCTTTGACCCCAGCTCTGTGTCCCCTATTGGCTGCAAGCCCTCTCCTGGCTTTTTGACCCCCTGTCTCTGTGTCCCCTCCTGGCCCTGAGGCCCCTTCTGGCTTTGGTGCCCCTCATGGTTGTGAGGCCATGTCTGACCCTGTGTCCCCTCTTGTCCCCGTGTCCCTTCTGGCTATATGACACCTCCTGGATGTGTGACTCCTCCTGCCTCTGTGTACCCTTCCCGGCTTTGTGATTCCTGCATGCTCTGTGCTCCTCTTGGTGCTAAGGCCACTTCTGGTTGTGTATCCTGTCCTGGACCTGAAGCCACTCATGGCTGTGTCCCCTGCTGGCCCTGGGGACCCTCTTGGCTTTGTGTCCCTTCCTGGCCCTAGGACCCTGCATTCTCTGAGGCCTATCTGTCTTTGTGGTCCCTGCTGGCCCTGTGTCCTCTCCTATCTCTGTGCCCCCCCCCCAGTTATTTGTTCTCTATTGGCTATGAGGCCTCTCATGGTCCTATGTCCCCTACTGTCCCCCTGTGTCCCATCCTGGCTCTGTTAACCTTTCTGGCTATGAAACATCCTCTTGCTGTGTAACCCCTTCCTGCCTGTGGGACCACTCCCCTGTTCTGTCATGTACCCCTGCTTTCTGTACCCTCTTGGGTCTGAGGCTCCACCGCACAGCTCTGTGCCACCCCCAGGCATTCTGTCCAGTCCTGGCTGTAAAGCCCTTCCTGGCTTTTTGGCCCTTTCTGGCTGTGACACCCCTCCTGGCTTTGTGATCCCTTCTGGCTATGTGACCCCATCCTAGCTGTGTGACCCCTCCTTCTACTGTTTCCTTTCCCTGGCTCCATGATCCCCCCTTGCTGTGTCCCCTCCTCACCCTGAGACCCCTCCTCGCTCTGTGTCCACTCTTAGCCCTGTATCCCATCCTTGGTATGTGTCTTCTCCTGGCCTTAGGCCTTTCCTGACCCTGTGTCCCCTCCTGGCTCTATCTTCCTTCTTGGCCCATGTGCCCTCCAGGCCCTGCATCCCCTCCTGGTTCTGTGACACCCTCTGCAGAGCTCTGGTTCTCCTGGCACTGAGGACCCTCCTGGCTCTGTGGTCACAACTGGCCTGAGACCTGTCCTGGCCTTGTGACACCTCCTTGCTCTGAGATCCTTCTTGGCTATGTGTCCCATCATGGATCTGTGTCCCTTCCTGAATCTGAGGCCACCTTAGGCTTTGAGGCCCCTCCTTGCTCTGTGACCCCTCCCCTGCTCTGTCATATACCCCTGCTCTATGTCCCCTCTTAGCTCTGAGGCCCCCACCCACAGCTTTGTGCCCCCCTGGCATTGTTTCTGGTCCTGACCCTAAGGCCTCCCCTGGTTCTATGGCTCTCTCTGGCTGTAAAGGCCCCTCTGGGCTTTGTGACCACTTCTGGCTATGTGAACCCATCCTGCATGTCTCACCCCTCCTGCCACTGTGTCCTTTCCCCATGCTGTGTTCCCTCCTCACCCTGAGGCCACTGATGGCCCTGTGTCCCCTCCTTGCTCTCTGTCCCTTCCTGGCTTTTTGATTATACCCCCAGTTCCCATTATGGCTGAGGCCCCTTGTACTTCTGTGTCCCCTCCTGGCTAAATGTCACCTGCTGGATCTGAGGCCCCTTTAGGACCTGACAACCCTCCTAGCTCTGTATCCACTCTTGGCCCTGAGTTTCCTCTTTGCTCTGTGTCTCCTCCCGACTATGACAGCCCTCCTGGCTTGCTGAACCCTAATGGCTCTGTTGTCCATCCTGGCCCTGTGTCACTTTCTAGCATGGTGTTCTCTCCTAATTCTGAGGCCCCTCATGACACGCATGCCCCTCCTGGCTCTCTGTCTCCTCCCTTCTAGAGGGGACAGAGAATCTAGAAGGGATCTGAGGCCCCTTCTAGTTACATGAACCCTCTGTCTCTCTCTCCCTTCCTGGTCCTGAAGCCACTCTTGACTGTGTTTCTCCTTCTGCCTCTGACACCCATCCTGCCTTTCTGTTTCCTCCTGGCTCTGTGTCCTTTCCTAGCTCTGTGTCCACTTCTGGCCCTGAATACTGTCCTGTCCCTGAGGCCCTTCCTGATTCTTGGCCCATCGTGGCTCTCAGGTCCCTCCTGGTCCTGTATCCTCTCTTCGTTATGTGTCCCTTCCTGGCCCTGTGTCTGCTCCTAGCTCTGTAAAAACATCCCTGGATCTGTGTCCCCTCCCATCTCTATGATGTCTTCTGGCTCAGTGATCCCTCTGGTAAATGCAGAATACAGGAATGGTGTCACTCATACATGTCGATGTCCCATGCTGGGAACAAACTCACATTCCCACCTGGGATTTAGAAGCGGCGGGGAGAAGGACAATCAGTTTTGCAGTCTGAAGCCACATATGGAGAGGGTTAAGGAGTTTCATAGGAAAACACTTCCTCTCACAGAAAGAAAGCAGCTAGTTCTTAGTTTGTGTACAGGGTTGCTCTTCTGTGTGTGGAAGCAGTGTATGCAATGTGTTGTAACCAGCTTCATTTTAGTAAACGAACTCACATATTGGTGAACCATTTAGTAAATACACAGCCTTTACTGAAACAGGCTCACATTCTTGCGTAGGCCTTAGAATCGGCAAAGAAGAGATAATCAATTTTGTGGCCTGAAGCTACCTACGGCGAATGTAAGGGTGTTTCATAGGAAAACACTTCCATTCACAGAGAGAAAGCAGCTAGTTCTTAGCTTGTGTACAGGGTTGCTCTACTGTGTGCACAGAAGCAGTATATGCAGTGTGCTGTAACCCGCTTCCTTTTAGTAAAAGAACTCACATATTGGTGAATCATTTAGGAAATACACTGCCTTCAGTGAAACAGACTCACATTCGTGACTAGGCTTTAGAAGCGGCAAAGAGAAGTATTTTAGTTCACTTTGTGTAGTATGGCCATCTTAAAACATATTAAGTCTCAATCCATGAATATGGAGTATTTTTACATTTATTTAAGTTTTCTTTCATTTCTTTCAGCAATATTTTGTAATTTTCCTTGTACAGGTCTTGCACCTTGACTAATTTTTTTCCTAAGTAGATTATTGTTCATATTATTCAAATAAAATTTTTTTTTCTTAATCTTATCTCCAGGTTGTTGATTACTAGTGTATAGAAATAAAACAGGTTTCTGTGTATGGCTATCTTGCTCTGTAACACAGCTGTATTCGTTTACTAGCTCTAATTTTTTAAAATTCTTTAGGATTTTCCTTATTTAAGTACATGTGAAAAAATCCAGAAAGGCCTTTTGGCAGAAATGGGTGAGCTGATCCTAATATTCAAATTGAATTTCAAGGTACCACAAATAACCAGATCTTTCTTGAAAAAGAAAGATCAACTTAGAGGTTCACACTTCCCAATTTTAAATCTTAAATCTTATTACAAAGCAACAGCAATCAAAACAGGATTATACTGGCATGACAATACACATATAGATCAATGGAATTGAATTGAAAGTCCACAAATAAATCCACACCTCTATGGTCAATTGATTTTGGACAAGGCCTGAGATCATTAAATTGAACAATTGATGTGGGACAACTATTCACATGCAGAGAAATGGAATTGTATCCTTACATCACACCACACAGAAAAATTTAACTCAGAATGGTCTAAAGGTCTAAACGTAAGAAGTAAAAACACAAACTCTAGAAGAACACATGGAAATAAATCTTCATGACCTTGGATTTAACAATGGTTTCTTAGATCTGACACCAAAAACACAGTAAGTAAAGAAAAATTTTCCTCAAAATTAAATACTCTTAGAAATCCAAAGACACCACCAAGAAAGTAAGATGACAACCCACAGAGGCACATTCTATATCTGATGAGGGTCCATTACCAGAATATACAAGGCACTTTTAAGACTCAACAGCAAAAATACAAAAAACCCAATTACAAAATGAAGAACTTAAAATACACACTTCACAATAAAGACAAGCAAATGGCCAAGAAGCACATAAGAAGATGCTACACGTTATTAGTTATTATGGAAATTCACATTGCAACCACAATGAGATACTCACTCACATATACTAGAAAGGCTATAAAATAATTAAAAATAACTGTTGGCAAGGATGCAGAAAAATTGGAAACCTTTAAACACTGCTAGTAGAAATATAATATAAAATGGTGCAGCCCATGGGTGGTACTTTAATGTTTCCTGAAAAAGTTACAAGTAGAATTACTATGGCTCAACAATTGCATTGCTAGTTATACACCCCAGAGATTAGAAAACAAGTGTTCAAACAAAACCTTGCACATTAATATTTATAGCAGCTCTGTTCACAATAGCCAGAAGATGGAAAAACCCAAATGTCCCTTAATAGATGAATGGATAAACAAAATTAGATATATCATAACCTGTTATATTATTTGGCCATAAAAAAGGAAAGAGAAAAGTAAAATGGTGTGGCTGCTATGGAACACAACATGGCAGTGCCTCAAAAATCAAACATAGAATTAACTTATAACCCAGCAATTCCACTTCTGGGTACATACTCAAAAGAACTGAAAGCAGGGACTTGAACACTCATGTCCATGGCAGCATTATTCACAATGCCAAAAGGTGGAAGCAACACAAGTGTCCGTTGACAGATGAGTAGATAAATACAACTTGGTCCATCCCTACAATGAAACATTATTCAGCCTTAAAAATGAGGAAATCCTGACACAGGCTACAACATGGTTGAATCTTGAGTCACTTATGCTAAGTGAAACAACCCAGGCACAGAACGAAAAATATGGCTTGCTCTACTTATGAGGTACCTAGAGTAGTTTCCAGGGGCTGGGGGAAACAGGGATAGGAAGTTAGTGTTTCATGAGTACAGAGTTCCAGTTGGGGAAGATGAAAGACATTCTGGAGATGATGGTGGTGATAGTTACACAACAATGTGAATGTGGTTGATGCCACTAAATGGTGCACTTAAAAATGGTTAAAGTGGTGAATATTGCGTGTATTTAATGATAAAGAAAAAAGGAATGAAGTACTGATGTATGTTGAAACGTGGATGAACCTCGAAAACACCCTAAGTGAAAGAAACTGGACACAAAAGGCCACATATTATATGAGTCCATTTATATGGAATGTCCAGAACAGGCAAATCCACAGAGACGAAAAGTAGATTAGTGGTTGCCAGGAGCTACGGGGAGAGGTAACGGGTTCTGAGTTTCCTTCACAGGTAAAAAAAATGATCTAGAACTGAACAGATGGTTGCACAACACTGCCAATGTGCTACATTCCACTGAATTATATATTTACAAATGGTTAAAACAGTGAAATTTTAACAGGCACTTTCAAATATTTATATACATTTTCATGATGTGGACTAGGACTTTATCACTTAACTATATCGATTGATGATGTAAACATAAGTGTTTAAACCTGAAATACCTTGCAATTGGTACACACACACACACACACACACACACACAGCCAGAGAATATAGCAAGGTAATATTTGGTTCAGTAAATTCTTATGAAATTTCCATGATCAATTGTGTCATTTGCCTTGCATTTAGCAGCGAGATTTCATTTTTCTTCACTAATTATCCCAAATATGAACTGTTTTTACCTACTATTTCCTTGCTTTATATATAAATTGAGGGTGATTCTCACAGGTGATATACCAAATAATAAATTTTTTTTGTCTTTTGAAAAATCATGTTATGAACTTTTCTGTTAGATATTACAACTGCTGTGACTTTAAGGATTTAGCTGGACAAAGCCTTACAAAATTTGGTAAGGGTGTCCGCTGGGTGGAATGGGTGCTGGAACCTGAACAAAATCCCTGAGACACTGAGAGCCTGCTGCGTCCCCGAAAGTGAGAGCAGAGCCGACTGCGGGCAGTCGGGGTGGACTGCGCGGGAGAGCAGCGGGCAGCAGCGCTCAGGGTCTGGAGGCCACGGTCAGTCACGGCCATGCCAGTGGGAAACCACTGACAAAGCTACAAATCAGGAGAGCGACATGATGAGATCTGTGTCTGTAAAGCAGTGTTTTGCCGTTATCAGGCTGGGATCAGCAGCGGGGGCGCCGATCTGTGCTCCTCCAGGGGGGCTGCGCGGAGGAGGGCACAGCACAGGCCGCGGTGTCCCTGCGGGAACGCAGGGTCTGCTTCTGCTCCGGAGCAAACACGGGCGGACCCAGCTTGGAGTCATCCCCACTCTTTGCATCTGCCAGGGCTGCGAAACTGAGGGACAGGCCCAGGGACGGGGACAGAAAACAAAACTGGACCCGAATGGAAAGAGACATGCTTCTCCGGCGGGGCAGGAGGCGGAGCGGAGGGGCCCGCGGCCTGGACGTCAGGTAGGCGCCTGCAATTCCGGATTTGGGGGCTGAGTGGCCACTTGGGACGGTGGCGTTGCAGGGGGTAAGACGCTCGCAGCACTTTGCGGGAAGCAGCAAACGTGGAATCCGAGGGCAGGACAAAGAGCACTGTGGCTGCCACCGCAAGTTCCCTAGAGATTTGGGATCATCGGGAGAAAACTACTTCCGTGGACAACCGTCTGACAGGTCGACACCGGGTCAGGAAAACAGAGCGACGTCCACCTCCCTCGCAGGCCCGCGCCTGCCACACCCAGCTCGGGGCCGTGGGACCAGGCGCAGGTCACAGCCTGGTGTCACAACAGCGCGGAGAGGCCGCTGCGCGGACGCCGCCCGGGCCGCCGCGTCCCGAGCGTGGAGACGACCTGGCGTGGCGGGGACTGCGGGTTCCCGCTCCCAGCCGTCCACACGGACCGCCCCCGGGTCTCTGCGGACGCGCTGCCCCTCGGCAGGCGGCCTGGGGACAGGGAGGTGCGACCCCGGGGCCTGGGGACAGGGAGGTTGCACTCACCGTCGGGGCCGCCGTCGTCCCCAGCGAGGCGGCGCCGTGGCTGCGCGGAGGTGGCGGCGCTGCGTCTTCTCACGCCGGGCGCTCCGCCCCCTGCTGGCCGGCGCGGGCGCCGCAGCCCCTCGGCGCTCTCGGGCGGCGGCGAGCGCCCCCTGCTGGCCGCGCTGCGGAACCGGTTACATTCCGCGTTCAGCGTGTTCAGGGCCCGGATTTGGAAATTCAAACTGAGACGGGGCTGTCTGTCCTGTGTCTTTTACAAAAATGGTGAGGGAGGGAACAATTCAGTGGAAAACATGGGGAATGAAATAAATGGAGACATAACTTTACAACTTACACAAAATTCACTCAAAAGAGTCCTCAGACTTAACATGCAAAACTATAAAGATTCAAGAAGAAAACCTAGGTAACCTTAGATTTGGTGATGAGTTTTAATCCACAACAAAAAAAAATTAATAACATAGATGTTATAACCTTAAAAATTTATACTCTGTGAAAGACCATGTTCAGAGAAGTTCAGAGAATAAAAAGACAAGCCGCAGACTGATAGGAAATATTTGCGAAATACATATCTGGGGAAAAATTTGTATTCAAAATATAGTAAGAACTCTTAAAACTCAACAATAAGAAGACAAAAACCCCAATTAAAAATGGGTAAAGATCTGAACAGACGCCTCACCAAAGAAGATACACAGATGGCAGATAATCATACAAAAAAACGGTCAACATCATATATCATTAGGGAATAGCAAATTACAACAACAATGACAAAGCATGGCATACCTGTTAGAACTGCTAAATTCTAAAAAAGTGACAAACCATTGCTGGAGGAAAGACAGGAAGTCTTACTCATTGCTGGTACAAATGCATAATGGTACACTCACCTTAGAAGAGACCAGAAATATGCCACCCCAAAATGGGCTTTTTTTTTTTTTTTTGGAGACTCGCACTCTGTCACCCAGGCTGGAGTGCAGTGGTGCCATCACAGCTTACTGTAACCTCAAGCTCCCCCACTCAAAGGATCCTCAGCCTACCCAGTAGCTGGGACTACAGGCTCATGACACCACACCCAGCTAATTTTGTAATTTTTTGTAGCATCCAGGTCTCGGCTATGTTGTCCAGGCTGGTCTCAAACTCTTGGCCTCAAGTGATCCTCTGGCCTCAGCCTCCCAAAGTGCTGTGATTACAGGTGGGAGCCACCATGCCCAGCCCAGTATAAAGATTATTTTGAGCTGATTGTTTTGAACAACTGCAGACGCAGGAGAAGCTCTGAAAACAGGATAGAAGTTACCCTTTTGTAAGAGAAATTTACATCTATAAAGGAAACCTCCATCTGTAAAGGGGTCTTCCTCTCATACCAAGAAGAGAAGGATGACTAAATCAGGAGAGATTCTTACCAATGGAGAAGACACCAACTCAAATCTGCACAACAGACCTTACTCTCATTTATCTTGCTCTTCCTGCTTACCTCCTCACTACTGGCGCCCACAACACCCATTCTTTCTTTATTTCAGTTGAAGATAGTATTTAAGCCTGAACTCAAAGCCACCTCTTGGAGATTTACTCATTTTTCCCTGGGTATTTCCCATGTATACGTTGTTGATGGAAAAAAAGCCGAACTCTGTAAAATAATTTTAAAGGGGTTTATTCTGAGCCAAATTTGAGGACCATGACCCGGAGCCACACCCAAGAAGCCTTGAGCAAGTGGACTCGCTGTGGTTGGATTACAGTTTGGTTTTATACATTTTAGGGAGATAGGGGTTACAGGTAGTCATAAATCAATACATGGAAGGCATACATTGGTTTGGCCTGAAAAGGCGGCCATCTCAAAGCGGGGGCTTACAGGTTATAGGTGGGTTTAAAGACTCCTTGACTTGCAATTGGTTAAAAAAGTGAAGCTTTGTCTAAAGGCTTGGAATGTTTTAGATAAGAGACAAGTCACCGGACATATTTGTTGTGTAAATTGGGGACCTGCAGGCTTGTCTTGCACAGCCTTAGGCCTGTTAATGAGTTACATAGGATATCTCCAAGAAGGGAGGGGGCATGGTGGGGCATGTGTGACCTCCCTCCTCGTGGCAGACAATTTAGTTTTAGGATATCCTCTTGGCCAGGAGGGGGTCCATTCAGTCAGCCGGTGGGGGGGGGGGGCCTTTTATTTAATTTTAGTTCACAACATAAAGAAAAAATTTTTCAATAATACTTGTTAAAGCATGATAATGTAAACTAAAATAAAATCCCAAGACCCCTGCTGACTGAACGGACCCCCTCTTAGCCAAGGGAACCTCAGAAAAACCTTAAAACTGAGTTGTAGGAGTTTAGATACAATTGACCAGCATTAATGTTAAAATAAGACTGAAAAACAAACTCTTGGTGACAATAAGACCCTAAATTATTAACAGGACCTAAGGCCATGCAAGGCAAAGGTTAAATCACACCTGCAGGCCATCAATTTGCTTAACAGATCACTTGAATATTGTGTATATTGTGGCTTGTCTCTGATTAACAGACTTCCTTACCTTAACTTCAAACATTCCAAGCCTTTAGACAAAGCTTATTTCTGTGACCAATTGCAAATCAAAGAATTTTTTAACCCACCTATAACCTGTAAGCACCCACCCACAACTCCATGATGTCCCACCTTTTCGGGCCAAACCAATGTATACCTTCCATGTATTGATTTATGATGTTACCTCCAATTCCTGTCTCCCTAAAATGTATAAAACCAAACTGGAACCCAACTTCCTCAGGACCACTCACTCAAGTCTTCTAGGTCATGGTTCTCTGGGCCATTGGTCACATATATTGGGCTCAGAATCAACCTCTTTAAATTATTTTACAGAGTTTTGGTTTTATCCATTAACAATAAGAAAGACTTTATTCAGAACCATCTGAATAGGTACAGGGACCACTGCAATGGGTCTTGCAGTGAGGGAGAGAAATTAGGCTCAACTCCAAATACACTATGGGCAAGTGGGGCTTTATAGCCAAGCAGCAGGTGTGGAGTCAGAGGATATAAAATTACTAAGAGGAAAGTTATATTGGAATGGGTAAAATGTTATTCTCTCAGAAATTATATGCAATTTCTGGAAATTTGTCAATGTCTTATCAATGATATGTCCTGGTGTAATGTTATCAGTCATACTTCCAGTTATTATTTTGAAAGTTGCATGTCACAGAAACAACCAAATTTCCCTGTCAATTCTGTTATAATTAACTCTCATCAGATCTCTAACCATGGACATTTTATAACTTTTGTCATTCACAGATACTTATTGGTCCACTCTGATGCCTTCCTGCAAGCTCTGGCAATCAGCTACAGGCCAGAATGCTTGTCTCCAACAAAAGAGAGCCTCTGAGACCCTTTGAATGGACTAAGACAGATACTCTGGGTACAGGCTTCTGATGACATTGCTTAAATAACTTTAAGACCATACCACTGGACTGAGTAAGGATCTCCAGAAATCTAGATGAGAAGCTGATGGGTTCATGAAACTGCTAACCCAAGATCAAGCAACACTGGAATTGATTCGTTGGTTTCTCTCTCTGGCTTCCTGTCTTGTCGTGTGATCTCCACACACACTCACTCCCTTTCCACTTTCTGCCACGAGCTGAAGCAGCCTGAGGCCCTTGCCAGATGCAGATGCCTGAACTTGGATGCTCCAGCCATCAGAATTGTGAGACAAATAAACCTCTTTTCTTTATAAATTACCCAGTCTCAAGTATTCTGTTATAGCTACACAAAATGCACTAAGAAACAAATGTATGAGAAAACTCACTGAAGGTGTAGGGCAAATGGGGCTGATCTAAGTAACTTTGGAAGTGAGTGGAATCTGTAGGTTAGAGGCAAATGAACTGTACTTCAACACTGGATTCTATTTTATAAAGTTCTTTCCAATGGGGATAATAGTTAACAATTTTAAAACCCCTATATCTATATCTGAAATGGAACGATGACTTACATAAGTGGCAGATGGTGGGAGCCAGGTTTCTCACTGTCGAAGTGGGAGGCTACAGATTAGCAAAGGGAGAAGGCTAGAGTGATCCTTGTGATAACAGATCAGAGGCAGAGACATCAGCATAAACTCATGTTTAGCATAATATAGGTACAAACAGTTCCACACAGAAATCTTTATAATTAGCAGGGGGTGTGTGTAGGCTAGAGTACATGCATACATTTCCTTGCATTGTCAGCTCTGACAGCCAAGATGCAATCATCATATTTAGGTGCCAGATGTGAGTTTTTAATACCATTTTCTAATGAAGGAGCCAGTGCTCTTTGAAGAAATGGCTGATACTAGGACTGGAACAGCAAGTTTAAGGAAGGGCTCAGAGAAAAAAGATGGAATTATGTCAAAGAAAAACAGGAGCCAATGGAAAAAACTCCCAGTGGCCAAAGCAGGAATAAACTGAGCAAAAAAATACTGTAGAACTGGAAAATAAACAAAGCTTAAAGTAAATATGCATGTGTCCATACTTGTGTATATATATATAAATAAGGAAATGGAGTTTAACAGAAATTTTCTATGCAGAATAATTCCAAATAATTGATGTAGAGACTCAACCATCAACGAGGTGGAGCTAACTCGCTACTGCTCAAGTGTAGGCTCCTCATGTTGACCTCCTCGACGAGAATACATACAGCATGGACTTGGGGGTGTGGAGTAACTTCACAATGGAGAAACCTGAAAACACCAGCTCAGCCAGGTGATCAAACTTAACATCAATGGTGATAAGTCACTCTGAGAGCATGAAGTGACAAGAATAGCACTTCACCTCTGTGACTTTCTTCCCCCAAACCCATAACCCCAGTCTAATTACAAGAAAAACACCGGGTAAATCACAATGGGGGACATTCTACACAATACCTGACCAATCCTCCTCAACACTGTCAAGGTCATCAGAAGAAGGAAAGTCTGAGGAACTGTCACAACCAAGAAGAGCCAAAGGAAACATGATGACTAAATGTCATATGGGATCCTGGATGGGTTCCTGGCACAGGGAAAAGTAGAACTAAGGGAACCCAAATAAGATATAGGCTTTAGTTAATAATATCATATCAGTATTTGTTCATTAACTGTGACAAATGATGTAAGGTGTTAACAAGACATGTGATACATACTGATATGTTAATAAGAGAGGAAACTAGGTTGGAGCTACATGGGAAATCTGTGTTTTCTTTGCAATTCCTGTACAAATCTAAAATTACTATAAATTAAATTTTATTTTAAAACATTGTTATATTTTTCAAATACCTGCTTGTTTAATTATTTGTACTATAAATTACCAGTAATTGACAATGTCTTTTGTTTTGTTTTGTTTTTTGGAGACAGAGTCTTGCTCTGTTGCCCTGGCTAGAGTGCAGTGGTGTCATCATAGCTCACTGCAACATCAAACTCCTGGACTCAAGCAATCCTCCTGCCTCAGCCTCCCGAGTAGCTAGGACTACAGCCATGCACCACTATATCTGGCTAATTTTTGTATTTTTTGTAGAGACAGGGTCTTGCTCTTGCTCAGGCTGGTCTCAAACTCCTGGCCTCAAGCAATCCTTCTGCCTCAGCCTCCCCAAGTGCTAGGAATACAGGCGTGAGCCACTGCGCCTGGCCGACACTAGTCCTGTTTTGTGAGAACATTTATGTCACAAATAAATTAAATAATGTAGACTAATATATAATTCCAAATAAATGCCCCTTTACATGTTTGATGTTAAAAGTAATAACACATATACGTAAACTTATTTATCACATTTTTTTCTTGTGCTATGGTTGTGTCCCGGGTTTGCTCTCTAAAATGCTGGTCACCTTAGACTAGGGAAAAAATTAATTTTAGAGACTCTATTTCAATTCATGGCTGAACATTTTCAAAAGAATGACTGTGTAAAAAAATGTTCCAATAGCAAATTGATTCATTGTAACTGGATGAATTATTCCAAAGACTCCTTGTCTTTATGTTGTTTCCATGTATACCTTTTAGCAGTAACACAACAGAATCAAATATCGGCCACTGGGAAAAAATATTCAAGGAAAGGAAGAATGTGAACGGAATTTGTGACCATGATGATTCAAAGTTTCATGGTGAAGCTTTCAAACACAGAAGAGTTTAAAAGGGTATTTAAACTCAATTTTCTCGATGATGCTTTGCAGTAAGTGATGAAACTAGACAAACAAAAATGGCAAGATATTCTATGAGTGATTCTCCATGTTACAATGTTTTATAAGAAAAAATAATTTACCTTTTAGAGGATCACAAAGAATTACTGGAAGCCCAAACTCTAGAATGTTTCCAAATTGAGTTGAACTTGTAAGTAATTACAATGTCCATATAGCTAGTCATGAAGTTAATGATAAAAAAGGATCTGTGCCTTACTTGTGTAATAAAATACAAAATCAGTAAGTAATGCTCCTAGGCAAACACGTTAGACCTAAAATACAATTGAGAATATCAGAATGAAACATATTTGATAGTATAACAGAAGTAGCCAATGATGAGCAAATGTATCATATCATAACATATGTTCACATTAACTATACTGCAATAACAATAGAAGAAAGCTTTATTGGCAGGGAGCAGTGGCTCATGAATATAATCCTAGCACTTTGGGAAACTAAGGATGGAAGACTTCTTGAGGCCAAGAATTCAAGACCAGCCTTGACAACATAGCAAGATCCCTGTTTCTACAAAAAAAAAAAAAAAAATTAGCCAGGCGTGGTGGTGAATACTTGTAGTCCCAGCTGCTGGGGAAGCTGAGGCAGGAGGATCACTCCAGCCCAGCAGTTTGAGGCTGCAGTGAGCTATGATGACACCACTATACTCCAGTCTGGGTGACAGAGGAAGACCTCATTTCTTAAAATAAAAAAAGTTAATATATACTGCCAATCAAACTGTGGCTTTCTCAGCAAAACAAAAAATGTTGATGAGTTACTTCTGTTAGGGTGGGTACACACAACTGGGGTGGAGAAAGAATTATCAACACAAAGATTAGGACAGAAAGCTCATTTTACTTTTTCCAAGAGAAAAAGGGAGAAGGCCACAGCAGGCAAGTGGAAGAAAGAAGGAGGGCTGGGCCCTGAGGCCAAGCAGCGTGGGCTTTTTATTGGGGGGTTATGAAAGGTTATAGGAAAAATGTATTGCTGTAGACTGATTACCAGGAGATAGCTGGGAGAGGTCGGGGTGTTCATCTCTCCTTTCATCTTCTCCTGGAGACTGTCTTATCAGTTTCTCTGAAATGTAGGCTGGCAGGACTGGTCCGGTGAATGAAAAAGAGGAGGATTTGCACTTCCTTCCTGTCTACTCAGCTTTTTCATCAGCAGGAGGTTAAGACAGCCAGTTAATCAAACACAGGCAGTTAATCTTAAAGACAGCAAGTTAGATAGTTCATTTTTCTCTGTTAGATATTTTATTAGCAAGGCCATCCTTTCAACTTCCATCGAAGCCACATAATAAATTTTTTATAAATTCTGGTTTTGCTATAAATAATACATTTAACCTTAAATAATATTGTGAGTTTTAATACGCCTATTTTGCCATTTCTCCATATTGTTTCCACTGCTTTAACACTGTAAGAAAAATGAACCATTAAAACACAAATGAAAGCAAGTAACAGAGTGTTAGGGTGTGAAGTCCATACGCAGGTGAGAAATATCTCTCAAAGTTTGGGATAGACACAAGCGCAAAGTTTATTTACTCTCCCTCCGAAGAGAGAGAGGGCACAGCGCCAGAAACAAAGAGAGTCGCTGGCCCTGAGGCCAAACGCCTCTGACGCTGTATCAGGGCAGGCCGGCGGGGGCGGGGGTGGACCGTAGCCCCGTTAGCGGAAGACAGCGGAGAAACTGCTGTGCGTTGGCTTTTTCGTTTCTCACGTAGCAGATTGACAGCAGAAATTAGTTTCTTCTTTCCTCTTGATTGCAGGGGGCATCTGGTACCGTCTCTTCTAGAGGTTCGCACCCCTACTGTCCGCCCAGGAACTTCTTCAAGGCTGTTTCAACAATGATGCCAGTCCATCAGACAGTCTACCCTTTTCTCCCCCGTCCCGGAAACTCTTCCCTTTTGGAAAGTGAGGGGACCGGCTCTGGCGAATGTTCATGAGGATTTATACCTTCCTTTGTTTCGCTCAGCTTCTTTTAATGGCTGGGCCAACGTCTCCGTAGGAGAGAGGCAGGGTTTGCGCCGCTCGAAGTGCTGCCCTTAGAGATTTACCCTCGGTCGCGACACGGTTCTTTCCGGGCTGCGCACAGGCGCCCTGCCCTAGCTCGGGGTCACCCGGCGTCTATCCCCTCCCACGGGGACAGCCGACGTCTCTCCCCTGTCCCGCGGAAACACGCCCGGGCCTGCAAAAATGCTCCCGCGCTGTGACGACGAGCGGCCCAAGCCTCAGCGAAGGGGCGTTTTGGAAAACGCGACACTGGAGAGAGTGCAGCCCAGCTCCCCGTCGGCACCAGCCTCGCACAGCCCCCGCTGCCACGAAGCGTAGAGGAGCCTCCGCGGCGGTTCCGAGGAGAATGACGCTCCGGTGCCCATCGCTGGCGCCCCGCGGGCCAGACGCAGCGGGTTTGCGCGCCCCGCCGGCAGCAGGGCGCGGGCGCTCTCCCGCAGTCCCGCCAATCTCTGAAGTTCAGCGTTCTGATTATGCCATGCCATAATTTTGGAAATTCAAACTGAAATACAGCCCACCATCTCGTGCCTTGATTAGAATGGACGGAGATAACAAGAAGCGAAGTAGATGGCCAATAGACAAAAATTAATTGATTTCCTATGTATCAGCAATGATGTACAGGAATAACTGGAATTTGAAATGATAAAATTACCAGCTACTGGTGAGGCTGAGGGAGGAGGATCGCTCCAGCCCAGGAGTTCGAGGCTGCAGTGAGCTATGATCGCGCCACTGCACTCCAGCCTGGGCAACACAGCAAGACCCCATCTCTTAAAAAAAAAAAAAAAAGCTAACATATACTGCCAAACTGTGACTTTCTCAGCACCCCAAAAATTGAAGTCCTTAAGTATAAATTAACAAAATATATACAAATATGCACTCAGAAAACTTTGAAACATGGGTGAGAGAAATCAAAAGAAATACAAGTAAATGCAGAGATACGTCTTGTTCAGTAGCAGTACACTCACTGTTAGGATGACAATTCTTTCTAATTGAGCTATAGATTCAGCAGAATCCCAATCAAATTCCCAGCAAAAATACTGACAAACTGTTTCTAAAACTAGAAAAGATGACATAAGACTGAAGAACAAAATTAAAGAACTTACACATCCAGATCTGAACACTTACCATACAGCTACAGCAATAAACAGAGTGTGATATTGGCAAGGGAACAGATGAAGAGATAAATGGAACAGAATAGAAAGACCAAAAATAGACCCAAGTAAATTAACTGGTTCTGTCAAAGGGACAAAGGCAAGTCAGTGGAAAGAAAAGTCTGCTGCACAACTGGCAATAGAACAATCAGAAACCATATGGGAAAAAACGAACCTAGACACAAACTTTACAGTTTACACAAAAATTCACTCAAAATGGTCCAAAGACTTAAATTTCCAAGTGCAAAATTATAAAACTTATGGAAAAAAACACAGAAGAAAATCTTCACGGCCTTGGGCTTGAAGATGTGTTTTTAGATACAATACCAAAAGCCAGTCTATGAAAGAAAGCAATTCGATAATGTGGACCTTATTAAAATTTAAAATGTCTATTCTGTGAAAGATACTTTTAAGAGAACAAAAAACAACCTACAGATTGGGAGAAAATATTTGGGAAACACAAACTCTAAAACTCAACAAGAAGATGACAAAAAATTCAATTAAAAATGGGTAAAGATCTGAAAGCAAAACAGCCTTATTGCTGATTTGGAGAAAGTTGATCTGGAGAGAAGATCAAACCAGCCACATTCCTTTAAGCTGACTCTCTGTCATTCTATGAAGGAGAGAGGTGAGGAAGCTACAAAAGAAAAGTCTGAAGCTAGCAGAGGTTGGTTCATAAATTTTATGGAGAGAGGATATCTCCATAATATAAAAGTACAAGGTGAGACAGCAAATGCTGATGGAGAAACTGCAGCGAGCTGTCCAGATCTAGCTATGACAAGTGATGAAGGTGGCTACACTAAACAACAGATTTTCTATGTAGATGAAACAGCCTTCTATGGGAAGAAGATGTCATCTAGGACTTTCATAGCAAGAGAGGAGAAGTCAATGCCTGGCTTAAACACTTCAAGCTGACTCTCTTGTTAGGGACCAATGCAGCTGGTGACTTAAGTTGAAGCCAGTGCTCATTTACCATTCTGAAAATCCTAGGGATCCTTAGGAATTATGCTGAACCCACTCTGCCTGTGCCCTATAAATAGAACAACAAAGCCTGGATGACAGCACATCTGTTTACAGCACAGTTTATGGAATATTTTAAGCCCACTGTTGAGACCTACTGCTCAGAAAAAAAGATTCCTTTCAAAATATTACCGCTCATTCACAATGCACCTGGTCACCCCAGAGCTCTGATGGGGTGTACAAGGAAATTAACATTGTTTTCATGCCTGCTAATACAACATCCATTCTGCAGGCCATGGATCAAGGAATCATTTCAAGTTTCAAGTCTTATTTAAGAAATCCATTTCATAAGGCCATAGCTGCTATACATAGTGATTCCCCTAATGGATCTGGGCAAAGTAAATTGAAAAACCTTCTGGAAAGGATTCACCGTTCTAGATGCCATTAAGAACATTCCTGATTCATTCATGGGAGGAGGTCAAAATATCAACACTAATGGGAGTTTCAAAGAGGTAGGTTCCAACCCTCATGGATGACTTTGAGGGGTTCAAGCCTTCGGTGGAGGAAGTCACTGCAGATGTGGTGGAAATAGCAGGAGAACTAGAATTAGAAGTGGAGCCTGAAGATGGTACTGAATTCCCTAGTCTCATGATAAGAGAACAGATGAGGGGTTGCTTCTTATGGGGGAGCAAAGTGGTTTCTTGAGATGGAATCTACTCCTGCTGAAGATACTATGAACATCGTGGAAGTGACAATAAAGGATTTAGAATATTATAGTAAATATAGCTGATAAGGCATTGGCAAGGTTTGAGAGGACTGACTCCAATTTTGAAAGAAGTTTTACTGTGGGTAAAATGCTATCAAACAGCATAGCATGCTACAGAGAAATCTTTCCTGGGAGAAAGAGTGAACTGGTGTGGCAAACTTCATTGTTGTCTTATTTTCTGAAATTGCCACAGCCACCCAACCTTCAGCAACCACCTGATCAGTCAGCAGCCATCAACACCCAGGCAAGACCCTCTACCAGCAAAAAAATTGTGACTTGCTGAAGGCTCAGATGATTCCTAACATTTTTAAGCAATATTTTTAAATTTTAAATCAAGGTATACATATTGGTTTTTTTTAGACACAATGCTATTGCACACTTAATAAACTGCGGTGTGGTGTAAACAGTGGTATGCCTATAATCACCAAACACATGGATGGATTTGGATCCCTAAAGCTCTTGCCTCCATGCAGGTGGATACTTGAAAACTACACACGTTATGGCTTTTGCATTTGCCAGTGAGGAGATCAAGAGCAACCCAACCCCTGCTTGGCGCACACTTAGGAAATCAAGTCTACATGGCCTGCGATGGGATCCGAGGACCCCTGAGGGCTCCCTGATGTGGTGGATTCTGTCAAGAATGCACAGACCATTGCGATTTCCACACTGAGAAGCAGTTCAGTCTGCAGCAGTCCTTGCAGTAACCACACTGCTGATTTCACGATCCATGGAAAAGATTTTTCTTGACACTCTCCATGGGACTCTCGCTTTTTCACCTCAGAGACATGAAATTTTGGGTTAGAACAGTTTCTACAGACAGTTACCCTTGCAATTATCCTGCAGATGCTGGGGCCCACACCCTCCATGAGATGCTTCTCAGAACAGACCTGGGATCTGGGGTTGCATCTCCTCTGACAGGTAACTTCTAAAGCACACTGGCCTCAACGGATGCCTCTTGTCCTCAGAATCTGTAATTTATTGGGCTTAATAGTCATAACTCCATCATCCTTAAACAGTCCACCGAGCCCCGGTGACAGGCATTGGTGGGGTTCTCTGGGGTTACAGGTGTACCTGCATGTGTTTCCTAGTGGATCAAGGCTTCAAAAACATGAGGTCTGAATTTCAAATGCTGATGTAGAAAGTTTGTTCAAATAGAAGACACTCCCCTGCACCCGGGTATTCAAAGGCTGCCCCCCCTTCCCCTGTCGGCGGTTTGCCAGTCTCACCACACGTGCTTGACTGACTGTGGAAAGAAGATAGTTCTTTGAATCTCTCCTTTCTCCAAGACACTCTACTGACAGGTTTGCATAATTCATCTCACTTAACCCCGAACACCTTGGGAAGGCTACCTCTGTCCCCACGTTGGAGACAAACACTAAGAGAGGCCATGACCCAAGACCATGCAGTGATTGCAGAGTTAGCCAGGATCCGAACTAAGAGATTGCTGGGTTCTGATCACATTCGTAGGGTGTGATGAGGGCCTCTTGATTTCAAGTCCCAAGGTGTGGCTGGCACTTCAATTACCATTTACATATATTTGTATGTGAATATATCTTTTATGATAGTCACAAAAGTTTGAGTTGTTCAATGTAAATATTCCTGTCTTTTTATAGTTGAAAGTTATGGATGCAAGTGGTTTTCCATAAAATATTTCAAACGTGTTTCTCATTGTGACTTTTATTTTTTGAGTTCACTATCCAGGACATGAGGATGCATCTCTTTTAGCTACACTCCCAGCTGAGCAGCAGCCAGACCAACAACAGTGCTAGGAAGCACATCTCCTTAAAGGAGACAAGAAAACACCTGACATGATACCATATTCTGAACTGTGAGGACTTTCCTGGGGGACTGGAGTTTCCAATGAAGGTGGCAATTTGTCCCTCAGTCTCCACTGGGTCCAGAACTTACCATCCAGTAGGTGACAGACTGGGTCCATGGGAAGCAACATTATTGTTGGATGTATACTTGCCCTGGGTCCCTGACATGATAATTATACCCCTCACTGTGTTTCAACATCCATAAATATTAATAAGCCATCTGCATAATTACCTAGGCTTTCTTACGAATTGTCCATTGTCTAGAAGAAGGTGTTTTCAAATATTTATAATAGATCAAGTCAGAATGTTTTATCAATTAATTAACTAGATTATGTAAACATAAGTATTTGAATCTGAAATACATTATAACAGCATAGGGCTGGAGACTTTAGCATCCCTAAAGTCCAGGATGTGTCCAGGCTTGGGGGTGTGTCTTTGTTATGGATGGGGTGGGGTTCCCAACCAGACCCCACAGAGAGTCACTCAGAGCCAGAGCAGATGGAAGTGCCACACAGGTGCCACACAGGTGCCCCTTAGGCCAGCCAGCCTCACTCTCTTCCAGGCACGATGGTCTTGGCCAAGACAGTGGGAACAGCCACAGTTAATACAGGGGGAAGGGGTCAGTTAATATACCGCCATCAACTTCACGTGGACTTTCAATGATTGACCTCTCACTAAGCATTGATATGGACTTTTCTTCGCTAATTATCCCAAACATGGACCCTGATTTTATTTAGCTACTACTCTGTTGAGCTATAATGTGAAACTTTTTTTGTCTTTAGAAAAACCATACTATTAACTTTTCTGTTAGATATCTCAACTGCCAGGAATATTGTTCAAACTTATGGCAAAACATCTCCCATGATATGTTTCGAATTCCCTCCGCTGTGTGCAGGCTGAGGTGTGGTCCTGGATTCCGTAAGCCCCTCGTGAAAGTGACCCCGCCGGCTGCTATGGTGGCTTTGCGGTCCACACAGGGAGGTTCCCAGCTGGATAGGCGGGCACATGCAGTGACATTCCCCCCACCCCCCCACCCTGTCCCCAGGTTGAGTCTTTATTCAGGCATCATTTACACATTCATTCGGTTAATTCATTTATAAATTCCATTGCTAGAATTTAATAATGTCACTGTACAACCAAACATGCCACTTGCTTTGGAATGCCCTCACACACAACTTGCCTGGTTAATTCCTTCCCAGGGATTTCCTATCCTGGTAACAACACCATTAAAATGTATAAACTAGGCTGCTTGCTTATAAAACAGCAACTCAGAGTAAAACAAAAAACAAAGAAAAATCCCAACCCCCCAAAATACCTAGGCTGCTTGGATTCAACAAATCACAACTGTTAAAAATGAAGTAACAAAAAAGTTCTGGAGCGTGTTTATGTCTCAGAAATGGGAAGAGTCAACATGCTGGTGGATAAGACCTAGGAACTGTCCAGCTTCTGAAAAATATGCTGAATGAGATTTAAGAACAATCACAGACTTTTTAAATTGCAGTACAACATGTCTCTTTCTTTTGCAAGAGGTGGTAAGTAGCTAAGAGTATTGCTGGGGGCTAGACAGCAGGCTGGAGGCTCAGCAAGCCTCCAGGGAAAACGCCCAAGCCATCCTGCAGAACTGGCCTTGGAGGTTGATGCCACAAAATCCCTATCAACAGTCTTGTCCAGAGAAGACCGTACGACTGCAATTGCCATGATAATTGTGAGGAAAAACATTAAAAATTAAAATAACCTTAACTAGGATTTTTTTTTTTCCAGAGACAGGGTCTCACTCTGTCACCCAGGCTGGAGTGGAGTGAGTGGCATGATCATAGCTCACTGCAGCCTGGAACTCCTGAGCTCAAGAGATCCTCCTACCTCAGCCTCCCATGTAGCTGGGATTACAGGCATGCACCACCATGCCCTGCTAGTTAAAAAAAATTTTTTTGTAGAGTTGGGGGTCTCACTATGTTGCCCAGGCTGGTCTTGAACTCCTGGCTTCAAGTGATCCTCCTGCCTCAGCCTCCTAAAGTGCTAGGATTACAGGTGTGAGCCTGTAGGATTTTATGTTGTTTCAACTTAAATAGGGATTCAGTTGAGGAATAAAAAATGAATAAGTATTGTCCCACTGAAAGTAAAGATAATGATATTTTCAACTTAGGAAAATTTCCTTAGGCAGAGTTTGCATTTTTGACTTAATATAAAAATTTTCAAACTATAGTAAAGAGAGTAGCATAATGAATATTCACATACACAGTACACAGACTCAATAATTACTAATATTTTGCCATATTTGCTTCATGTTTTTGTACTGTGAAATATTGTAAGTTGCAGACATCACAAAATTTCACTCCTAAGTACTTCAGTATGCACCTATAAAAAAGTACACATGATTCCCCATAAAAGCACAATAACATATTGTACCTAAAAAACTCAACAAAAATTCCCGCATGTCATCAAATACTTAGGAGGGGTTTTCCAAAAACCAATAAACCTCAGAAGGTAGAGAAGCTGGTCCTCGAGAACATGGCCATGAAAAACGATATTTACACGGTTGAGATACGAGTTTACTGTGAGAAACAACAAAAGAAATATCCTCCTTGTACAATGAAGAGGAAATACTATTTTTTCCATAAAGCCATAAGGGTGTGGGCAGTATAAACCTAAAATTATTCATGAGAGCTTCCCTGTAGCTCCATATGGGTGGAGAAATATGTCCCAACTTCCAACGTGCCTGTATTTTGGTGTTGGGAATCTAAGAATTACTGAGCCTGACACTGCATCTCTGCTCTTCTCATCAGATGCAGACAGCGTGTGAAGTGTTCAGATGATCAACACCCAAACAGTAAGAGATCGACACGCTACCTCCCAAAGGCTGTGACCTCCAGCAGACCACATTTGGAGTTGTATTATCTGTGGCTATTCCCACCGTCTTGGCCAAGACCATCGCGCCTGGAAGAGAATGAGGCTGGCTGGCCTAAGGGGCACCTGTGTGGCACTTCCATCTGCTCTGGCTCTGAGTGACTCTCTGTGGGTCTGGCTGGGAACCCCACCCCATCCATGACAAAGACACACCCCAGAGCCTGGACACATCCTCATATGCAGTGAGGGCTGCGTCACTGCCTGCTTCTGCGTCCTGGTATACCTGGGCTCCTTGTCCCTAGAGAGCTTCACCTTGACTTTCCTGGCCCGGAACCTGCCTGACACCTTTAGTGGAGCCAAGTTCCTGATGTCCAGCATGCTGGTGTTCTGTAGCATCTGAGGGACCTTCCTCCCTGTCTACCGCAGCCCCAAGGGGAGGTCACAGTAGCCATGGGGCCCTTCTCCATCTTGGCCTCCTGTGCAGAGTTCCTAGCCTGCATCTCTGCCCCCAAGTGCTACAGTATCGTGCTAAGGCCTGATGGGAACACCCACAAGGCGTAAGGAATAAAACAGGTTCTAGATACAAATAAAACATTGTTAGATACTTAAAAATAAAATGTCCATTGCAAAGAGATGTTTGGTAAAAAACTAAATTTACTCTTTACCTTCCCATTGAAAAAGTAAGCTCTGTATGTTCTGTAACAGTTTCAGGAATACCAGCTCCTCCATCATTGGTGTCATTAGTGTGGTCCCCATACGCATGGGACCTACATGAACAGGAGGTGGGGTTCAGGCCAGAGGGACCAGCTTTGGGCCTACAGGAACCCAGGGAGTGGAGGGGGGCTTCCTACAGGGGCCCAGGAACTCTGGGGACCTGTGTCGCTGCAAGTGGCACCACTGAGATGGGAGGAATGGAAGGCGGGAGTCCCGGTCGGTAAGGAGAGGGGCTCTGAGGCCTCGGGGCTAGGGCGGCGCCCAGAGGGTTAGCGAGGGGAAAGAACAGGATGTGGGAAAGGGGGTGAGGAGCTGGGCTCCAGGCAGACCCTGTGTGTGATCCCGCAGGCCCAGAAAGAGGTTCTACGCGCAGACCTCTGGGAAGCTGCCCTCCCCACCCAGACTTGGTGCCCAGCCGGCCTGCGGGACTAGCATCTGCATTCCTGGCCTCAACTGGGGACCTTGGGCAGAGGCCTTCCAGGTCCCTCCAGTGGAGCCTCCTTATTTGGGGGGGTCCTCGAGGCCAACTCAGCACAGGCCCTTCCTCCACCCCATCCCCTCTCAGCAGTGAGACGACCCCACTGAGCAATGACCCAGCAGACCCTTGACCCTAGTGCTGTGCCAGGGGGAAAATGGAAGGGACAGGGGAGTTCGCCTGTGGCTTCTCCTGTCACAGTGAGTGAATTCACTTTCATTCTGGTGTGTTGTCTCATTCAGCTGCTCGACACCTGAGCTCACTGAGCCCCGGACAGGGAGGTCCCCCCTGCTGTAAGAAACACAGTCCTCAGAACGGCCATAAGGAACAGAGGCACTGACACCATTTGTCAAACAAATGCCCTGTTTTACTAAAAATCCACATATACATTACATCTTACAAAAACAGCATCCATCTAATCTCTTGGTCCCTTCCCTAACCCCATAACAGAAAGGGGGTATCCAGGGAGCTCTGAGGACAGACCACCCAAATACTCAGGGCTGGACAAGCACCCCAGACCCCTGGTCCAGTGCAGAGGGGGTGGGCAGTGGAGCCTGCTCTCTGCTGCTGTCAGCCCAGGGGACCTGGAGCCTGTCCAGAGCCCTCGCTGCCTAGCCAGGGCAGGCCCTGGGCCTGAGCTGGACTCAGCCAGTCCCTCCCTGGGTGGGTCATGCTCAGGAGGAGCCTGGGTACCCATAGTGGTTGTGGTCAGCCTCGCCCAGGGTCAGCGTCAGCGACAGGCTGGGCTTCCGCTCCAGCTCCTCCTCCTCCGGGCAGTGCTGCGGGGGCCGGGCTTTGAAGAAGTCTGAGACATAGCGGACCTGGCAGAGGGGAGGAAGGTGAGAAGCTGGGCAGGGCTGGGCAGGGCTGGGCAGGGACTAGGAGTGAGCAGGGCAGAGAAGAATGGGGTCCTGGGGGCGGCGGGGAGCCTGAGAGGAAGGGTTACTATGGGGTGGGCAAGAGGAGGAGAGCCTGGGATGCAGGAGTGGGATCCTATGGGAGGATGAATGGCGAGGACGCGGGGAGGGGCCAGGATAGGACAGGCGTGGGGGTGGGGAAGGGGTCAGGGAAGGACTGGGGGGGAAGGGGCCAGGATAAGACTGGGGTTGAGGGGGTGGCTCTGGACTAGGGATGGGGTCTGGGAGCTCACCGTGAGGCCAGCCACCAGCGCCCCCTGCAGGAGGCCAACGAGGACATCGCTCCAGTGGTGTTTGTGGTCAGATACTCGGGTGTAGCCCACATAGAGGGCAAAGGCCACCAGGAAGAACTGAACTGTGGGCCGCAGCAGCCTTGCCCACTTCCAACAGAGCCGCGCCTGCACGTAGAGCTGGGACAGGATGAGGGCGCGTCAGCCTGGGCACCCGCCAGGCACCCCCACACCCCCTGCACAGACGGCAGCTCCGAGGCCAGGAAAGCCTGGATCAGGTCGACCCAGGGCCTCTGGACCTTATGAACAAACCAGTGAGCCTCTCATCACCACTTCCACCCACCCCATCTTACAGATGGGGAAACCGAGACCCAGGGAAGGGAGTGACTTAGCCTTGGCTCCCCAACAGCAAGTCCCTGAGAAACAGACTCACAGCCAAGAACACCACGCAGTACATGCCAAAGGAGGAGTGTCCTGAGTAGAAAGACAACCTAGGGAAGGAGAAGGCAACGGGGTGGCATCTTTAAACCTCTCCCTGGTCCCCAGCCCCTCCAGCTGTTTTCCCCAAAGTCTGGGAGCTTTTCACATGGAAACCACTGGCCTTAGACACTATTGAATCCCAGGAGAGAACGTTTTTCCCCTTTCCCCTTCCCGTTCTCTGACAATGGAATAAAAGTTTCTGACTGAAGACTCTGAAGCCTGATTGCAGAACCCAAGGCAGACAATTGTAAGCTAAAAATAAAACCTAAGCTCTCTGCTAACTGAACGGACTCCTCTCGACCAAGGGGACCCCAGAAACCTTAAAACCTTAAGACTGAGTTCCCAGCCATGACAGGATGGGAGAGACAAAGCACAATTACATGCATATGATTTCCCTTCATAAATATGCATGACTCCTCCTATAGCTTGTTAAATATGGGCATTTGACCACCCTGCTCGGTATAAAATCCTGTTGCCTTTTGTCTCTTCTTTGAAGCACGGGTACCTGGCTCTGGCTCTGGCAGGGCTCAGAGTTAGGGTTAGGGTTATGGGTGAGCCCGGCTGGAACGGCCGCACAACAGCCTGCTACCCTTTATGAGAAATAAACCTCTCTTTTTTCAAAAGTATAAACCTTGTTAATAATTTTGTTTTTAATTAACATGATTGTGTCTAGCAAACAGTTAACACCACCGTTTTCTCTTCACTGTGTTTATTTTCAGGATTCTTTCCTGTCTGTGCAACTGAGGGAAGTTTCACGTTTTCCTTTTATATAAATTCAAGATTGAGCAAAGGACATCAATGCAAGATGGAGAAAACAGCAGAGCAAGAAACTCCAAAACCAATGAGCAAACAGAGAAGGTTCACAATCAATTTTTTTGGACCCAGTGAAAAGCTTGCAGCAACCAGAGGAACACCTGATGAGGAGAAACCAGTGGAATCTCAGAACAAACACCTCTGTGGCATTTTAACTCTTCCTGGTCCCTCTGCCACTGCCCTGATTGGTCTAACCCTAAGCCTAACAGGCACCACAGACAGCAGAACAGGCCGCGTTTGCAAAGAACTGCAGCTGTTTGTTTTGATTAGTTTGGTGGCTCAAGGGCTGGCCTTTATCTCGGTCCCCTAACTGGCCATTCTCTCAGTTTGAGGAGGCCCTGGGGGGGCATTTGTATGAAACATTCATAGCTAATGTGTCAGTCACTGCTGCCTGGGGCCATGGAAAGCAGATGAGGCACAGAAGAGACAGGCTGGAGAGTGAGGGGCTCTGAGGGCTTGTAATCTAGAAGGCCAGAGCTGGGGCGTGCTCAGAAGATACCGCAAAGCCCTGAGGGCACACAGCCAGCTGGGCCTCAGGCATGCTAGGGCAGAGTTGCACACTTGTTCAGTGTTGAAGTCTTGCCCCAACATGGACACAGGGCCCTTCTGCAAACTCTGGGAGATTTTTTGGGGGTTCCGGGTGTTTAAGGAAATTGTCCAATCATTAGCTGAACACTAAGTTAACAGAACAGAACGTCACAGCCACACCTGACAAAGATTACAGACTACACAAAATTCATTCAGAAAAGTCATTAAACAAATAACAACGACTACAACAAACAGCAATAACAAACCCTAGGGAGGGGGGTAGAATCATATTTCCAGAGTTGCTATATTATAATATTCAATATACCCAGTTTTCAACAAAAAATTACAAGGCATATAGAAAAAAAAAAGGTGTGGCCAATACACAGGGAAATATCTATTAATAGAAAGCTGCCTCTGAAGAAACTCAGACATTGGACTTACTAGACAAGCACTTTTTATTAGCCATTTAAAATATGTTCAAAAAGCTAAAGGAACTATAAGAACAATGTCTCAGGCCAAGCGCAGTGGCTCACATCTGTAATCCCAGCACTTTGGGAGGCCGAAGCGGGAGAATCATTTGAAGCCAGGAGTTCAAGATCAGCCCGGGCAGCATTGCAAGACCCTGTCTCTACAAAAACTAAGAAAATTAGCCAGGCGTACTGGCACACACCTGTAGTCCCAGCTATTCACAGGAGGCTGCAGCAGGAGGATGGCTTGTGCCCAGGAGTTTGAGGCTGCAGTGAGCCATGACTGTGCCACTACACCCTGGCCTAGGCAACACAGCAAGATCCTGTCTCTAAGAAATAAAAATAAAAAATATATATAATATAATATCTGAAATAAAATCACTTGAGGGGCCCAGCAGCATGTCTGAGCAAGCAGAAGAGTCAGTGAACTCAGAGATGGGCCAATTGAGATTATTCAGTCTGAGGAACAGAAAGAATGAAGAAAAATGGAGGCTTCCATTGTTTGCTAGACACCCGTGGGACACCATCATCACACCAACACGCATCTAACAGACATCCAGGAGAGGGGACAAAGGGGCAGAAAGGATATTTGAAGAAGTAATGGCTGCAAACTTCCCAAATTTCATGAAAAACATTAATCTACACATCCAAGAAGCTTCAATGAACTCCAAGTAGGATAAACTCAAAGGGAAACACACAGAGGCACATTACAATGAAACTATCAAAAGACAATGGCAAAAAGGGAATCTTAAAAGCACTAGAGAGAGGAAACTCTCTATGTACAAGGTTCCTCAATAACATTTGCAGCTGATTTCCCATCAGCAGTCAGTGAGACCATACGTTCCAAGTGCTGAATGAAAACACAACCTGTCAACCAAGAATGCTGTATCTGGCAAAGCTCCACAAATGAAAGAGTAATCAAGACATTCCCAGACATACAAAACCTGAGAGAATTTATTGGTAGTATACTTGCCCTACAAGAAATACTAAAGGGAGCCTTTCAGGGAGAAATGAGGACACTAGACAGTAACTCGAACCCACAGAAAGAAATAACAAACACCAGTAAAGGTAACTATATCATATAAAAGTCAGTATTAATATATTTTTGATTTGTAATTACTGTCTTATTCCTTTATGATTTCTAAAAAACAACTGCATAAAACAGTAATTATAAACCTACGTTGATAGGCATACAATGTATAAAGATATAATTTGTGACAATAACATCACTGGGAACCAAACCTATATAGTAGCAAACTTTGTGCATAATACTAAAATTTAATTGGCATTAATCTAAACTAGATTGTTATCAACTAAGATGGTAATTGTAATCCCTACTAAAAATATCACTCAAAGGACTCACTTCAGATTCAAAGGTACGAGTATGATGAAAGTACAAGAATGGAAAAAAAAATATTCCATGCAAACAGTAACCAAAAGAGAGCTAGAATAGCTATGCTAACTAATTAGGCAAAGTAGACATTAGGATAAGAATCGTTGTGAGATAAAGTCATGTATCACTCCATAATGATAAAAGGGTCAATCTATCAAGAAAATGTAACAATTACAAAGAGATACACACTGAACAACAGAGCCCCAAAATACATGCAGTGAAAACTAAGAGAATGTCACAACACGGGTGAACTCTGAAAACACAGAAAATAGGTTAGTGGTTGACAAAGGTTGGGGGAGGGAGGTAACAGCTAATGAGGACGAGGTTTCTTTGGGGTGTGATGAAAATATTCCGGAATTAGATAGAGCAAATGGCTGCACAACACTGTGAATGTACTAAAAATGAATTGTACACATTAACATGGATACAATAGTGAATTTTACGTTGTGCAGATTTTATTTTAATTTTTAAAAAAGGACATCCACTAGATAAGAAGTCTAAGAAACCATCAGTAGAGACGGTAAGAAGATGGGGCAGAAGCCAGCGGGCAGGGCCTGAAACTCAAGGGAGGGGCTCCCCTCCCTGTGGCCTCCCAGGGTCTGCAGGACCCACAGGCACCTCAGGGTCTGCTCCTGCTGGGCCCCTGCCTGACCAGCGCCTCGGCATGCTTCACGGTCCAGCTCCGGGGGCTTCTCCGGCCCCACTCTCCCCACAGGAGAGGGATGTCTGTGGCTCAGGCTCCCCCAGCATCGCCCACAGTGAAGGCTGCTGACCCACACTTACCTGGCCTCGGTGACATTAGTGGGGCTTCCCCTGCACACCTCCAGCTGCACGTAGACTGAGCAGTTGACTCGGCTCCAGTCGGGGTCACAGACAGCCAGGAAGTTAGGCCGCAGACGGCCAATCATGTACTTGGCCAGGTCTGTCAGAGACTGGCTCACGGCAGCCCCAAACAGGAATGTCCCCAACACCTTGTACACGGCGGCCACGTAGTTGTTGAAGTCGGAGCGGGAATAGAGGCGGTCCGTGTACACCAGGTAGGCTTCCCCTGCTGAGACCTGCAAGGGGCAGCCGAAGAGCCTCAAGGCTGGGCTGGGGTGGCCTTAGGGACTGCCGGGAGTCTCGGCCAGCCACCTGACCTCCCTGAGGCTGCTGGGGAGCTGGGGACTCCAAAGGGGGCCCTGTCCCCACAAGTACCACCCAGGGCAGAGCTGTGCCCCTCCCCACCCCTCCGCCCCTCCCGCCTTACAAGGACCACGGTGGCTGTGATGGTAACCCCGGCCATGAGCCCGTGTGTGATGGTGTCTGGACGGTAGGGGTACCGGATGGAGTCATCTCCACAGTAAAATCCTCGCTTGTACGGGGCATTCACCAGCGTCAGGATGGCGAAGGGCAGAGAGGCTAGGGTGAGGGAGAGAAGCCCAGGAAGCCACGTGGTTCTCCCACAGCCGAGCCTTGGGGACCCACACTCCTGCCTTGGCCTCCAGTTCTCCCCACCTCTGCTCCCACCAGACAGCGAGGAGGAGCTCTTCTCATGGCAAATGGAGTCTGCTGCACCATTCAACCTCCCCCGTAGCGCCCCCTCACCCTCAGATAATCACCAAACCCCTCCCCAGGCCCTCGCCCCACCCCCCACCCATCTCTACCCTCTCCCCTCATTCACCCGTCCAGCCTCCTTTCTGCTCCTTGAACAAACCCAGCAAGCACCCACCCCAGGGCCTTTGCACAGGCACTTCTCTCTGCCTTAGACTAACGTGCTGTCTCAGCTTCATCTCCCCTCCTGCCTGTCCACCCCTGGCATCACTCCCATAGCAAGAAACGTCTGTATTCATATCTCTTGTCCCCATGTGGAATTATGTAATCACTTGTGTGACACTTGCTTGAATTTCCCCCATCCATATGTGAGCCAGGAGGGGCCTGTCCTGTATAGGGCTGAGTCCCTGGAGCCTGCTCGGGGCCTAAATAAACATCTGTTATGATAAGGCAGGACTCAGGAGCCAGCCAGAGAGGTCAGGAACACACCAAGGAAGGGGAACAACTGAGGTGCCTCTGCCCACCCATCTGCCCCTTTGTTTACCTTCATGTCAGGCCTTGAGCCAAATTACCAGGACAGACACAGTCCTGGCCTCAGGGAGCCCAGTTCAACAGCCCAGGAGTCAAAGACACTGAGTAATGAGCCCAGGGTGGCCAGGGAGGCAGGAGCCAGCTACAGAGGACTGGGGTAGAGGGCAGCTTCCTACTCCATGGGTAGGTGCACAACCAAAGTCCAGGTCAGCTTCCCCAGAAACAAACCAAGGTAGGACACCTGTGCCCCGCAGGGCAGGGCGTGTGATGAGTGTAAAATGGTGTGGCGTCTCCGAGCTGTGGATGCCAGAGGAGGGGCAGGGATCCTCACACTCCTCCCCAAGGCCCATTTGGTGACATTGTCGACCACTTTCAATACCGAGTCTGGGGACATAACCCAGTGAGGAAGGCACAGAGGTCCACCTCACAGAGGGACAGAGAGCCAAGGGAATGAAGAGCAGAAAAGCAGGTCGCAGGCTGGGGGGCAGCGGTGGTTTAGATGGGGCTGTAGGGTAGGCTGCAGAGGGGGGTGCCTGAAGGAGGTGAGGTCGTTCAAAGGAGGCGGGAAGAGAAGGGCAGGCAGAAGGAGCGGGCAACGCTGGGGGTCTGGGGGTGGAACTGCACCTCTGTGGCGAGCAGGGGGGTGGGGGAGAGGCTGGGTGGAAGGATATTATAAGAACCTGGAGGAGGCTCCCACAGTTGTCAAGAGTCAGGACTACAGGTGCTGAGAAATGAAGTCCAGCCCCTTCCACAGTGGAGTATGGCCCGTCTCCCAGCCCCTGCCCCAGCACCTTCCACTGGAGATTCGGACACCCCCATCGGAGCATCCCACACAGACTCCCCCTCTTCATTTAGGCACCCTGAAAGCCTCCCTGCTCTCACACCACCTCCCACGGCACATCTAAAACCCTGGACGGTATATGTATTCAAGCTTCTAGAATAGAGGCCAGGTCTGCCTGGGCCACCACACACAGGGCAGCAACAGCCAACCTAATCTTGGCTCCGCCTCCCGCTGCTGTGTGACCTCCAGCAGGTGGCTCAACCTCTCTGGGCCACAGTTGGGGATGACAGCAGCACCTCTCTCAGGCTCTTTAAGGGGAAAGGTTTACTTATTTTCATGTTCCTTAATGCCTAGCATTACAGTAAGTGCCACATATGTGTTTAAGTAACAGGTGCTCAGGAAACTGTACTCAGGGCTGGCAAACGCCCCATGGGGCCTTCTTGCTGTCCCCGGGCCCACCCCAAAAGGGGTCTCCTCCCGGATATGGAAACAGGGCCTGGCCTCTGCTAGCCCCGGCGGCAAAGCAGGAACCACACCTGGGGGGAGGGAGGACAGCGAATTAGGCCTGAGCCCCTGCCCCTGCTATAATCGGGGCCATTGTCCGCTGGGCCACAGAGCAAACACTCGGCCTTTGTTCCCGGGACCCTGGGGAAGGGGCGGGGAGGGGGCCTGGGGATGCCCCCTCCCCCAACCTGGCCCGAAAACCCGCTCGACAGGTTTGGTTCTCGCCTGCCCCGAGGCCCCGTGCACCCGCAGCCTGCGGCCCAGCCTTTCCCTCCGTCTCTCCCAGGCCCGAGAGGAGGGCGCGCCAGACCTACGCCGCCGGCGCAGGGGTTCGAATCCCACCCACCGGGTCCCAGGCTAGTGTCAGCCGATCCTGGGGGCGGAGGTGTGGAGGTCCTCGGGGCTGACCCGCGGCCCCGCTCCCAGCCCGGGCCACCGCCTGCGTGAATCACCGCCCGGGCCGGGGGGTGGGGGGGCGAGGCGCGTGCGACCCGTCCGTGGCCCCTTCCTGCTGCGGCGGGCGGAGGATGCTCACCCCAGCGCCTCCACCTTCACGACCCCTCCTGAGCCTGGCACGCGGGGGCGCACGTGGGCGCCAGGGCGCGCAGGGTGGGGGGCGCAGAAGTAGGTCTAGGGAGCGGAAGGGTCCTCCGCCGAGCTCCCCCAGCTCCAGGAGTCCTCCGTGGGTGGGGCGCGGCAGCCTCCCCTCTCGCCCTACAAACTTTCGCGGAGACTGGGGGCGTGTCCGTCCTGGGAAGGTCCACAACACACACCCAGGTCCCCGCGGCTCTTACCGACCAGCAAGCACAGCACGTCGAGCAGCACGAAGACCCACCTCCGCTCCATATCGCCCCCGCCCCGGACCGCGCCCGCGACCCCAGACGCCGGTCCCAGAGCGTCCCGTCGCGCCCCGGCCCGGCTGCGGGGTCACGTGGCGGCGGAGCCCGGCCCAGCGCCGGAGAGGAGGGTAGGGCGGGGAGCGGCAGGGAGGACAAGGAAGGGAAGGAGGGAGGAGAGGGCAGGGGAGTGGAGTGGCGGGCGGGGCGGACCGAGGGCGGGGTGGGGCGGGGAGCGGGCGGACTCTGCCCCCGCAGGCAGGAGCGGGGTGGGGCGGGCGTGCGGGGGCGGGGAGGCCGCGGGGCGACCCCGCATCCACCCCGAGTCCCCGACCCTGACCCGGGGTAGGGAGCAGGGAAGGGCTCTCCGAGCTGGGCGAGGCCGGCGGGGGCTCGTGGCCATGCTCGGATTGTGCCGGCTGCGTCCCGGTGCCGGGAGGCATGAAAAGGAAGAGGGGGCGGGCAGGGCTGTGGGGAGGACGGCTCGGCTCCTGCAGGACACGTCCCTCCCCTCTGAGCCCCGGTTTCCTCCTTGGGAAATGGCGCTCGTGCTGCGCATGGTAAAACCCCTGAAAGCAGGAAGTACCTTAAAATTGATGGGGTGCCATGGATTAATTGCAGAGGTGCTTCCTTCCTCCTAATACCTGCGATCCCTGGCATTTTAGCTCAAACTCCTCAGCACCCACCTTGGAGGGCTGCGTCTGCGGACGCGCCATTCCTATTGGCAAATTTGCCGTCCCATTTTATAGAAGGGCACACAGGCACCAGGAGGTAGGAACCTGACGAAGTGGTGCGGGGGTCTGGCCCCCAGCAGGTTCTGGGGAGCCCTGAGGGTCAAGGGCACCTACGGTAGGGAAACCGAGGCCCGAGGGACCCATCGTATCTACTCAGTGACTTGGCGCCCATGCAGGGTCCTTTGGGCTGGGACCATCCGGGAGGCCCCACCTCCTCAGGATCCCTGCCTTGATTCTTGTTGACCTTGACACTGGTTCTGTCACTCAAGGTCACACAGTAGGACATGGCAGGGCTGGGATTGGAACCTAGGCTGCCAGGGTCCACGGTCCTGGACCTCCTCACCATCAGCTCCCTCCCCAACAATCCTAAAAGGTGTGTCATGGCCCTTTTTACAGATGAAGGGAGCCAGCTGAGATCCAGAGAGGGGCACCCCTTGGCGCAAGGTCAAGCAGCTGGGACTTGAACTCGGAGCCCCTTGGATCCTGGTTCCCAGATGGTCAGATGCCGTGGGGGACCAAGATGCCCACCCAGCCGTGCTAGGTGGGGCAGCACACAGCTCATCTCTGGCCCTCCAGAGGCCAGGCTGGGGATGAGGGCTGTGGCCAAGGTCTCCTTGCGCCCAAGGACAGCTTCCTTTTTGCAGGCAGATGAAGACAAGCCCCCCACCCAACGCACAGAATAATTTGGCACACCCCCAGGACATGATAAGGCCCTGGGTGGAGACTCTGGTCCTGGATTTTCCATCTGTGATGTGCAGAGGACAGTGTAGAGCGGTATCTCCGCACATCCTAAATATCCTAAAACGTGTGGCTTCCTCCCCCACCCCTCAGTGCAGTCTTGAAGGCCCAGCCACACTTTCTTCCAAGATGCAGAGGGCATGACACTGTATTGGAGTCAGGGAATGTGAGGTCTTTACTGAGTACCTACTATGTGCTGGGCAGGAGCGGGTAAGGGGGAGTAGGCAGCACAGCTGGGTGCTGAGGCGGGAGGCAGAGACCCAGAGGAGGATCCAGGGAGGCCAGAGGGAGCCGGGTGAGGGTGGAGGGTGCTCCCCCTCCCCCACTTCCTCCCTGCTCAGGATTTGGGTCAGTCCTTAAAACCCCTGGGCAGGGGCAGGATTAAAATCTAGTGGGGGCAGCAAGAATGAGGATTAGGGTTAGGATTGGGGTCAAGGCTCCTACATGTGCTGCTGGGGTCCTGCACTCCTCAAGGAACTTCTTGTCAGAGCTTTCAGAGCTGGGATCTACTGGCCCCCAGCTGCCTGTTCTTCCCTTACAGGAAGAATCTGAGGCCAGTGTGGCTTCCAGTGGGGACAGAGTCTGGGCTGGGAGCCAGGCCCTGTGGTTTCTCCCTCACCTGCAGATGGCAGGGCAGGAAGGGGACTGGCGGTACCTGGGCCCCAGCCTGGGTCCCCTGGAGACAGGACCAGCGCCTGGGAGCCAGCTGGTCACTGCCAGGCAGTGACGCTCAGGGCACAGCAGGTTGCAGCTCTTGCCTCTTGGCCTAGCACTGGCTCTGCCACTGTGGTGCCTCATCTCAACCTGATGGGCTCCAGGTTTGTTTCCAGACTGTTGTGAAGATTGAAATCCCTGGGAAGTGGGCAGAAAGGTGCCGGGCATATAGCCAGTACTCCCACCTTTGCTTTCTATACTTCTCTTGGGACTTAGAAAGGGGAAGTATCTTGCCAAGGTCACGAGAGAGGCATCTCCCACATTTGCGGCCTGGGGCTCTTGGGCACTACCCCCAACCCCAGCCCACCCCCAATGGTCCTGGAGTCTAGCGGTTACCCCTCAGTGGGCCTGAAGTGCTGGTGGTGGGCAAGGAAGGCTAAGTGGGTGGATGGTTTGGAGAGACATCTTGGTGTGTGACTCCCTGGTTTCTGTGTGCCTCAGTCTTTCCATCTGCATAATGGGGACAGGACAGTACCTACTGCATGGGGTTGTAGTGAAGAATAAACAGTTTGTGAAATGCTTGACCCAGGGCCAAACTCACTAGGAAACATTAAGGCACAATTAAATAGAAAACGGTGGGGGTAGGTACCATGACTTCTTCCTGGAGTCTAGGTTAATAAGGGCTAAAAACCACTGTCTTGAAATTCAGAATCCAGCATCCAGCATCTGTGAATTTAGATTTCCATCCAGATTTTGCAATCCCTGGAGCACCTCTTAATTTAGGATCATACAACCTGAAAGTCAGGGATAGGGTGTCAGCACTCAGAGTCTGGTGTCCCAGGAACCCCCTCAGTCCTGGGTGAACAAAACCTCATGCAGACAACCCTGACAGTGCGGCCCCCTCCCCGCCCATCATGCCCCACATCTGAGTTGTCTGTAAACTCCGAGATCATCCCTGTCTCCTCCCCAGCCTGAGCTCCAGGACCACAGGGACTGGCACAGAGCTGGTGCTCAATTCATGCTTACTGAATGAATGCCTGAACTAGTGAGTGCTGAATGAATGATGCTAGGGACCAAGCCTGAGATCATCAGGGATATTACAGCTCCAGGGAGCTCTCAGTCTGTGACAAAGTTTCACGGGGTCACAGCAAAAACAGGACACAGAAGCAGCAGTGGAGGACAACAGCATGTTCCTGAAGGGAGAGGTGGTTCCTAGCGCTTCTTGCACAATACGAGGGGGAAATATGGGGCCACCCTTTGAAACACTCAGTGAAGTCCCCATCACACCCCTTCCTGCTTCGCAGTAGCTTCTATCCCTGCCCCAAAACCAGGATGCGTGAGAAGCCAAGGAGAGTGACCTGGAACACCTACAATCATCTGCAAAGCTGCTGGATGTGCACAGACCCAAAGGACCAGGCTCCAACTCAAGAGGAAGAACGACCAGGACAGTGGTGGAGGGGCTCCTGAGAATTCTCTGAGTGCCTCTGGTGACTCCATCACAGTCCTGCATCACCCCTGATATGCCTGGTCCCAAGGCAGGGACCAGTTCATTTCCTGAGCGTTCACTACAGGTGATGTTTCCAAATCTTCCCTGTGCAGGCTGGTGTCTTGTGGCTCTGGCATTCTACACGGAGGGCTTGGGGAGGCTCTGTGTGAGTGGGGACATTTGCTGAGCTCCGCCCCCCACCCCCGCCTTCATTGCAGGGGACGGGGCCGGGTTTGCAGCCTGCAAGAACCCCAGGTAACTGGGCTGCTTCGAGGGCAGGTGGGCTCAGGAGCGCCCTCTGCCGGACACACAGGTAAAACACAGGAGTAGGCGCTTCGCACCCACCGTCTCAACATCCTCTTCAGAACAGCCCAGGAAGAGGGTTGCCAGATTCAGCAAATAAAAACACAGGACACCCTAGCTGAGTCCTGATGCCTGTGAAAAATAATTAATTAATTAAAAATACAGGACACCCAATTAAATTTGAATCCCAGAAGAGCAACAACCCATTTTTTAGTGTAAGTGTGTCCCAGATATTGCATGGGATGTACTTGTGCTAAAACATGTTTGTCTATAATTCGAATCTAAGTGGGTGTTGTTAGGCTGAACCCAGAGGCTAGTGGGAAGTTCCATGGGAACGGTGCCTTTAAGACCCCTCTTTTAAGGGCCCACTCAAACCAGCCCTTAAAAACCCCAGAAGCCCAACCGTTCGGGGCTGACACCATTTGTTTGGACTCAGCCCATCTGTAGACAGATGCCCTGATAAATCTCTTTCCATCTACCACGGCCTTGTTGGTTCCTCCCTAGGCGTTTCTAACATTTGGTGCCAAAACCCAGGAGGGCCTTGCGGGGGAGGTGATTGGGGCACGGCTCCGGTCCCGGGCTCGGGCCTGGGGAGCGCAAGGCAGCACGCGTGGCCCCCAGAGGCAGCTCGCCCTGGGCTAAACCCCAAGTTTTGCACTAGACCCTGGGACCAGCCTGCACCGGCCCTTTCCCCACTGCCCTCCTGAGCCAGCCAGGGAGGACAACCGAGGAGTCTTCGCCTTTCCATTGCTAACTACACATCCAACAGCGACCATTCTCTGGGTGAGTGACTCCTACCCTCTTCTCTCTCTCTCTCATCTTCCCATTTGCCCTCACTCAAAAGTCCTAGCGTTAGGCCAAAAGATTCCGCTTCCAGGAATCTAGTGCTGCCCTCGCTTCCGGGCTAGAGGCCCTCCAGATTTAAGAACGCTCAATCTGGAGACCCCCTCACTCTCGCTCTCACAGGGATGCTTGCACATGGGAGATTCCCCCTGGGGTAGGTAGGTCTGTCTCTCACCCTTACCTTAGTGCCATTCTCTCTATAATGGACAACAGCCAGTCCACCCCTCCAAAAACCACCCCACGTGGGTATCTCCTCCGGAGTCTTGATAAGCTCAGTCTCCAGGGAGATATTAAACCCAAACGACTAATGTTTTATTACAACACAGCCTGGCCACAATATAAATTAGATAATGGCTCTCAATGGCCCAAAACGGCATGTTCAATTTTAACATATCACGTGACTTAGACAATTTCTGTCAACGCAATGGAAAGTGGTTTGAAGGTCCCTATTTCCAGGCCTTCTCTACCCTTGGATCCCGCCCCTCTCTTTGCCAATGCTGCTCTACCTACCAAATCCTACTCTGACACTCCAAACCCCCTCTCCTCCTCCTCCTCCCCCACCCAACTCTGATGGGGACTTCGATCCCACCCACCGGCCCCCCCATACTCCCCGTCCTCCTCAAGCATCATCTCCCGAAAACCCACCAAACCTTCCCTCCACACCACTCCAGTCCTCCACAGGTCCCCCTCCTCAAACCCCTACACCCATTTTCTCCTTCTCATACCCGGTCCCAAACAGCACAAGCGGCTGGGCCAGAACCATGTGCCATCCCTCCTCTCTGAGAGGTGCTGGGGGCCAAGGATATCATTCAGGTACATGTCCCTTTCTCTATGTCTGACCTTTCTCAAATAAAGAAGAAATTAAATTCCTTTTCCACAGATCCCACTACTTACACCAAAGAATTTACAAAAAAACCTTACTCTTTTCCTATCCCGCCTAACGGAGGCTCTACAAATATATACCACCACAAACCCTACCTTGTCTGAGGGTGCCTCAGTTTTAAATATATGTTTTATCTCTTAATCCACTCCAGATATAAGATGTAAACTCCAAAAATTAAATAAAGGCCCTCAAACACCACAAAAGATCTCCTAAACCTGGCCTTCAAGGTCTTTAATAACTGGGACCAGGAGAAAAATTAGAGAGAGGAAAAAAAAACACTAAATACCAGTTGCTGGCTGCAGCTATCCAGGGCTCCACCAAGGCACCAGTCCATAAAGGAAGAAAGGCCAAAGTACCCAGGACAAGAATGCCACCTGGACCATGCTTTAGATGTGGTAAAGAGGGTCACTGGACAAAAGCTTGCCCCAACCCTAGGCCTCCCACTGGCCCCTGTCCTAACTGTGGCAAAAATGGCCACTGGAAGATGGATTGTGACCAAACCTCTCAAGGTAGGGTCCCATCCCTTCCCTCTGGACAACACGACTTCTCTAGTCTTGACCTTCCCGACCTTCTGGACTTAACTTCCAAGGACTGACACTGCCTGGGCAACCAAAATAACTCCAGCAGAGCCCAGGGCAACACTGACAGTAGCACGTAAGACAATCTCTTTCCTTACAAATAAGGGGAGCAACTTACTCTGCTTTATCCAAATTTACAGGCCCCACCTGCCCTTCAAGGACATCCATTGTGGGGGTTGCTGGCCTAGTTTCAAAACCCCTCTCTATCCCACCCCTTAACTGCTCACTTAACTCCCCCTTTACCCACTCCTTTTTAGTTATCCCCAGCTGTCCAACCCCCATTTTAGGCCGAGATATCTTATCCAAATTCCCAGCCTCCCTTATGCCCACTCCCTTATCACATAGCCCAGACCTCTCCCTCCTCCTCCTCCTCACCACACCTGGCTCAAAGAAACCTACTCTACCTCCTTCTCCAGTTAACCCTATAGTCTGGGACACCTCTATTCCCTCAGTAGCCCACCATCACAAGCCAGTCCAAATCCACCTAAAGGACCCATCTTCTTATCCCTGTCAAGCACAATATCCTCTCTCCCTAGAAAGCCGAAATGGCCTTCAGTCTATAATCAATTGCTTTCTCTCAAAACCTCTTAAAACCCACCAATTCCCCTTATAATACTCCAGTTCTACCAGTTAAAAAACCTGATGGATCCTATCACCTAGTACAGGATCTTAAAATCATTAACCAGGCTGTACTCCCTACCCACCCAGTAACCCCCTATCCATACACCATCCTATCCCTCATTCCCTTCACTACCACACACTTTACTGTACTTGACTTCAAAGATGCTTTCTTCACTACACCGTTACACCCTGACTCCCAAAATCTCTTTGCTTTCACATAGGGGTACCCAAACACTCTCCAGTCACACCAACTATCTTGGACAGTCCTCCCTCAGGGATTCCGAGACAGCCCCCACTTCTTTGGCCAGGCCCTGGCCTCCGACTTGTCTACTTTAGACCTAAACCCCAGTCACCTTCTCCAACATATGGATAACCTTCTCCTACGCATCCCTTCCTCCAAACTTTCTCACCAACACACTGCCACCCTTCTAAATTTTCTAGCAGAAAACGGATACCGAGTGTCCCCCAACAAGGCCCAAATCTCCACCTCTCAAGTCACATATCTAAGACTCACCCTCACACCCCAACATGAAACAATCACCACCAACCAAAATTCCCTAATTTCTTCTATGTCTCCACCCACCTCCGAAAGGAAACTTCTCTCTTTCCTCCGCCTGGCCGGCTATTTCCGTATCTGGCTTCCCAACTTCGGTCAGTCTCCTTGCCAAGCCCCTTCATCCAGCATCCAGGGGCTCGCTCTCAGGACCCCTGGATCCCACCCTCCCACTTCCACACCTTTCAAGTAACTCCAGCAGGCCCGCATCACTGCCCTGGCACTCACCCTTCCTGATTTTGACAAACCCTTTAAATTATACACAGAGAGGGAGGGAATGGCAGTCGGACTCCTTAGCCAAGACCTGGGTCTGACCCCAAAATATAGCCTTCTTATCTAAATAGTTAGATTCCACAGTCAAGGGCTGGCCGGCCTGTCTCAGCCTAGCAACTGCAGCCCTCCTTACAAAAGAAAGCAAAAAACTCACATTCAGCCACGCAGTAACAGTTTTTCCTCCCATACCCTCTCTGACTTACTCTCCCCCAAAACCACCCATCAGCTTCCTCTTTCCACATTCAGTCCTCCCACCTCGCTTTCATCACCTCCCCAGAAGCCTCCCCTGCAAAGTGCAACAGACTCAATCCTGCTCCCCTGCTCCCCATATTCACTCATATATAAACACTCCAGATACCGCACAACCTTTCTTTCCTCACATTAGAGACCAACCTCTCTCAGATGTGACCTGTACATGGTTTATAGACAGCAGCTCATACATACACCAAGGGGAAAAGTAACAGGATATTCTATTGTGCCTCCTCCACATACCGTAGAGACAGAACCCCTGCCGACAGGAACAACTTCTCAGCAAGCAGAGCTCACAGCTCTAACCAGGGCCCTTGCTTTAGCAGAAGGACACACCTTAAATACACACACAGACGCCAAATACACTATCACGTCTGTCATTCCCATGCGGCCCTTTGGAATAAAAGGGGCTTTCTCACTACCAAGGGGTCCCCAATCACTAATGCTCCTCTAATGCTCAAGCTCCTCAAAGCTGCACATCTTCCTACCTCAGCAGCTATAATCCACTGCAAAGGCCACCAGACAGGGACAGATCCCATCACCTGAGACAACCACCAGGGAGACCAGACCCACAGCAGCCCCACAACTCTTACTCATTCCCAACATTATTCCCCAGTACAGCCCAGAAGAACACTCACCACTAACCAAGGAGGTGCCACCTTAGAAGGAGACTGGTACAAACTAAATGGAAAATATGTCCTCCCTCAGGCCCAGGCTCCGTCCCTACTCCACACAATATATGAAGCCCTTTGCGTGGGTTACAGACCCCTCCTACAATTCCTAAAAGCTCTCCTCCTCTATCCTGGCTTACCCACCACTTCACAAGAAATCACTAAAACCTGCTCTATTTGCTCCTCAGTCTCACCCCAAGGGGGCCTTCGACCCCCTTCCTCCCCGCCACCAGGCCCAAGGACAGATCCCAGGACGAGACCAGCAAATAGATTTCACTCATATGCCCCAGTTGAAAAGACTAAATATCTCCTTATCATCGTAGACACTTTCTCCGGCTGGGTAGAAGCCTTTCCTTCCACCTCTAAAAAATCTCTAGAAGTTGCCAATGCTCTTGTCTACCACATTCTTCCCCAATTTGGCCTACCAACCTCTCTTCAGCCTGATAATGGACCTGCCTTTATATCCCAAATTACCCAACAGGTTGTCTCAACTTTATCTATAAAATAAAACTTTCACATCCCCTACAGGCCCCAATCTTCAAAAAAAGTAAAAAAAAAAAAAAAAAAACCCCCCAAAAAAAAAACCCCAATTCAATCATTAAAGCCCATCTAACCAAATTGAGCCTAAAAACTAAAAAAAACCCTGGATTTCCCGCCTTCCAATTACTCTCACCAAAATCCACCCCATCCCACGGGTACCAACTTTCCTTCATCCTTTTAAACTCATGTATGACAGACCTTTCCTCCCAGGTAAATTTCCTGCCTCACAATCTCCTACTGGTAACTATCTCCCCACCCTAAACCCTGTTAGACAACTTCTCAAAAAAACACACAGATCGGGTCTTGCCCAAACCACAAACTGGAGACTTACCACCCACTAACCTATCCCCAGGAGACCTAGTTCTCCTTAAAGAGAGTCACCCAACACCTTTACAACAAAAAATAAAACAATATCACCTCTCACCCATAACTTTTCTCCTTATCCTTAGTATCCCAGGGAGTACCCCTTCCCAACCCCTTCCACACTATCCAAACCAAACCCTTACCTATCTCACCACCTACTCAACTTAACCTCCCCCCAACTCACCCAAAATTGTTAAATTTACCTGAGGCCACCCGATCCATACACCACTATCCCAGTCACAGCCAAAACCTGGACAAATATTCCAGCCTCCTTATTCAACAGGGACCTGCTTTCTCCTCACAAAGTTATACCCAATACAATTCCTTCCCAAACCAATATCAGAAACAGACAATAAAATACCTTAACTTTTTTTTTTTTTTTTTTTTGGAGAATTTGTCTCCAGCAGACCCACTTTATTTTATTTATTTATTTATTTTTTTTTTTTTTAGAGACGGGGTCCCACTCTTGCTCAGAGCTGGTCTCCAACTCCTGAGCTCAAGCAATCCTCCCGCCTCGGCCTCCCAGAGTGCTAGGATTACAGGCGTGAGCCACCACACCCAGCCTTCTTAACTTGTTCTTAAACACCCTCAAGTCAGTCCCCACTTTGCCCCATGTCATCGTATATCCCCTCAGCACAAACACCCACATTAAGTCCCAAGCTCCTCTCTGTCTCTCACGTACACAGCCCATAGGCCAGTCAGTTGGCTCCCTCAGTCCAAGAACTTATAACCTAACTATCACCATCACCCCTCCTTCAGGTCACAATACCCCTTCTTTCACACCTGAATTTATCCACCCTCTATGCTACACCTCTCGACCTTCCCTCTCTGCTCCAGAAGCCCATTCTATAAATTCTTTGTTCTGTCAAGGATGGCCTCCCAGACCTATTAACCTTCCCCCTTGGTTTTATCTTCTGGAGACACCATTAACACCTATCTCTCACTACCTGTCCCCACTCATTTCTATTTAGACACTCACAAATTCCACCTCTTTAGTGATCAGTCACACCAAGTCCCTATCCTACAACCCTTACTGGAGCTACTCAAGCTGGCACATTTTCTCTCTGGGACACAGAACCCTCTCCAGAGAAATACAGCCAGAACACTGGCTCACCTCTTCTCCATAAATTATGTAGCATGTCTATGACAAACAAAATATTTCTTTCTCTGCAGCTCCTCAACTCACTATTACTTACCCACTAACTGGACAAAAACCTACACCATAGTTATGCTCTCCCCAGAAATTCAAATTACCCCTACAAGGGGTAATTTGAAGGAAGAGGAAGGGAAGCAGGGAGCCTGGCCAGGATCAGCTCAGAGCCAGGACAGACTCTCCCTCCCCAGTGATGCACATTCCCCCAAGGGGAGAATGTTACACACTGTGTGTGTGAGACTGACTATGTGTGGGGTGTGTGTGTGCCTGTGTGACTGCGTGTGTGACAGTGACTCTGTGTGGGGGGGCGTGTGCCTATGTGACTGCGCGTGTGAGAGTGACTCTGGGGGGGGGGGTGTCTGTGTGACTGCATGTGTGAGAGTCCTTTCCAATCCCCATATGGACCCTGTCTCCTCAATTTTTTTCCAAATTCCTTTAAAATCAAATTCAAAACTTCACTAATCTTTTTAAAAAAAAATGTTACAGGCTTCAACACCATACCAGACACTAACCCAGTCCACAAAAAATAAATATCACCAGCCTACTAATTACTCACCCCCTCCTATCGACACCCCTATTCAGCAGGAAGCAACTACAGAAGAGGAGACCTCCACCCCAATTCCATAAAAACAAAAGGCTGGAATGTTAGGCTGAACCCAGAGGCTAGTGGGAAGTTCCATGGGAACGGTGCCTTTAAGACCCCCTCCTCTACTGAGGGCCTGCTCAAACCAGCCCATAAAAGCCCTAGAAGCCCACCCATCTGGGTCTGATGCCATTTATTTGGACTCAGCCCATCTGTACACAGATGCCCTAATAAATCTCTTTCCATCTACCATGGCCTTGTTGGTTCCTCCCTCGGCGTTTCTAACAGGTGTCCTGTATTTTATATGTCCACCTGACCCAGGAACCACAAACAGGAAAACAAGGACCACAAGGGAGAGATGAACAGGCTGAATGGTGGGGTCAGGCCAGTGTGGGCCCAAGTCACATGACAGAGCCCACGCATCTTCCACATGGCTTGGGCCAGGGGGCTGAGCCTCTGGGGACAGTGGCCACTAGGACTGCCATCTCTGGCAACTTTCTCCCTCCTCCCCCCAGAAATTGCCTCAGGAAGTCCAATTTCCAGATCCGCCCTCAACTGAGGCCTTGCTCTCTCAGGCCCAGGGGCTGGAATGGGCTTTGCTTCTTGGCATCTCCATTGACTCTTTCCAACAGATTTCCACATTTGGTTAGAATACAGGAGATCACAAAAGATCTTCATCCCACTGTAAAGAGAAAACAGGCCAGTGTGGTGGCTCACGCCTATAACCCTAACACTCTGGGAGGCCGAGGCAGGAGGATCGCTTGAGCCCAGGAGTTTGAGGTTGCTGTGAGATATGATGCACTCTACCCTGGGCAACGGAGCGAGACTCTGTCTCAAAAAAAAAAAAAAAAAAAAAAAAAAAAAGAATAAAACATAAAAAACATACAAAAGAATAGCAAGATTTAAAATAATTACTGAAAAAGTTTAAAGACTTTAAAAGAAAAGCTGGGGAAAAGGTGAAGAAGTGAAGAATTTCAGCAGAGAAACTTAAAAAACCCAGAAGTACACATACTAAAAATAAAATATACATTTTGAGAATTTAACACTCTGTGGGATGGACTAAATAGCAATCTGGAATATTGGAAAAGAGGATTGGTGACCTCAAAGACAAGTAAACACAAATTGTTCAAATGCAAACAGATAGGAGGAAAAGAATAAAACATACAGAGAGAGCCGAGGGACAGCACCCACTGCCATAACACGTGTGACTGAGAGATGTGGGACGACACCCAGGGCAACACATGTGACTGGAGATGTGGGATAACACGTAGGGCCATGACATGTATGACTGGACATGTGGGACACACCCTGGGCATGACTCATGTGACTAGAGACTTGTGGGACGACACCCAGGGCTGTGACTCGTGTGCCTGTAGATCCAAAATGATGAAGGACAGCATGGCATCAGAAATAACTGAAGAAGAAAAGGCCGACTCCAGTATCTGGTGAAAGACATCCACCATCAGGTCCATGTAGGTAGTGCAGAAAACTAGACCCAGGCATATTACAAACCGCTGAACTCCAAACAAAAAGAAATTCACATACACGTGAAGAGGAGAGAGATCTCATATTCAGGGAAGCGACGGAGTGACAAAATTTCTCATCAGGAACAATAGAAACCAGGAGTGAAAATATCTTCAAAATGTTCAAAGGAAAAAAAGTCCACCTGTAATTCTATATTCTGCCAAAATGTGCTTCAAAAATGAAGAAGGAATTAGGGCCTTTTCATCCAAATGAGAGCTAAGAGAGTTCTCTGCCAGCAGATCTACACCACAATAAATAATAAAGATAGCACTTCAAGACCAAAAGAAAATAATCCCTCCTTGCAGCCTGGAATCTGCAGGAAAAAGCAAAGGGCACCAGAAATGTACAGAAACATACATCTTTAAAAGGCTATGGAAAACCACAAGATACCACCACACACCCATTTCAAAGGCCAAATTGCACAACACTGACACCACCAAATGCTGGCGAGGGTGTGGAGCAACAGGAACCTCATTCCTTGCTGGTGGGAACGCAAAATGGTACGGCCACTTGGGGACACAGCTTGGCAGCTTCTCAATGAACATACTCTTACCATATGGTCCAGCAACTGCGCTCCCTGGTGTTTACCCAAATGAATTGAAAACGTATGTCCAAACGAAAACCTGCACATGTGCTTTACAGTAGCTTTATTCCTCACTGCCAAGACTTGGAAGCAGCTGGTGTCCTTCAGTAGGTGAGTGGATAAATAAACTGTGGTGTATCCAATGGAACATTATTCAGCAAGAAAACAGATGAGCTGTTAAGCCATGAAAAGACATGTGTATGAAAGAAACCAATCTCAAAAGGCTACATACTGTATGCACACATCAAGGCACATCCTTACCAACTGCTCAAAACCAGTGATATAGAGAAAAATCTTAAAGCAGTCAGAAGAAAAAAAAGACTCCCCACTGGGAGCAGTGCAAACAAGAAGACAAAACACCTGTCAAGTCCTGCAGAAAAATGTAAACGATAAGACCTACGCTCTGGGAGGCCCTCGACTCTCCAACACATGGTGCCCGACTCTCCAACACATGGTGCCCGAGTGCTCCCTGGCCTACCTCCCCCTGCCCCGGTGTAGCCCTCACCTCCCAGCTGGGGGCCACCACAGGGAGCTGTGAAACCAGCAGGCCTCCCCCACACCAGGAAGTTCACACCAGGAAGCTCAGTCTCCTTGCCTGCTGTCCCTGAGCCCGCCCAGCCCCTCCCACTCTCAGCCCCTCCTGGAGACCCCAGACCCCTCCCACCTCTGCGTGTGCTGCCATCTCTGCATGGGCTCTCCACTGGCCCATTCTCCTTCAGGTTCCGGCTCAAATGTCACTTCCAGGATGCTGCCTGACCACCTCTGCCCTGACACAGCCCCTGCTCACACATCGTGCCCAAGCTTTCCTCATTGACGTGGACAGTTTGCAACCTGCCATACTGTCTCCCCACCGGACCCCTGCCTGTTGGTCATAACTCATCCAGGATCCCCGGGGAGGCCCAGAGTCCACTGCAGGTGACGATGAGGACTGACCTGCAGCTCCCAGCCCCCTCTCGATCTAGCACAAGGCATCTCCTGGGCTTCAAATCAAGTTTAATAAATAAAACAGCAAGAAGGGTTCAAGGCAGTTATCACTTCACAGTGTGGTCCTTGGTGGGGGTGAGGGGTGGTCGAGTCCAACTCTGCAAAGGGCTCGAGCAAAACAACACTCTGGATGATGCCAGGGCTGGGCGAGCTGCCCTGCCCCCGAGGACCTCACTCCAACTTGTAAACAGAAACATAAATAAAACAAAGGAGGCAGGGAAGAGGAGGACAAGGACCCCAAACCACCTTGCTGGGAAGCTTCCAACAGAAAGACCTACAGGGTCAGGGGAATGGCTGGAGTCCGGCCCCTTGGCATCACTTCCGGAGGCTCCCTGCCTTGGTGCCAGGGGAGGGACAGCGGGGGTGCAGGTCACCTGTCTCCTCAACCCACGCCCGGGGCTGCTGAGGGTCCCCCAGCCCGACTGTGATCGGGGACCAGGGGTGGAGAGAGGGAGGAGGCAGGTGGGGTGTAAAGTGCGGCTTTTCCTGAAGTGGAGACGACAGGGCGGAGGGCAGGGCCAGGTGGGGGCGGACAGCGAGGTATATGGCTCTGTGCCCCCAGGATTTGGCACTGAGTAGCAGCTGCCCGCCAACCCCCAGGGCTGGGGTGGCCCACAGCCCGGCCGGGGTGGGGAGACAGAGCAAGCAGGGCTGAGGGCACCCCGGGCAGAGGCTGCTGGTGCGGGTGGGGCATCCTGCCGTCTCCCCTTGCCTCTGCTGGCTGGACGGGCCCAGGTGGCAGCTCTGCCCTGCGTCCGAGGGCCGGACCCTCTCTGTACCCGCTGCCAGGTAAGTCCCATGGGTGGCAGCCTGAAGCCGGGTGGCAGTGCCGGGTGCTGATGGCAGGGGGCCCACGTGGCCCTGGGTCCAGTCTGTGTGGAGAGGGGCAAGGGCCCAAGGCCCGGCCACCTCGCCCCGGTCCTGACGTGTTCTGAAGCAGAGAAGGCGCTGCCCCGAGACCCGAGGGGAGAAGGGGTCAGGAAGACTGACAGAGGCCGGCTTGGTGGCAGCGCCAAGTCCAGTCCGGGCCACACACGCCCACCCACGGCCAGGAATCAACAGGTCATCACATTACAGCTGCAAGGGAGAGACCGAAAGGACCAGAGAGGTCAGTGCAGCCCCCACTCACCCCAGGCTCCCAGCCTCGCCTCCTCGGAGAGAGCCAACTCCATCTGCTGCCTGAACAGACCAGGGCGGCAGTGCCCGGGGAGCCTGGTCCCCACCCCCACTTGTGCTCTCTGGATTCTGAACCATATGAATGTATTACCTAGTCAAAAAAATAAATAAATCAAATTAAAAGTAGAGAATAAAACTAAAGAAACAGAGCCTGCTCCATGTGCCTACACCATCCTGAGGCTAACACCTCCCTGCTCCCCTCAGCTCAGCCTCCAGGCTGGGGGGTGCGGCACTCACTGTGACAGGGGCTCCGCGTGCAGCCCGGGGGCAGGGCACGCTGGGTGGGTGGCCAGGAAGGGATTCACGTCCCCAATGCCGATGAGTCCAAACTCAGTGACCGACAAGGCCACCTGTGCAGGGGCCACGGCCTCCTCAGGGTCCCCACTCAGATCCACACGGCTAGAGATGAGGGGCAGCTCCTCAGGCAGGGTGCTGAAGTCCACAGCCAGTCTCGGGCTGGTGTCTGGCTCTGGAGCAGCAGTGGCTGGTGAGTATGAGGCTGGGTCGGCCAGGGCTGGGGGCTGCCTAGGCAGGGGCACAGCAGGGGGCTCATCCAGCTGCTGGAACGGGCAGGGCCCTGGCTCTGAGGATGGGAGGCCATCGGCGTCCACACCAGGCTCACCAAGACCACCGGCTGTGCCGTCCACGTTCAGTGGCTCTGTGGGAAGAGAGCACAGCTGAGGGCCGGGCCATGCATGGGCGCCAGGCCCCCCACAGCCTGCTGAGGGTGCAAAGGGTCCCACAGAGGACCCACCTCTCTTAGAATCACACTTGCACTTCAGGCTGTGACCTGTGCAGGACTCCTGCCTAACCTCTGTTGGGTCTAGCAAAGCCTATGGACCCCTCCTCAAAAAAAAGGTGTCTACATACACACACACACACAAAATACACACAAGCACAAAAGAAGCCCATTATACTGAAATCTGCAGAGCCCCCCAGGTTAGTGGCCCCAGCTTTGGAAAGTCGTAAAATCAACTGAGCAGGTCATGACCCACATCTTTAAAAACAGAACAGAATATGATAGATACAGATTTTAAAAATGCTTGAGGCACTACACAGCAAAGGCAAATGTGGAATTCTATGGATGTTTTGTTCCAACATGCAGCGCACAAGTGCCTTATGCGCAAATGTGGGAACTAGGTAGTCATGGACACCTCTGGGCAAACCATGGGACCGACCTGGTTCCAGAAACAGGTATTCCTCACCAGACTTGACTACCCAAACAAACAGACCTGTTTCCCTCTCTGCAGGCCACCGCCAAAAACTGAGCATCACCTGAGGCCAGGTCTCATTCCTGCATAGCCCTCGGGCCCAGTATGCTGGGCAGGGCTCAGAGGTGTTCCAGTCCTGCCCAAGAGGCCTGGTGCCTGGGGCTAAGCACCCCCACCCAGGGCAGGCAGGCCCTCCATGGACCGAGGCCTGAAGAGGAGCCCCCACCCCGCCTGGGGCCTCGAGGGGGTAGGGCTGTGCAGCTCCCTCCAGCAGGCCGAGGATGGCGTGCGTGTGAGGAGGGCCCCTGTCCTCACAGCTCCTGGACCAGCGGCTGCCCCACGCCTCACCTGTGCGCAGCCCCGTCAGGGCGTCATGCTCAGGGCGTGCGCGGCCAGGGCCATCAGGGTCGCTGCTGTCCAGGTCCTGGTCAGTGTCCCTGTAGGGAAAGGGTGCCATGGGGGCAGGGTGGCAGGGAAGTGGGCACCCCACCTGGAGGGCCACGCAGGCACCCCACCGTGCCCACCCCCAGGCCGCAGGGGGAGGGGGCAGCCGCCGCATCGTTACTGCTGAGAGCAGCGCTGCACGCACGTGGTTCCAGACGGGACGTACTTCCTCCGGCCCAGCCGTGTCTGCTGGGCGAAGTAGTCGTAGCGCTCCGACTTCTTCCACAGGTAGTAGTACTCCACACACTCACCCACTGACCGCGTGCGCACCTGTGGGGAGGGGTCAGGCGTCATCATGGCCCCACCTGCCAGCCCCACTCCAGGACGGAGCCTTGAGCCCCCAGGACAGCATGCGTGGGCAGGGCACCTGCCGTCTCAGACAACGTGAGACCCCAGGCCCCTCAAGCCCCATCTGGGGTTCACAGGCCACCCCTGCTGCAGGTGCTTCTCCCTCACCCAAAGCATTCTGGTGCCATCTCCTGCCGCAACCCCTCCTGGCCTGGGACCCCCTCTCCTCCTTTTGCAGCAGCAACACCACAAAAGAACCCTCCAAGTTCCCCTGTCCAGTGTCTGCCTCCCGCATCCCAGACGACAGGCTCACAAGACAGTTGTGCCTGCTGCCTGCTTCCCACAGGCCCAGGTTGGGGGAGGGAACAAGGACCCCGGGGCTCACGGATGCAGCCTTGCCCAGGGAGCCTGCTCTCCTGCTGACCAGATTGCTCTGATGTTCTGAGTGAAAACTTCCTGAGTCTACACAAGACACCGTCAAAGGACACACGTGGGTTCTGTGAACCCCAGACTCAGTCATATTTATGATGTGTCACGTACACACACACAGCAAGTGCCTGTTCACTCTCAGTGTGTCTGACACAGAGCTGGACGCACATCTGGAGACACCTCCTGAGCGGTCTGGGGCGTGCAGGGCAGCCCGAGGCGCTCGGGTGCGTCTCCACTAGGGAGGCTCATGCCACAGCAAACCCAGAGTGTACCCGCAGCTGGCAACGGCAGAAAAGATCCCCACTTGGACATCCTCTGGGTTAACAAACTTGCTGCCAACCAGAATGAGGGATGCTGACATTGGGCACCAACACCTGGAGAACCACACAAGAGCCTGTCTGGCTTAGCCAGGCCTGCCTGGGAACAAGACTGAGGCAACCTCTCTTGAGGGCAAACTTTAAATGCACGTGACGAGTGAGGTATTTCTGTAAAGGGCCAGGTGGTAAATACTCCAGGCTTTGTAGGCCACATGCTCCCTGTCAATCTGTGAGTAGGTGTGCTGGCCAATGCATCCTGTTACAGATGTAGCACCTCGCCGAAGTCTGACAGGAGGGTCAACCATTGCCTGGCATGACACTGGGCACCATCACCCGAGCAACCCCTGTCCCGTATGACCAGCCCCAGGCAGGCACGTCCTCTCTCCAGCCCTTCAGTGGAAGAAACCAGGCCCCCATGGAGTGTGGCTCCCGGACACAAGGCTGGAGTGGGGCTCAGCAATGAGAAGGCAACAGTCTGCCCTGAGAGGACTGGACGGCAACCTGGATGTGGGGAGAGGCAGGAAGGCTGCAGGCAGAGCCCAGGGAGGGTGTTCAGGCAGAGATGTCTGGGGCTGCTGCCAGAGGGGCCACGACTCTGCCAAGAGGTTGGCTTGGAAGTTGTCACTCGAAGCCATAGGGCAGGGGGCATCACTGCAGGACACATCTAGGGAAGGGCAGAAGGACCCAACACATGGCAACACCTGCCTGTTGTGAGGGTTTGCCTCGGGCAGCTGAAGGGCCCAAGTCCCTGGAGAACAGAACCAGACCCGTTGGATCCCAGAGCATCAGGGAGAGGTGGGGTCCAGGCTGGGGCCCTGTGGTGGGGCCGGTGCCGGGCACTGAGCCAGCAGGCTCTGCTCTGAGGACACAGAGAGGAAGACACAGTGCCCGTGACCCTGGGGTGGAGCGTGAGACAGGAATGACTACTAGAATTCACCTTTTAGCAAATTCTTTCCTAAAGCTGAAGCCTTGTTCTTTTGGTGACTAGCAGGGGCCCAGGAAAGTCGGCAGAGGAGACCTCAGCAAGAGACCAACAGAAATGTAGCGAGGTGCAGAAGCAGGGGCTCCGGGCCTGGGCCAGGTCTGCTGTAAGCCTGCTGCACCCCTCACCTGCCACCTGCCCCTCCCCAGACCGAGGAGCCCCTGGCAGAGCCCGGTGGGAGGAGGGCAGCAGCATCCTCACCTTGTTGGCCTGGATCAGGTGGAAGTTCTTCCCGTGCACACGGAAGCCATGCTCAAAGTTCCTGCGCTCCTCTTCACTCCAGGCACAGAGGCCATCTGCAAACAGGGGCCGGGCGGGCAAGTCAGTGGTGCCCGGGGCGGGGCAGCGGTGCAGGGGGAGCCCAGGCTGTGGCTCACCTCTGACCACCTTCACGTTGAACCGCAGCCTTCGCAGGGCCTCCTCCACGTTGAAGTTGCATTTTACCAGCTCGTACAGTGCCTGGGGGGAAAACATGGTGACTCTTCCCTGATCACCCCAGGAGCTAACAGCAAGGGACATCTACACCACCATCCCGGGGGTGGTACAGGGGTGTCTACACCACCATCCTAGGAGTGATACAGGGCATCTACACCACCATCCCAGGAGTGACATCAGGGAACGTCAACATCTCCTCCCCTAATGTATTTGAGTCTCGCCCATGCTGGCCACGCTGGGCAGGTGGCCCCCTCCTGAGCTGGTGTAGCCACTCCAGCCCCTGGCCCACCCCCCCACCCGGCCTGTGCCCTGGAGGCAGCAGCAGTGTGACCCCTGACTCAGGGCACTCCAACCCCACAGCCCCCAGTGCAGCCCCCACCTGCTCGCTGTCTTTCACTGCTTCTCCCTCTGGCAGCTGAGACCCAGCCATCTCATGCCACCTCCGCTTCACTGCCCTGTAAAGGAACTCCTCCACCTCCCTCTCGGGAAGGATGCTGGGGTCCCAGAGCAGCTGGTCTTCGTTCTCATAGACTGCATAAGAAGAGGGCAAGGGTCATGGCGCAGGCACTCGCTTGCACCCAGGATGAGCAGGGTGGGCGGTCTCACCAACTCCAGACAGGCACAGGTGCTACCGTACTCCTCCCTCTTCTGCAGCCTGGGCCCACCATCTCCCACTCCTCCTGGCTTGGCGCTGCTGCACTCGACTCAATGGAATTAATGGGTCCAGGGCAGGCTCTGGGCACCCAAACACAGGCCAAGAGGCCATCAGGCCCAAGGTGGTCAGGGTGACAACACCATGGGGGAAGCCATGGGTGGCCAGCAGGGGTGCCTGATCCAGCCAGAGGGTCAGAGGCAACTTCTGAGCAAGGACTTTGGGGAGCAGGTATACATCGTGAGCTCTGTGAGGTGAGACTGGCTTAAGGCTGCACAGTCACAAGAGCACCTGAGATTCAGAGAGGCATGAGGCAGCAGCAAGGAGACCCCAGACTCAATTAAGGCAGCTGAGATCTGGATCCCATGGACAAGCAGTCTAGCTTAGGGTAGGAACTCCCACAGGTACTGACATCCTAGCCGCAGCATTAATGTGAAAAACAGCATTAAATACACTGCAAAAAGGCACTAGCTTACAGCACGAGAGCTGACAGAGAAGGAGGAGCACCGCCTGTTCACCTCAGCTGGGCATGTGCACACTGGGCACCTCACTTTTATTTCCACTCTACACTCTGTGTGCAGTGAATAACCACAAAAGTGCGGCAAGTATCGATACTGGAGTTACAAGTAAGTTTCAGCAAGTAGATAATCTGCAGATAATGAGGACTGACTGTGTGTGATGTACAAACACAGTAGACAGCACTTCACTTCCAGGCAGGGTTTAACGTCTAAAAATCAATCAATGTAAAGCAGCAGTCCCCAACCTTTTTGGCACCACGGATGGGGGTGGGTGTGCGTGTGAGATGCAAGTGATGGGGAGCAGCTGTAAATACAGGTAAATACAGATGAAGCTTCGCTCGCTTGCCCGCCGCTCACCTCCTACTGTGAGCCAGCCCCTTCCTAAGTTTCACGGAAGACAATTTTTCCACAGACAGGGGTGGGGGGCTCAGCGGAGCTTTGCAATGCAGTCCCTAACAGGCCACAGACCAGTAGCTGGGGACTGCAGATGTAATGTACTACATTAACACAATAAAAGAAAAAAAGATAATCTCAATCCATGAAGAAAAAGCATTTAAATCCAACATTCATTCATGGCAAAAACTGTCAGCTAACAGGAACAGAAGGGAACTCTCTCATCTGATAGAGTACCTACAACAACCTTACAGCCAACATCATACTTATTGGGGAAATAGTGAACACTTTTCCCAAGTTTGGGAACAAAACAAGGATGTCCTCCATCCCTGGTTTCCAGACTGAGGTCTACACAGAGGCTTGGGTCCTTGAGGGTGTAGCTGAGGTGAGGGTCCTGTGTGTCCCCTCTGACCCTGCCTCTTGGACCTCCCATCTTGGCTACATGCTCTTGTGCCCGTCCTATGTCTGAGTGAGCACATCCCACTGCCCCCAAGCCAACCCTGGTCCCGGGAGGACCCCATCTTCTCTGAAGGTGCCCATCTCCCTGACCCTAGCACTCGTGTTTGGCTCTATCCCTTCCCACCCCCAATCCCAGTGACCAAATCATCTTGGAAAAGGTTCCTGAGCCAGGAGTGCTGCCCCTATGGGGATCCAGGGCAAAAAGAACAAGACCCAAGTCAACTGGCAGGTGACTTCCCGTCTCAAAGGAGCAACAGAGGCTTGGCTCTAATTTCTAGTGGGAATAGACAGACAGACATCAAGCCCAGGAAATGGAATGCACTAAAGAGGAACAAAGCAGGGCAGAGGGAGCCAGAAGAAGGTCTCTCTAAGAGGAGAGCATCTGCCTGGGGACCCATGAGAAGGAGCACCCACCCCGCAGCAGCCCTGGGGCAAGGGAGGCGAACAGGGGGGTGGCCAAAGCTGAGGCTTGGGTCGGGCTGGGCAGGGCAGGGTGGGCTGCTGGGGGTCGGGCTGCACAAGGTGAAGAAAGCAGACCCCGAGGGAGGGACAGGCATTGGCAGACCCATGGGCAGCCACATGGGCCGCCCCACCTCTTCCAACACAGCTTCAGCCACTGAGCCCCAGTGGGCTGTGTAGGGCAGGTTCCTGACCAGGGTGGGCCCCTCATACTCCTTCTGCCCTGCAGCTGCACCCTGCTGGAGTGGGACCCCTCTTCTCCTGGGCCCTACTTACTCTTCTCACCATGCCGGTTCAAGTGCAGGTTGCTGAGGTCAGCTTGGAACTGAGGCCCAACCATAATCTCCTGCAAAGGCAAAGGCCCAGGTGTCGGGCACTGAGGAAGCGTCCGGGCCAGACAGGAGGCTAGCCACCACAGTACTGTGGTGGACTCCAGGTGCAGGGCCACTGCCTGGACCCCAGACCCACCTGGTTAATCTGCCCGCTGTCATCCAGGTCTGCGGTCTGAGGACAGGAAGCAGAGGCCTGGGGGGGTGTGTGTGTGTGAGAGACTGTCCTGATGCCTGGACCAGCAGGCCCTCGGGCTCCAGGTCTGAGTCCCAGCCCACCCCCAGAGTTGGGCAGATCATGTCCTCCTCTGAGGAGGCGCACAAACAGCAGGCCCAGCTGTGCTGCCCCAGGCCAGGGGGATGCCAGAGTCACGCACCTTCTTACACTTGTTGACAGGAAGAGAGTCCTCCTCGGTGTCGGAAGAGGCAGAAGAGCCTGGCTCTTTGTCTTCATCAGCCAGGAAATGAGCTTTGGGAAAAGGGAAGGCATTAGGTACATCCGTGTGCTGTACAGCCCGGCCCTTGCTCTCCTGCTGCACTGGAGCTCCAGGGTCTCTGCTGGCTGTAGCCTGCACACCCCTTCTCTAGGGAGTGACCCCCCCCCCAGCCAGGTGGCAGACACATGGGTGGGTGCAGGACCTGGGATGCACCTATGAAGGAGGCCCTCCCTCCTCTGCAGTGGCTACAACACAGGGCCCCGAGTCCCCAGCCCCCAGGAAAAGCTCGCACAGAGGCAGGCAGCTCTGAGGGAGGATGGTTCTAGGCATGGGATGCTATCTCTGGATCTGCAGTGGGAACCAATATATCTCCTCCTTGTTTAGACCAAAACCACCATGAGTCTCAGCTCATGGGCCAGGGCCAGAGCCCTGGGCAGATGCTCTCATCTGTGCAGCACCCTCGGCACACCCCAGCCCTGGCACCTCCATCTGTATCACTGGTGCCTCACACAGGCCTGCAGAGTGGAAGACAGGGCCAGGGACACCTACACCCGCTCTGGTGAGGGAAGAGGTCAGAGGCCTCGTGGGAGGTCACAGATGGGGTAAGGTCATCAGCTGAGGACTGCGTCTCTTCCTCCTCCTCTCCTGAAAGCAAATCCTTTGCTATTTGTTCCTTTAACAAGAAAGTAAAGAATATTTTGCACTTTGTTTTAACAATCTCAGAACACTAATAACAGTAAAGACAGTGACAGAAGCCTCCCTCACTGGAGCGCCCTGAGGCTCACATGGGCTGTTATTCCCATTCTGCTGGTGAAGAAACTGAGGCACGAGGACAGGCCAGCCACGGGTACATGGGGCAGGGGCGTGGAGGTGGAGCCCACACCCGACCACCAAAGCTGGGGACAGTGAAAGCTGCCCCAGGCGCCCACCTGGACCACATGGCTCTCTCTCTACTTGTGCTTTTGGTTTTAAACTCCCACAATAAAGCCCTCCCTGCCCATGACACCTGACCCACGATCTCTGGGTGGGGGTTTCAGAGGCTGGCCCTAGGAAGTGGGTCACTGGCTCATCTCCCTCCCAGCTGCTGTCCCTCTACCCGTACCCAGCCAGAAGGACAACTGGACCGTGGTCAGGTTCTCTCTGTTCTAGCCCTGCCATGGCCATTCTAGCCCTGGGTGGCTGGTCACAGGGAGCAATCTGAAAGCTGGCCTCCTGCTTCCTGACCATGTTTCTATTTGTTCTGGGGGCCTCTGTGCCTCCTCTCATCAACACCCACCCCAGAGCAGCCAGGGGCTCCATGTGGGCTCCCTACTTTTGCTGAGGGCCAGTTCCAGGAACAGACCTCACTCACCTTGTCCAGGGTCATGTCCGGGAGGCTAGGCGCCACGTCGCCACCCTCGCTCTCCCGTTCTGAGATGGGGTCTGATGCCTCGTAGCCGTAGAGGGCAAGCAGCTCGTCAAGGGGCATGTCGCTGCTCTGAACAGGGGAGGGGGACAGGGCCCTGTCAGGAGGGACGGCTCTGGGGGTTCTGGGCCCCTTCCTCCTGCCTGAGCCCTGCTGGCCACCACAACCAGGACCACTGCCACAACCCATGTGGCAGCACTCACCAGCCAGAGTCAGGCCAGACCTTCACCCAAGAACTCCCTTATGACCCCCAGGAGAGGTGCAGAGGGAACACCTGAGCCTACAGGTCACCAGCCAGTACCAGCCTCCCCATCTGCACCACAATGCCCACAGTGCATCCTTGCACAGGCCTGGGTGTGGTTAATTCCAGGAAGGCAAGGATGGCTCAACATCTGGCACTCTGCTATCACAACTCATGACATCAATAAACCAAAAGGAAAAAAACAAATCTGAAAAAGGCATTTGGTAAAATCCAACATCCGTTCCTGACTTAAGAAAAAACACATCAGTAAATACAAAAACAGGTGATGCCTCATCAATATAATGGGGAAGCAGTCGACTCACACTGGGTCAAACATGAGTAGCCAGAGAAATCCCCACCACAATCTGGAACGAGGGCACCGTGGCTAACAAACATTGCTTTGATGCTTTGAGCCAATACAATACAACAAGCCATAGAAGTGAGGCATTTAATTCCTTGGAAGGAAGAGACACAAATTACCATTATCTTCCTCTCCAGCGCTGCTTTCAAATCATTCCCTCTCCCCTCTCTCTGCTCCTCTGAGGCTAGTACTGCCTGTCCACACTTCTCCCTGACCCCTGTGGATCACAGGCAGCTTCCAACTCCCTGGACATTCCCTCTCACTCACCCAAGATGTCACCATCTTCCCCCTGCCCAACTTCTGCCCTGATTCATCCTGGGGGACTTTAAGTCCACATGGAAAACCAGCCTTTCCTCAGGGCGGCACCCCCAACCTTCTCCCCATCAGAATCAAGTTCCCCCTTTTATTCTCTGGTAGGACCCCACAGATGGAACACACTCAGCATGCCCACCACCGTTCCTGACTGAGTATCTGTTGGGGAGGGGGACACGGTGGTCCAGAGGCCCCTGGGTTCCCTGGGATCTTTTCAGGGTAAGCCAAGGTGAAGCCATTTTCATAACAGCACTAAGACATTATTTCCACTTTCTGCTGTGCTGACACTGCACTGATGGTACAGAATCAACAGCCAGCAAGAGGCCAGCGCCCTGCACAAGCCGAGCCCAGCACATCACCCCACATAAGCTGTCACTGCCGTATTCCTCAGAGACAAAAGGAGATGCCAGTTTCACTTATGAATATCCTTGATAAAATTAGTAATTTTGTTAAATTTCACCCAGAGCAGATGTTTTGATTTTATGTGTGAGGAAATGGGAAGCACGTAGAAAGCACCTGCTGCATACCAAAGTAAGGTGATTTCCCTCAGAGAAGCACATTTGTGAGACTGAGTGGTGAGGTGGGGCTGCTCTTTTCAGTTTTACTACGAAGAACAACTAGTAGACCACAGCCACTCAGACAAGCACTGGGCAGACACCGTTTCATACATGAGCCAAGTAGGCTGTCTCTTCAATGGAAACAACTGACTGTGCTTGCTGCAATGGTAAAACTCAAACTTTCAAAAAAAAAAAAAAACCTGTAATTTTGGAAAACTGAATTTGACAACATGAACTTGATAAATTCTCAATACTTAAAAAAATTCTGATGAGACTACTGGTAATATTAACTGTTATGAATAACCCTAATCCCCAACGTGAGTGCATTTGGAGATAGAGCCTTTATGGAAGTTAACGTTCAAGACGGTCATGAGGGTGGGGTCCTGATCTGACAGGATTATTGTCCTTACATGAAAAAACATCTTGGCCGGGCGCAGTGGATCATGCCTGTAATCCCAACACTTTGGGAGGCCAAGGCAGAAGGATCACTTGAGGCCAGGAGCTCGAGACCAGCCTGGGCAACATAGCAAGACCTGGTCTCTACAAAAAATTTAAAAATTAGCTGGGCGTGGTGGTGGCACCTACAGTCACAGATACTCAGGAGGCTGAGGAGGGAGGATCGCTTGAGCCCAGGAGTCCCAGCCTGGGTGACAGAGTGAGACCGTGTGTCTATTAAAAAAAAAAGAAAAAACACCAGAAAGCTCACTTGCTTTCTCTGCCCGCCATGTGAGAACACGGCGAGAAGGTGGCTGTCTGCAAGCCAGGAAGACAGCTCTGACCAGAAACCCACTCTGCCAGACCTTCACCTTGGACCTTCCAGGCTCCTGAACTGTGAGAAATAAATTTCTGCTGTTTAAGCCACCTAGTCTGTACCATTTTGTTATGGTAGCCCTAGCAGACTAATACATTAACAAATGTGTGGTTTTTTTTTATTTTGTATTGGAAGATCTCCATGTGAACCAATATTTTCCAAACTGAACAATGCAGAATGTGACCAGATCACACATGGGTAAAGACCCACTCCATGTTCAAGACCAACGGATTTTAATAGAACCAAGCAAAAAAGTTTCACTGACACAGTCTCAAATTCCACTCTGCAAATACTGTTCACAAAACTACCACTTGCTGAGTTTTGGTGTATCCACAATTATCTGAAAAGGCTGTTATACACTCCTCCCTTTTCCAACAACAGATCTGTATGAGGCTAGATTTGTATTTCAACCAAAGGAACCTATTAAAGTCTGCCTTAAAAGACAGCAGCTGGATTCCTGAACCTGCTTTTATGTTCAAAGAGATTTGGAAAAATCTCCCTAATATTTTTTTTACAGAGTTTTTTAAAATTTTCATAAAAATATGTTATTTATATTAACACATAATTGATTCATTGTTATTTTTAAATGAGTTAGTAACTAGGTATTTTTTACATGTCAATTTTAACTTTAATACGGTAAAAAGCAAAAGATAAGCCACATTAATAAAGCTCCTGGAGTCCCTCAACAACGTTTATCAGCACAAGAGGGCTTGAAGATCAGCATGAGGGTTGGTTTCCCATCTCACCACTAGCTGGTCTAGAGCCCCACGAAGGCACCCAGTCCCCCACGGAATCGTAGCTGCTAGCACAGTGCCTAGCACTCTGCAAACAGATGTGCAAGCAGTGCCTGCCAACGTGGAATCTGAGCCGCTTGGAAACCATGAAGCTTGCCCAGGAGGGCCCCACCTCTAAGGCATAGATCACTCGGCCCAGTACCTGGGAGATGAAGTCTTTCTCCAGTTCCCCCTCAGGCTTGTCCGGACACCTCGAGGCCTCCTCACACCCCTCCTGGATGCTGTAGTCCTGTGACAGGATCTCTGCGAGGTTGAACTGGTGGTCAGCAGAGCCCATGGACACCACTGTGGAAGAGACACCAGCTCAAGTGAGCACTAGCCTCACCTGCCCCAGCCCTCGTGCTGAGACTGTGGACATCTGGCGCAGGGGAGGCAACGGGGCCCTGCCATGCCCAGGGGTGAAACCCTCGCCGGGCAGCATGCATACACTCGTGCAAGGCGGTTACTCGGCACGCTCAGCCTCCCACGTGGGAGCCAACGGAACGCCTCACGAGTAATGCAGGCACTGACAGTGCACCTGGCAAACTGCACACACAAATTCCAGGGATTTGGGAGATGTGTTTCTTTCTGGGGGATTGCTTGGTCTTCCTGAACAAACAGAAGCCTGTGAGGGTTTGGGGAGAGAGCAAGTGGACTAGGAACACAGAAGCACCAGGTAAATTAGGTTGGAAAAGCAAGAGGGCTCCTCGGAGCCGGGGTCAAGCCTGTCACAAGGGCTGCACGTATGGCCTCAGGCAAGACCCTTCTCCTGACACACGGGGGTGGTGCTATACCCCTGCCTCCATGAGTCACTATAGGATCAAGGCCCATGCAGAGAAAACGCCAGTGACCCAACAGATGCCAGGCCCTCACCCTCCACCTGCAGGGCCGCAGCACTGCCACGTGAAGAAGCCGTGCTATGTGCGTGGCCCAACGGATGGCAACTGTCGCCAGATCCAGGGTTTCCCCAAGAGAACCAGGATGTGCTCTCCATGAGTAGTCTTCAATAAGCCAAATTTTAATACAAACAAACAAAAAAGGAAACAGCTCAGGCTCAATCAATCCAAGGCAGGGAGCAGTGAAGCCCAAGGCTGGGGTGCTGGGGGCTTGGAGGTTGGGCAGGAAGCCTCCAGGGGGTGGCCCTGCTGCCTGAACGGCTGCTCAAGTGGGTGTGCACTAGCACAGATCCCAGGTCAACACAAGGCCCGTATGGCAGACACCTGGCCAAGGGGCAGAAACAACCTGGAATGGCCGGGTACTCCAGGACCACTGGCTCCTTGAGGGAGGAGCCATGTGGGGAGACAGGACAATGCCTTCTTTGGGGGCCAGGGTGGAGACTGGTTCAGATGCTGGAGAGAGATGCAGCCCCACACTGGCCTGCAGCTGGGCGCAGTGAGGGGAGAACAAGCACAGAGACCCCGGCCCTCCAGCATCAGCTCCTCCCCATGGGTCCCGAGCAGATGCCAGCAAGAGAGGCTAGGGACCTTGATCCTGACTGAGCAAGCGACAGCTCAGGGGCACAGGGGACGTCACTGGCCCAGCACCTGTTTCACCTTCTCTAGCCCCAAGAGCTGTGGGAACCCCTCAGAATACCACCCCTCCCTGGCACTCCAACAAGCTGACCCAGCCCTCGGCCTCATGCAGGTATGTGCCCAGGCGTTGGCAGGACCTGCCAGGAGAGAGGTACTCTGGTCCTCTGCTGGGGGCTCTGAGGACAGTCTGGGGCTGCCTGGCTCCCCACCCTGCTAGAGAACAGGAAGACCATCCTGACCACTCTGCCCCTACATCTCCACCTGACCAGGCAGAGGCTGAGCCACCCCAGACTCTGGGAGCCAGTGTACTAGTCCCTGATTCACCCAGACTGAATGGGGATTCTGTCTCTTACAACCACAAAGGCCCTGGCAGACGTAGGCAGGAGGGAGAAAGGGTGAGGAAGGGAGGAAGGTACCTGCTGTTGTCTGCAAGCCAGGCTCCCCAGGGCACAGGCTGTGTGCAAGGCAGGAGGCCACTCGAGGACTCTGCCTCCCCAGCGAGGAGGCCTGTGAAGGAAGAGAGGCAGCGTTAGCTCAGCTGGCCCAAAACCCACTGCTGGACCTCACAACGTGGTGGCGAAGAGCAAGCACTGGTCACAGCCCAGCCCCTGGTGACCCTGGGAAAGTGGCTTCACCTCTGCCTCTGGGGCCTGGAGACACTAAGAGCAGGACACACGTGTGGCCACTGCTGGCTATGCCTCCACCAGCGACCTACTCACAGGGTCTAAGCACTCTACTCAGGACCAGGCATGCCTCATGTAACACTTACTAAAAACTGCCCACGAGCAGCCCTATGGTCCTGACCCAGGCTACAACGCGGATGGACCTCGAACACATTGTGCTCTGTGAGAGAAGCCAGACACACAAGGCCACACAGGGTGTGACTCCACTTACATGAAAATGTCCAGAACAGGCAAATCCACAGAGACGGGAAGTGGATCTGTGGTTGTCAGGGGATGGGGGAGGGATGGGGAGTGACTGTTGATGGGCATGGGGCTTCCTTTTGGGATGATGGAATGTTCTGGAATTAGATAGTGGTGATGGTTGTATGACTGTGAATATATTAAAAGCCAATGAATTATATACTTTTTTTGAGACAGGATCTCACTTTGTCACCCAGGCTGGAGTGCAGTGGCGTTATCATAGTTCACTGCAACCTCAAACTCTTGGCCTCAAGCGATGTTCCTGCCTCTGCCTCTGAGTAGCTGGGACTACAGGTACCTCCACCACACCCAGCTAATTTTTCTATTTTTTGTAAAGATGGGGTCTCACTCTTGCTCAGGCTGGTCTTAAACTCATGATCTCAAGCGATCCTCCCACCTCAACCTCCCAAAGTGTTAGAATTACAGGCATGAGCCACTGTACCCAGCCTAATTACACACTTTAAATGGGTGTATTTTATGGTTTGTAAGTTACCTCAATTTTTTTTAAAAAGGCAAACCAAAAACCTTTATAACAGCTACCATTATCACAATGTTCAAAAGTTAACTAAGAACAAGAAAACTATAGACCAATATCTCTTATGAATATAAACACAAAAATCCTCAACAAAATACTAGGAAATTGAATCCTGCAACATATAAAAATGATTATAAACCATGACCAAATAGGATTTATTGCAGGGATACAAGATTGGTTTAACATCCAAAAGTCAATTAATGTAATATACACATCAATAAAATAACATACAAAAGCACATCATCTCAACAGACCCATTTAACAAAATCCAACACCCTTTTGTGATAAAAACACTCAATAAACTAGGAACAGAAGGGAACTTCTCCATGTGATGAAAACCCACAGTTATTGTTGTACTTAACGGTGAAAGACTGGGTGCCTTCCCCTTAATACCATGAACACCATGGTGATGTCCACTCTCGCCTCTCCTACGTGGTGTAGTGCTGGAGGTTCCAGTCAGTGCAAGAAAATAAAATAAAAGAATCAAGATTGCTAAGGAAGAACTATCTCTTTTTGCTGGTGACATGATCTTGCACATGAAAAATCCTAACTAAAAAACTATTCAATGCATTCCGGAATTGGGGAAATGAAAAAAATAAAAAGGGAAAAAAACCCAAAAAACAACACCCACTCAAGCTAATAAATGAGTTCACAAGGTTGCAGTACACAAAAATCAATATATAAAAATCAATTTTATTTCTATGTACAAGCAATGAACAATCCAAAACAAATTAAGGAAAAAATCCCATTTACAGTAGTATCAAAAGCAGCATAAAATGTATAGAGTATTTCTGAATGAATAAAGCAGTCTTCAATGAAATTAAGATCTAAGTAAATGAAAAGACATCCCATGCTCACGGCTGAGAAGACTTAACAGTAAGATGGTGATACTCCCCAACTGATTTACAGATTCAACACAATCCCTTATCAGACTCCCAGCTGGCTTCTTTGTAGAAACAGACACACTAATTCGGAAACTTAAGAGACCCAGAATAGCCAAAACAATCTTGAAACAGAACACTTCCTGATTTTAATACTTACTACAGGCCAGGCGCGGTAGCTCACGCCTGTAATCCCAGCACTTTGGGAGGCCCAGGCGGGAGGATTGCTTGAGGCCAGGAGTTCAAGACCAGCCTGAGCAAGAGCGAGACCCTGTCTCTACTAAAAATAGAAAAATTAGCCAAAATTAGCCGGGCATGGTGGTGCATGCCTGTAGTCCCAGCTACTCAGGAGGCTGAGGCAGGAGGATCCTTGAGCCCAGAAGTTGGAGGCTGCAGTAAGCTATGATGATGCCACTGCACTCCAGCCTGGATGAGAGAAAGACCCTGTCTCAACAACAACAAAAACTGACTACAAAGCTACAGTAATTGAAACAGTGTGCTACCTCCATAAGGACAGGCATACAGATCAATGGAATAGAACTGAGACCATTATAAACCATGACCAAGTAGGATTTATTGCACAAATAAACTCACACATTCACAATCAATTGAATTTGCATGAAGGTGCCAAAATAATTTAACAGGAATGAACAGTCTTTAACAAACAGTACAGAGACAACTGGATATCCCCATTCAAAAGAATGAAGTCAGACCCTTGTCTCATACTATATACTAAAATTAACTCAAAATGCATCAAAGATCTTAATTAAATATAAGAGCTAAAACTATACAACTCTTAGAGAAAAACACAGGGATAAATATTTGTGACCTTGGATTTGGCAACGGTTTCTTAGATAAGACACCAAAAGCACAAGTAACGAAATAGAACAAAAATAGATAAACTGTACTTCATCAAAATTAAAAACTTTTGTGCTCCAAAGGACACAATCAAGAAAGTGAAAAGGCAACACACAGAATGGGAGAAAATATTTGCAAATCATGTATCTGGTAAGGGATTTGTACCTAGAATATATAAAGAACTTTTACAACTCAATAATAAAAAGGCAATCCAACTTAAAAACGGGCAAAGGATCCGAATAGACATTTCTCCAAAAAAGATATACAAATAGCCAATAAGCATATGAAAAGATACTCAACATTATATCAGGGAAAAGCAAATAAAACCTACAAAAAGATACCACTTCATAATCAGAGAATTACTATGATTAAAAAGACATATAATAAGAAGTGTTGGCAAGAAGGTGAATAAACTGGAACCCGCATACACTGCTGGTAGAATGTAAAATGGTGCAACCTCTTTGGAAAACAGTCCAGCAGTTCCTCCGAAAGTTAAACATAGTGTTATCATATGATCCAGGTATAAGCTCTTAGGTATACACCCAAGAGAAATGAAAACATACATCTACACTAAAACTTATACACAAATGCTCACAGCAGGAGTATTCCATAACCAAAAAGTGCTAAGAACCCTAACATCCATCAGCTGATGAACAGATATACAAAGACAGAACACTGGAGTATCACGCAGCCATGAAAAGGAAGGAGGTTCTGACACAGGCTACAGCGTGGGTGGACCTTGAGGACATTGTGCTCAGTAAGAGAAGCCAGACACAGGAGGCCACACATTGTATCAGTCATTTTATATGAAATGTCTAGAACAGGCAAATCCGCAGAGACAGAAAGTGGATTCATGGTTGCCAGGGGCTCACGGGACGATGTGGTGTTTGAGGAGTGACCACTAAGGAGTGCAGGGTTCCTTTTGGGGTGATGAAAATGTTCTAAAATTGATTGTGGTGGTACTTTCACAACTCTGTGAATATACTAAAAATTATGCATGTTAAAATGGGTGAGTTGCATGGTAAATGGACATATCTCAGTAAAGCTGTTGCCAAAGAGTAGATTAAAATATTTAATAAAGTTTAAAAACTTGTTTAGTAAGAATTTCAACACTTTTTTCCTGAGTCCTCAAGAAAAACCTCAGAGGTGGTCTAACCATTCTCTCACGAGAGAAGCAAGGCAACTGCAACTCAGAGCAGTCATTTCCAGGCTCACACAACAAGTGGTACAAACTTAAGCTCAGGCCACGTGACTCAAAAACCCTTCCAGCCCGGCACTCTACTTAGGAGTCGACCCTTGAACAACGCGGGGCTAGGGGTGCTGACCCTCCGTGCGGTTGAAAATCCACGTGTAACTTTTGACCCCCCCCAAAATCTCAACTACTAATAGCCTCCTGTTGATCGGCCTTACCGATAGTATAAACAGTCGAATGCATATTTGGTGTGTTTTATACATATATATATTATATACTGTATTCTTACAATAAAGCAAGCTGGAGAAAAAAACATTATAAAGATCATAAAGAAGAGAAAATATATTTACTATTCATTAAGTGGAAGTGGATCATCATAAAGGTCTTCATCCTCGTCGTCTTCACGTTGAGGAGGCGGAGGAGGAGGAGGAGGGAGGAGGGGTTGGTCTTGCTGTCTCAGGGGTGGCTGAGGCGGAAGAAAATCCGCGTGTGAGTGGACCCATGCAGCTCAAACCCGTGTTGTTCAAGGGTCAGCTGTACATAAACGTACAGCAAAGCCATGGGAGGGAGCAGGGAGGCACAGCAAGTCCTGGCACCAGAGCGACAAGGCAAAGAGGCTACAGGGACCAAGGTGCAGAGACAGGTCCCGGGGACCAGGCACGGGAGCATTAGGAGCTCCAAGTGGGAGTGACAGGTCTGGCCAGCTCTCGGAAGTGCAGCCCTGGTGGCAGAGGGCAGCCAGTAGAAAAGAGAAGGGAAGAGGGGCCAGCGGGGAGAGGCCGCAGGGACTGGGAGTGGCCAAGGGAAGCAGAGCTGGTGGCTGTAGCACCTAGTCCCTGTCCTGGGGCTAGTCCAGACCCCGTGGGGTTGGGTGGGGTAGCAGTGAGGCACTGCCCTGGCCTCTGCTCCTTCCAGGAAAGGCAGGTTGCCCCCAGCCCACAGACACATGCAGCATGAAGTCCTGGCGAGAGCACCCTAAGTGACCTCTGAAATCACCCCTGGCCCTCTCTGGGACCCTCTGGGTGTGGGCAGGGGAAGCTCTGGGCAGCCTTTCACACCTCAGCCAGGGGGCTGGCTTTCTGTTCTTGCCACCAAAAGCCCTGAAGAACAACGGGGGCTGATTACCACACCAAACAAGGCCCCAGTCTGGGTGGTGAGTTGACAACAGCCCCCACCAAGCTCAAGGTCCAGACAGAGTAGCAGAGGATGGCATCTGGCCTCAGGCAAGGCAGTGTGTAGGGTCTGAGGAGGATCTGGTCCTTATCTGTCTTGCCATTTAACGGGGAGCTCAGGCAGAGAGGGGCAAAGAGAGAAGCAGCTGGGAATGGCAGAAAGAGCCACCAACGTGGGGGCCCCCGGCAGCCTCGGATTCCCCAAGTTCACTTCCAGGTGACTCCAGGTTCCTCAAACTTACCAACGAATACAGATTCCAGGAACTTTCTTCCCTGTCCTGCCCCAGGGTCTGATGTCCAGGGGCCAGCCTACTCAAACAGTGGATTCCCAGGGGTCCTACTTCCACTCACTCAGAAACTCTGGTGGTCTCCATCAGAGCTGAGGGCCAGCAAAGCCAAGCAGAAAGAGGAAAAAGATGGGGAGCGGGCCAAAGGTATTCCAGGTAGGTGTTCCAAAAGGAAGAGAAGAAAGGACAACAGCGTTCTACAGACATGGTCCCAAAGGAGAGAGGGCCACAGACCCAGGTGTCCCATCAGGGTCTTCTGGGAGTGGAGGTGGCGGCAAGCTAGTCGGTATAAAGACTGCCGGGGTGGCCCTTCTCCCCGGGCAGCCTCTAATTCCTGCTCACCACCCTTCAAAGTTGAAGCCAAAATGACACAGTGGCTGCACCCACACCTCGCATCACACAACCTTTTCCTCCAGTGTGAGGATGGTGAGGCGCCTGCCCTGAGAGGTGGGGTTCTCCTCCCTCTCCCCACGAATCTGGCCAGGCCTGTGACTATGGTGGAAGGGATGCTATTTGACTTCCAAGGCTACACCATAAAATATGCTCCAGTTTCCATCTGCTATCTTTTGGGACACTCTTGGACCCAGTCACCATGCTGTGAGGAAGCCCAAGCCACATGGAGAGGCCACATGCAGGTATCGGAGCAGACAGCCAGTATCAACAGCCAGCTGTGAGTGAGGAAGCCTTTGCCGCAACTCCGGCCCCAGTCACTGACTGCAACCACATGAGGGACCCTGAGAGAGAACCCAGGGTGAGCCCAATCAACCATCAGACTATTAAAGATAATAATAAAACGATTGCTGTTGTTTTAAGAAACTGAGTTTTTGTTGTTTTTATTAATAAGAGACAGGGTCTCACTCTGTCGCCCAGGCTGGAGTGCAGTGGCACAATCACAGCTCACTGCACCCTTCAACTCCTGGACTCAAGCGATCCTCCTGCCTCAGCCTCCCAAGTAGCTGGGACTACAGGTGTACCACCACGCCTGGCTGAAACTGAGTTTTCAGGTGATGTGTTATGCAGCAATAGTTGACTGGTTCAACCTCCTCCCAAGAGTCATCCTTGGCCTTCCCGCCCACCCACGTCCAGCTAAAGTGTGTGGTTCCTCACTGGACTGTCCCAGCATCTCAGTCCTCCACTTGACCAACATGCACTGAGTGGGCGCCTACTCTGGGCCAGCCAAGGCAGCAGCATGCTAGTTAACCCAAGAAACAGGTTCCACCTGTCTCCACCCACATGGAGTTACTAGTTTAGTTTCAGACACAGATAACAAGTGGATGTGTACAGTACTGAGAAGAGAAAACTGGGTGAGGGGCTATACAACTGAGGGTCAGGGAAAACCTCTGAGGGGCCTGAGGAGGGGTAGAACAGGTGGTAGGCAGCACCCAAGGGGTACAGTACACCAGAAAATGGAAGGAGCCCAGGGGGCTGGGGTTGTGGTGAGGAGCTGCATTTTATCCTGGAGACAATGAAAAGCCACGGAGGGTTTTAAACAAAGCAAAAAGATGGTGTACTCAGGTTTTTAAAAGATTATTGTAGTATCCCTTAAACTGTATGAAGCACTCCCCTGTCTTCCACTGTGGTGCTGACGATTATTTTGAGATGACAATATAAAAATAAAGCAGCTAATACTGATCCGGTGCTATTAAGTTACAAAAGACCATTTTTAAGGGTTAAATACACCTAAATATCAGCAACTGCATAAGGTTCAACTTCTATGTGCAAGCCCCTGTAGCAATATCTCACGCGACCTCTTGGTTCTGCAGGCAGACCATTAACTTCCACTTTAGAGATGAGGAAACTGAGGTTCTGAATGGTTCGGCGACCTGCCTGAGGTCACACACAAGAGGCTCCAGAGCCAGAAAAAGCCTCCTGAGCAGAGAGGCTGGCTGCAGCTCAGCATCTGCACACTTGGTCCTTTACTAGTCCATGGTTCTCTCTCTGACCAGACTCTAAATCCCTTTGGGACAGGCCCTGTCTGTTCTGCCCTTTGGCCAGATCCTCAGGGCCTACCACAGAGCCGGGCACAGAGGGGGACCGGAAAATCAAATCAAACTCACTCAACAGCACCACCCCAAACTATAAAAGAGGAGCACCCAGACAACTGGCTGCCATGACCATTTAGGAGCTCGGTGCAGAGCAAGGCAGAATTAACAGCCAAAACGTGACAGCTCTCAGGGGAGGCTGGCTGGGGGGTGGACCCACGCCGTCCAGGAAAACACAGCTACCTGCCAGGCCATGTGTCCTGCCCAGATGCCACCTTGCTCCCAGGAGCCATGCCCGAGTCAGGAGCACACCCAGACACACACATCCACTCAACCACCATGCCCCTGTGGGGCCATCAGGAAACCTGGCTTCAGCCTCCGATGCTGGAGGCCAGCCACCAACCTCATGAGGACTCAGTTTCCCTAAATGCCCCCTGAGGAAGGAGAGCTAACTCTCTAAGAACCCTCTGGATCCAGCCACCCAGCACAAGGCAGGAACTGGCTGGCAAGGCCTGGCCTGGCACCGAGTCATCTACACCCTCTTTGGCACAAACACAGCCTGTTGGTGCCCCTGAGAAGGTCACTGGTGGGAGAGAATGGCCAGTCCCACCTTCCTCAATGCCTACCCATGTTGTGCCAAGACATAAACACTCAACGTGGCCCCAAGACCAGGCCAGATTTCCAGTCCCATCTTCCAACCAAGCAGCTGTGCCTCGCTGGGTGGGCACCTCATCCTCCCTGGGCCCCAGCCACCCCACTCATGAGATAAGGATCAGTTCCTGAGTCTGTGGACCTGTCTTAACTTCTGCGTGCACACAGTAGTCATGCACTGAGAGTCACACTCATTGAGCCCTGTCCCATGCTGTACCTGCACCTACACGACAGTCACTCTCATTGAACCTCTGTCCCATGCTGTACCCGCACCTACACGACAGTCACTCTCATTGAGCCCCTCCCATGCTGTACCCGCACCTACACGACAGTCACTCTCATTGAGCCCCATCCCATGCTGTACCTGCATCTACGTGACAGTCACTCTCATTGAGCCCCGTCCCATGCTGTACCTGCATCTACGTGACAGTCACTCTCATTGAGCCCTGTCCCATGCTGTACCCGCACCTACATTTATCTCATTTCATCTTCACCAGGACCCTATGAGGTGAGAGCAGTCACCATTCACAAATCAAAAAACGCTCCAAAAGTGAAAGTTTTTTTCGCTCCCGGTTTGACCTGACATGAAGCTGTTAGCTGCCTTTCTTTATCCTAGACAGTCCTAGATGAGTATGATCAAACATCAGGGTCCAAACTCCCACAGATCCTCAGATCTGAAAAATTCTGGGTTCCAAAATCCAAAACATAGACAGCCCCAATGATTTGGGGTAAAAGGGTCTCGGGCTTGCTTTATGGACAGAAAGAGGAGGCTCCGAGAAGTAACTTCATGCCCGATAAAGGCTGGTCTAACTCTGCCCTGACATCAGCCCCAACGCTCTCTAGGCCCCAAAGGACCCACCCACCCGCCGTGCCTGGTTTACGCAAGACGGGTCCCAAGTCGGGAGTTAAATCCCGCCTAGGGTCTGCCTAACCCACCCGGGGGCTCGCGGGCGGGCCGAGGCGCCGCGGGTCCACCCCGGGTCCCGATGCAGGAGCGCGGGGCGCGGCCACAGCACTCGGCAAAGTTGGCAAAGGCGCGGGGGAGGCCTGTGGGGCCGGCGCCCGGACCGGGCCGAGCGCCACCCCCAGCCCGCGGCTCAGGACCCCCACCCAAGACCCCGGCCCCGGCCCCTCCCCTCCCCTCCGCCCCCTCCCGACTCCCCCGCCCGCTCCGCGCCGCCGCGCGTGCGCACTGCAACCCGCGATGTGGCAGCCGGGAGGGGGGGCCGGGCCGGGGGCGGCCGCCGACGAAGCCCCGCGCCCCTCGGGCCCCGGACGCGCCAGGCACCCCGGGCCCGGCCTCGGAGCTTCAAAGCGGGAGTCTCCGCCCCCGGAGCCCCCGAAGAAGCCGAGCCCCGGCGGTCGGGGGCTCGGGCACGCGGGGGCGGGGGGCAGGCTCCCCCGGCCCGCTCACTCACCTCCGCCATGGCCGTGTGTGCGCGGGAGGCGGCGGCCGCGCCGGGATCCCCGGATGCGGCGCCGCGCGCTCATTGGCTGCGGCGCCTGGGGGCGGGGGCGGGGCGGGGCCTGGAGGGGGCGGGAGCGGGCACCGGCGCGTAGTAGGTGCGCGGGAGTGGGGACGGGCGCCTCCTGAGTGCCGCGGTCTCTGCTGGGCCCCGGCCGTGGCCTTGGCCGTGGGAGGTGGAGGATGTCGTTAATAAAAATACTAATCCCGCATAACTACACCTGCGTGGGGAACACGTGGTCCCATGTGATCCTTCCAAGCCTGTGGCTACACACTGTTAGTACACCGAGTTACAGAGGAGGAAACTGAGACCGCTCACCCAGTGCCTCAGTGATGGAGCCCAAACTAGAGTCTGGGCAGCGTGGTTCTGGGATTTCCTGCACTTTGGCACCAGTGATGATCAAACTAGTGTGCCAAGGAGTCAACTGAGGAGGTTGCAAAAAGGAACCCGGCAAAGAGCTTTAAGAAACGTGGCTACTCTATACTAGGGAGCCAAAGTATTGACTTGGGCAAGAGAGGTGGGTTTGAATCCAGAGCCATTTGGCTCTGGAGTCCATTGTTTTTGTTTTTATTAAATTAATTGGTTAAGTATTTGTGGAACACTTGCACATTCTGATCCTGTGCTAGGTGCTGGGGGAGGGTTTGAACAAGGCAGTGCTAAGGCCTGTCTTCAGGGCACTTAGAGCTGAGGATGGGATGTAAGACTGCTAAGTGCTATGGCTCTTCAGGGCAGAAGGTGCGGAGAGCAAGAGGAAGCAGGGAGTGCAGTGAGGAGGCAGGGGCCAGGTGGGAAATGCAGGGACTTGGACTAGGTGTGGGTCGGAGAGGGGAAGAGAGACTTGGGAAGGTAGATTGCACAAGACTTACTGATGGAGGAAAGGTGCAGAAAGAGAGTGAAGGACAGCTCCCAGATTTCTGGCTTGCACAAATGAGTGGATGGTGGTTCCTACTGAGACCAGGAAGAAGAGAATTGGGATGGGTGGGGGACTCAAGAGACCCATCCGTTTCCCAGCAACCAGCCAGTGAGTAGTGAAAAGTTGAGATGCACCACCCTTGATGCTTGATACAAAAGCATGATCTCAGGTCGCTGAGAAGTCACCAACCAGGAGACAGAACCACTCTCAAAAGGTTTGCCCTGACAGTCACCTGAGTCAGTGAGCCCCCACCTCCTTGTTTTGGCTTACATCATCTGGACTGGGGGTTCTGGCCCTTGTGATGGATAGTCCTCACTGACACGTGGAATAGTTGTTTCATTCATTCATTCAACCATTCAATGCACTAAACACATATCCTCTTCAGCCTTCAGCTGGGTAGCCAGAGGTCCAGGAAGGTAGGGAGATGCAGCAAGACATACAACTAGAGTGGGGTGCTGTGTTGTAACAAGTGGTAGGAGCCCAAGGAGAAGGGCTTGAGTCAGCCTGGTGCAACCAAAGAAGACTTCTTGGAGAGAGCTTTGACAAGAATCATCAAATAGATATTAAATGAGGGGGTGGGTGAAAAGAAGGATATTTTTAAGGTCTGAAATTCTCTCCCCATAGACTGATTATTAGTTGCAATGTAGAAATGAGGTGGCTTGTTGGCCAGGTGTTGAACATTGACACCACCAGTGAAGGGCAGGTGGACATTGCTTGCCTCTGGGTGTGGTGGCCTAAGAAGGACGCATCATCGCTTAAGCTGGCCAGGGTGCATAGCCTACATCTATTTGTGAGTAAACTTCAGACAAACCCCAAACAAGGAACACTCTGTTAAACAAAGAGGGACTATATTCTTCAAAAATGTTAATGCTAGACAAGATAAGCCTGTGGGAATCTTCCAGACATATCAACCACCTGATCCTAGATTGGATTCGGTAGAGGAGGGGAAAATGCTACAAGGGACATTATTGAGTCAATTGACAAAATTTGAGTGCAGATGTAGATAAAAGTATTGCATCAATGTTAAGTTTACTGAAATCAATAACTGTCCTGTGGTACCATAAGAGAATATTCTTATTTGAAAGTTCACACTGAAGTATACAGAGGTAAAGTGCCATGATGTATGCAACCTCACTCTCAACTGGTTCACAAAAATGTATTTTATTTCTATAAAACACACATATACAGAAAAAATGATAAAGTAAACAGGACAAAATGTTAATAATAGCTAAATCTGGGAATGGGTATGTGGGGTTTTTTGCTATACTTATTCTTGCAATTATTCTGTAAGTGTGAAATGATTTTCAAATAACAAGCAAAAGAAATAAAACCCAGGAACTAGAAAGCAGCGAGTCTTGAGCAGAGAAGTAAAGGAGGAAAAGGAGAGGTTGGAGAGGGTGTCCTGACAGTGGGAACAGCAAAGGCAAAGGCACAGAGATTTGAATGAGAACACAATGTTCAAGGAAATGTGATTGAGCACATGCATCCATTCGGGTTTCTCTTGGTCCTTCTCTCCCCAGTTGTGATGGTAAGTGACAGCACACATGGTCTAAAAGGGGCGTGGTGACCAGGGGCTCAGGGATGAGGGCCTGGGTCACCACATCACACAAGCCTCTGAGAGCAGCCGAGGGAGAGCGGGCTGAGAATATGTGCTGGGGTGGTGGGACGGGGCTTAGCTGCAGCCCTGAGGTGGCAATGGAGCTGTAGTTCACCCAGAAAAGAGGTCTCACAAGCTCCTGGAGGAGCTGTTTCCAGAGCATAGCATGTGGACCCGAGCAGTGCATGGGGGACCCTGCAGGATGCTGTGGTGCATCCAAACACACCCCCAGAAGCACCAATTTGTCTTCCCAGGTCTTGCCATTGGCTGAAGAGAGCCCCTTCACCCATGGTCAAATCTCCTTCAGAGAGGCTGCACACACCAGGGACTGGTCGGTACACGTATGTAAAGGCCCAGTCCCCTGTGACCAGCTGGGGACCGTGCAGCTCCAGACACCCCTGTGTGGTTGGTAGGGACTTTGCCACCTTGGCTCACTCTTCCCTCTGTCCAGCCCGCTTCCTTCACTGCCTGGCAGGTGTTGACCCCAAGGATAGCCCCTAGAATCTTCCTGCACACAATCTCTGTCTCAAAGTCTGCTTCCTGGGGACCTCACCTATGACACAAAACATGAATCGTATTTCAAAAGATTTCGAAAACAAGTAAGAGAAGTGTCTTAGTCCATGTGTGCTGCTATAACAAAGTACCACAGACTGCATAATTTATAAACAATAGAAATTTATTTCTCTCAGTTCTGGAGGCTGGGAATCCCAAGAGCAAGGCACCAACAGTTTGGGGTCTGGCGAGGGCCTGGAGTCCACTCCCAGGATGTGGCCTTGTTATTGTACCTCCGAGGGGACAAACACCATCGTGTCCTCACATGGTGGAAGGAGTGGATCGGCGAGAGAATGCTCTCCTCAACCTCGAGCCCTTTTATATTATAAGAAGCTAATCCTACTCACGTGGGCTGCCCCTGACCTAATCGCCTCCCAAAGGCCCCACTTGTTCGTACTGTTGCACTGGATATTAAGTTCCAACATGAACTTTGAAGGGGCCACCATAATTCAAACCATAGTGAGAAGCAATACAAATGGAAAGTGTAACATAAATGTGAAGAACTAAGATGAAACTTTGTGCTATAGAAAGATATAACTAGGCAAAGCGCAGAGTGTATCACAGGGCAAATCCCAAACGTATGCTGCAGACTCAGGGCAAACTGAGGACACAGGGAGTCACACGGCATTCTCTTCCACCCCTACCACCCCATCTCCCTGCTACCGTGTGCCAGGGGCCATCTGTGCCCACTTACCACCAGGCATGGGCACCTCACTGCCAATATGCTAGTGGGTGATCTGGCCCCAAAATCCAACTTTACCATCTGCTTTCTCAAACTCTTCTTGCAGGTCAGATTCTCCAGGAAGCGGACGCTGAGGTAGAGATTTGTGTGCAGGAAATTCAAAGGAGAGGGCTCCCAGGACCAACACCTATGGGAAAGAAAAGGCTGCGGCATAGAAAGGAGGGGTCTGTGGTGCAGTCACACAGGGGCTGCAGCTGTGGAGCTGGGCTGGCCCTTCAGAGGTGTCTCCTATGGAGCGACAGGGCAAGAGCTAGTGCCCAGGCACTGACCAGTCATTGGGTAGGGCTGTCCCAGGGGGAGAGTGTGACCGCGGCAAGCGGTGCTCCTCAGGCAAGGACAGGGCTGTTACCTCCCAGGCTGAAGGACAGGGGCTTAGTTCTGCAGGGGATCCTATGGGTGGTGTGAACAGGGTCCACTGCATCTTGTTCTGAGAATTCGAATGCTTTGTATTTTTATTCTAGTGATTACCTTTATAATTACCATTCCATATAATCTGCTTAATCCTATTCATTCACACCAGCACTGTCTAATAAGAATGTGATGCAATTTAAATTTTTCTAGTAACCACATTAAAAAGTAAAAAGAAACAGGTACGTGTAAATAAAAAGGTAAAAAGAAACAGGGAAAATTAATTTTAATGATATATTTTATTTAACACATCTTCAAAATATGATCTTTCTAACATGTAATCAATATAAAATTATTAATGAGATAATTACATTCTTTTTTCCATACTAAGTTTTCAATCTCCAGTATGTGTTTTACACTTAAAGTGCATATTCACTTTGTATATGCAATACAAAGTAGCCACATTCCACTTGCCAGACAGCCACATGTGGGTAGTGGCTACAATGCTGGACAGCACAGCTTTAGACACTGATTCTATTATCTGTTGACTCTATTATTAAAAATAATGATATTAGCATATTTCTATTTTGCCCCATCCACCTCTCTCCTAGAATCCTAGTTAATTATATTGGTTTTCTTAGTGTTTACCATTATGCTCTAAAATATAGTTACACTTCTATTACATTATTGGAATAATTGGCTTTAAATAATATTGTTTGATGGGGGAATCTCTATACCTACACCACTTCTTATTTTCTCTGCTCCCTCTCATTTTTTGCTAATTTTGTTAATACCATTTCTAATTTCAAGATTTATAACATTTACATTTGTGGCCATTCTTCTTAGAATAGATTTAATGTTAGTCATGAAGTTAAATGGATTCAGTGCTCACCATCAGTTCCCTTGCTGTGGTTTCTCCACGTTCTCTCAGTTGGCTAAAGTCATCCTTAAACAGTTTCTTCAAGAAGTTCCTTCAATTCTTACATGTTCTAAAACATTTGTCTGTTGTCTCTACATTTTAAATGACAGTTTGGCTGGGAATAAAGTCCCATCTCCAGACCATCTTACTTCAGATTAGAGTTCTCAGGGACCGTGTAGACGTTGCGTGGCTGACTTCTGGCCACGAGTACTCTCCAAGGAAGTCTGGGGCAGGCGTACTTTCCCCATTAGGTACTTGGTCTTATTGTCCTGATAGCCAAAGGGTTCCCTTTTTTGTCTTTAAACCCCAATAACTCCTCTAGGATTTGTCTTGGTATAAACCGTGTTTTCTTGGTAGATTCTTGGTAGTGTCATTTTTTCTTGGTAGATAAAAATCTTCTTGTATTTCTGGTAAGCTTCATTAAATTATAAATTTTAATATTTGCTCTGTTCCATTATTTTGTTTTTCTTCTTTGGGGTTATCATTTTCACATGTGTGGTAATCCCTTTTTCTAGGTTCAAGTCTATCGTTTTCTCTCTGGCCCTCTGTGACGACTTGTTTATTTCCACCTACGGCGTGTGCTTTTCTCCATCCTGTTCTCCATGTCCTTTTCTGTTATAACTTCCACTTAAGGCTACTTCCAATTTACACTTTATTTTAACCTTCAGTTTGTTTGTATTCCATTTCTTTTCTTGAAGTCTGCAACCTATTTCATCTCCTTCTGTTTCCTTTCCATACCTTTTATGAACTCTTGCATTCCTGCTTTGTGATCTCATGCACTGAGGCAACTGTTTTATTAATTTATTTAAACACTTGGTGATTTTTGTTTTACAATTTTCTTTTTCTCTGTAGCATCTTTATTTAGATCCTATCCTTTAATTTCTCATGTTGAAATAGGCGCAGTCTCCCCGAACCAATCATTATCAGGAGGTTTATGTGATGGGTGAGCCAGGACTTTACTCCTTTTCTCCTTGTGACACCGGGTTGCATGACAGTGAGTTACTTTAGCCTTTGTCTTTCTCTCATTAAGCGAGGTTGGCAGAACAGAGTCGTTCAAAAGACAGTCCCCGCTGGGCACAGTGGCTCACGCCTGTAAATCCCAGCTCTTTGGGAGGCCGAGGCAGGAAGATCACTTGAGGCCAAGAGTTTGAGACCACCCCAGGCAACATAGTGAAACCCTGTCTCTACAAAAAATAAAAATTAGCTGGGTGTGGTGGCATGCACCTGTAGTTCCAGCTACTCTGGAGGCTGAGGCAGGAGGATCGCTTGAGCCCAGGAGTTCAAGGCCACAGTGAGCTGTGAGCGGACCATGGCACTCCAGCCTGGGCGACAGAGCGAGACTTCCTCCCTAAAAAAAAAGAAAAAGATAAAAAAGGCAGTCCCATGCCAGCACCCTGCTTTACTGGAAGATTACTTCCTGCAAATACGGTTTTCCATGGTGGTTACTCATTCAGCCCTGCATTCCCTTCTTCCTGAAGTTTCATGCCAAAGTGGATCTAGAGAAACTTCTGCTGCTAGGCCGTGCACCTGTTCCCGATATTCTGAGAACGAATTGTTGATTTTGCCCCTCAGAGTATGCACGTACTTTGGAAAACTATGTCCAGCCACCTTTGTCTGAGATCTGAGCCCCTAGACAGCCTTTCTCAGCATTTCCCACACCCTTTAGTAACCTTGCCTTCATCTTGCGGCCCTTTGTCATTCATTCATTTTCTTATTAGTTCAAGGTCACAGATGTCATCAGGTTTTTTTCACAGAGAGCTGTGTGTGTTGCCATTTCTCGTTCTCATAATCTCTTCTGGACAATGATACCTACCGTGTGACCCTATCACTACGCTTGTTTGTTCCCCTGCTGGTGGGCATTCTGGCTACCCACTTTTTCATGATTATAAATAATGACACAATGAACATTCTTGTCCATATTTCCTCACATGCCTAAGGCAGAGTTTCTCTGGGACAAACACCTAGAAGGGAATTGTTGCATTGTAGAGAATATGCATTTTCAACTTTTCTGTCCAAAGCAGCTATATCTATATGTATATGTCTCTATCTATCTATCTATCTATCGAGCATTTAATTCTTTGGTTAACCTATTTGGTTCTCCCTAAACAAGGGCAAAGTAATGTTTTCTAGTACAAAGCTGACTGATTGTGTTGGCAAAAGTAGAGAAGAGACCAAAAGTATAAAAGCGTTATTTAAGGTTGTACTGCCTGTAGGGAAACCAGCAACAAGTGGGTCTATTGAAAAGAAGCCGTGAAATTCAACCCAATGTTATTCTCAAAAGATATATCAGTGCAAAGTCTGCTGTTTCTCAGGTTGGATAAGAACATTAAAATGTGAGATGTCTGGTAAGACAACGTTTGGTTGATTTAGAATTTTTGTTTTGTTTTGTTTTGAGGGTTACAGGTGCTGAAAATCCCAGTTGTATGTCCCTTTTCTCATGGAATTGTGTCATTTGAATTACCTGATGGGTAGCCAGCTACATTGCAATCACTTAGGTTCTTTATACTCTGCATTATTAAGAGTTAACCTTGAAGATTTCTAATCTGTGTTAGTTTCCTATTGCTGCTGGAACAAATTACCACAAATTCCAAGGCTAAAAACAACATACATTTATTATACAGAGGTCAGAAATGTCACTGGGTGGAAATCAAGGTGTTGTCAGGACTATACTCCCTCCAGGGGCTTAGACAGACAGATGATCTATTTCCTCCTAGAGCTGTGTTCCTCGGGCTCCTTCCTCCCTCTTCAACAACAGCAGCGCAGCATCTTGCTTTGGTGTCTCAGCACCTTCTACTTCTGAAGTCAACTTTCCCTGTGCCTCCCTCTTACAAGGACATGTGATTATGTTGGGCCCATCTGGGTAATCCAGGACAATCTCCCCATCTCAGGATCTCTAATCACATCTGCGAAGTCCCTTTTGTCATACAAAAGAACATATTCACCAGCTTCAGGGATCAGAACCCGGATACCTCTGGGGGCTCTTATTCAGGCCACCACATAATCCAACCTGCCTAATTCAGGACATTCTCTCCAACACGGTCACTAATTTAAGTACTTCCAGGGATGGAAGGTCACTCCCTAAACGGGGGTTTGAGTCTCAGTTCGTCCACATGTGTTTTTCCTTACAACTATCTTCTGAAAATCTTCCATCTGTTCCCAGCTGCACCCACTAGACTAGAGCAACAGAAAAAGTCAGTGATTTTGTCCATTCATTCAACAAGTGCACTGTGGTCGTTTCTCTCCCCACCTTCAAGAGACGTTACTCAGCAGTCACCACGTGCTCTGAGCTAGGTGCCCAACCTCCTTGAAATTCACTTTATTCTTGTACTTTATCATCTTATCATTCAAGCTGATCAGGGTGGTTTTTTTAAACCTTTCACTTCTGAATGCCTGTCCAGGTCTGGACCTATAACTACTCAATAAATGTTCCTTAAATTATTTTTTCATCATTAGCAGATGAAAAAGGGCCAGGATCTCCTGCTTACCTCTGACCACCCAGGAAGGTCTTCTACTTGGCACCCAATATCACCAGTGCTGGCATAAGAGGGTCTGCAGCAGCTAGTTTAACTTGGCCGACAGTCCTTCCAGTTCTGGCCAAGCTTCGGACTGTCCTTTGATGTCTTCCTCAGTGTGCTGCTTCAGGAAGATTGCTTTGCATCATTTGTAATCACAGCACCCAACCTGCTGATGTGAACCACTTGCTCACGGGCAGGACTGAGCGCAGGAACGTTTTGCTGCCTATTCCAGCATTGCCCACCCTCAACTGAATGGAGAGACGGTCGCAGAGGCTGTGAACACCTGGGCCCCACTCTCTGCCAGGGCCATGCCGTGTGCAGTCAGGTGAATGTTTGAAACCCCAATGTACAATCTGCTCCCGAATTAATGGGTCTCACTTCCACATCTGCCCCTTTTTCTCTTGGGCTCCTGTGCTTTAGCAGGTGCTTGTATCTTCCAGTGCCATGGTGGGCTTTGTCTTGTGGTGCCATGGGCACTCCACAGAATGCCAGCTGCAGAGCAGAGGGGATTCTCCCCTGAAGTTCTAAACCTTAAGAGGGAAGAGGCTTGCTTAGAACTGGTGTCCCTCAGGCACACACCCTTCCATTATCACTAGGTAGCTTCATTCAGCAAATCAAAATGATATTCTTAGAAAAAAAATCTAGAACGCTGGATAGCCAAATACAAAAATAAAATGACCTGCCCAAGGCCACACAGTATGTCAGGACCATATCCCGGTGTGTGGCTCCCCACCTTCCGGGCACTGGTAGAGAGGGTGGCATGGCACGGGTCAGTGAGGCTGACTTTACCCAGGGCAGAGAGCAGGTAGCATGGCCCCTTCAATTTTGAGGCACCACATGCTGTTCTTTAAATTATTGAATGAATAAATGTCCTCAAAGAACTTACAATCTGGTAATAATTTTGGATTCTCAGATTCATGGCTCAGGATCTGACTCTTAGTAATCTCCAGAAAAAAATACTTGCTGATGGGTTGGCCTAAGCCAGTCAGCACATAGAACTATCATGACCCAGTGGCTGGTTCCAGAGGGACCCAGCCAGAGCCAGTGCCGTGTGAGACTTTGTCTAGAGTCTCAGAGAGAGAGAGAAGCTCTTTCCCACTGTGGTTGGCTGAATAACCACCCCCAAAGACATCCACATTCTAATCCCGGGGACCTGAATACACTTTGTTACCTTACATGGCAAAAGGAATTTTTAGCAAAAGATGGGATTTTAGGTTAGGGACTTGAGATGGGGGATCATCCTGGATTATCTGGGTGGCCCAGTGTATCACAGGGTCCTCATAAGAGGAGGGTCAGACTCAGAGAAGGAGGTGTGATGGTGGAAGCAGAGGTTGGAGCAATGTGATGGCAGATGGAGGGGACCACAAACCAAGGAATGTGGGCAGCCTCTAGAAGATGGAAAAGGCACAGACATAAAATCATCCCCTAGAGTCTCCAGCAGGACCCTGCCTACACATTAACTATAGCCCAGTGAGACTGATTTAGGACTTCTGGTTTCCAGAACCAGAAGAGAATAAATTTAAGTTGTTTTAAGCCACGAAGTTTGTGGTAATTTGTTGCAGCAGCTGTAGATAACTCATACAGCACTGGATCGGACCTTGAGAGGGCTGAGATCAGGAACTGCTGCAGCACAGGTGGGCACAGGTGGGCACAGGTGAAGACCTGTATGAGAGAGCCAAAGTGTAGGGGACGGAATTGAGTTAGAGCAAAGGGAGCAAAGTCCCAGCTTGCTGCTGGGACTCTGCCAAGCCTGCCTGAGCCTGGGCCTGTCCTCACTCATCAGTTAAGCAGGTAGTTAGTCCCTTTTTGCTTAAGCTACCGCAGCTAGCCTTTTCTGTCACTTTCAGCTAGACTGTCCTATCAGTCGGGGTGTTGAAGGAAGAAGATGATATCAGCAGAGATGGATATACCACATTTTGTTTATCTATTCATCTGTTAAGGTATACTTGGGCTGTTTCACTTTTTGAACAATGCTTCTATGAAAATTTATGTGCAAGTTTTTGTGTGAACAGCCCTAGGAAAGTAGTATACAATTCAAATGTCCATCAACTGATGAGTGAATAATTAAAATATGGTCCATCCATAAAATGGAATATTATTGAGCCATGAAAAGGAAGGAGGCTCCAACACAGGCTACAGTGTGGAGGGACCTTGAGGACATCGTGCTCAGTGACAGAAGCAGACACAGAAGGACACAGAGGGTTAGATTCCATTTATGTGAAATGTCCAGAACAGGCAGATCCACAGAGACGGGACATGGATTCGTGGTTGCCAGGGGCTAGGGGTGGAGGGGAAGGGAAGTGACTGCTAATGGGTATAGAGTTTCTTTTTGGGGAGACAAAAATGTTCTGGAACTAGATAGAGGTGATGGCTGGAAAACTCTGTGAATGTACAGTACTAAAAACTACTGAATTATACACCATAAAAGGATGAATTTTATGGTCTGTGAATTATATCTCAATAAAAATGGTAGTGACATTTACTGAGATGGGCAAAGTTGAGAAAGAAAAGGTTTGCATGCATGTTAGGGGCAAGAATCAAGAATTTTGTTTTATACATGTTAAATTTGAAATGTCTGTTAGAAATCCAAGACACGTAGCTCACCTATAACTGCAGCCTATATTAGTCTGCTTCTGCTGCTTATAACAGAATACCCAGAACTGGATAATTTATAAAGAAAAGGATTTATTTGTCACAGTTCAGAAGGCTGAGAAACCCAAGCTTGAGGGCCACATCTGGTGAGGGCCTTCTTGCTGGTGCAGACTCTCTGCCGAGTCCCAAGGTGGCACAGGGTGGCACATGGTGAGGGGGCTGAGCGTGCTAACGTGCTAGCTCAGGTCCCTCCTCCTCTTCTTATAAAGCCATCATCCCACTCCCATGATAACCCATTCATCCATTAAACCCATTAATCCACGAATGGATTAACCCATTCATGAGGGCAGAGCCTCTCAATACTGTCACATTGGGGCTTAACTTTCAACATGAGTTTTGGAAGGGACCAGTATTCAAACCACAGCACAGCCCTTTTGCCCTCTCCCCACAAAAAAAAGAGGTGCTCTCTGTCCCCACTGTGCTGTGCACCCACCCCCTCATGCCTTCTCAGCAACATTTCTCTCTCTCCCTCGGCCCCTTACATGATCTCTCCCACCGTTTTGTAAACATGCCCTGATCCCTCCCATTCAAGAAAAATGAAGCTTTCCCTCGCTGCATATTCCCCTACAGACACCACCTGATCACGCTCCTTGACCAGCTTCTTGAAACAACTGTCTACACTCACTGTCTTCATTTCCCCAGTACACACCAACCTGCTGCCATATAGCACCTCCCTAAGGTGCCCAGTGACCACTGCGGGCCACAGCCAGGGGGCGTCTCAGCCCTCGCTCATCTGCACGGCTAAGCAGTACCTCACACTGATGGCTGTGTCTCCTCCCTGACTGTCCTACCTCCCTGCATGCTCCTTCCAGTCTCCCTGGCTGGATCATCTTCTTCTGCCTGCCCATTGAGTGTTGGAACCAGGCCCTTCTCTCCCTTCTCTCTCCTCTCCCCAAGTGAGTTCATGCATTCCTTCCTTTGCTTACAACTTCACTGCACCTGTGTCTACACCTACACCTGCTCCTACACCTGCACCTACACCTGTGCCTGCGCCTATGCCTGCTCCCACATATGTACCTACACCTACTCCTGTGCCTGCATCTACACCTGTGCCTACACCTGTGTCTGCACCTACACCTGTGCCTATATCTATATCTGTACCTACACCTGTACCTACACCTCCACCTGAGCCTGCATCTATACCTGCACCTGCATCTACACCTGCTCCTACACCTGTACCTACACCTACACCTGTGCCTGCATCTACATCTGTGCCTACACCTACACCTGTGCCTGCATCTATACCTGCACCTACACTTGTGCCTGCATCTACATCTGTACCTACACCTACATCTGTGCTTTCCCCTGTACTTACACTTATACCTGTGCCTGCATCTACACCTGTGCCTGCACCTATATCTACACTAGCACATCTTCAGAATAATTCACAAAGTATGTCTCCACCCAGATCTCCTCTCTGAATCCCAGAATAGTGCTCCCAACTGGTGTAGTAGCAAGTGTAAGTGCAGTTGTAGACACAGGCACAGGAATAGGCACAGGTATATGTAGTACAGGCATAGGTGTAGGTACAGTTGTAGGTGTAAGTGTAGGTATAGGCACAGGTGTAGGCATAGGTGTAGGCACAGGTGTAGGTGTAAATGTAGGTGTAGGCACAGGTGCAGGTGTAGGCATAGGTGTAGGTGTAGGCACAGGTGCAGGTGGGGGTGGAGGTGCAGGCAGAGGTATGGATGCATGTGTAGGTACAGGTACAGGTATAGGCACACATGTAGGCACAGGTGCAGGTGCAGGCATGTGTATAGAAGCAGGTGTAGACACAGGTGTAGGTGCAGGCATAGGTGTGGGTGCAGATGCAGGCACAGGTGCAGGAGTAGACACAGGTGTAGGTATAGGCACAGGTGTAGGCACAGGTTTAGGTATAGGTGTAGATGCAGGTGTAGGCACAGGCACAGGTGCAGGTGCAGGCATTAGTTCATATTTTCTCTTAGAATGTCAAAGCACCTTCAAACTCAACAGTTTTAAAAACCATTCATCACCCACCTCCATATTTACAAGGAATTCCCTTCCCAGTGTTCCCTATCAGTGAATGGTGATGCCATCCATGAGAAGCAGGCTATTCTCCCCTTCTCCTTCCTGCACACCCCACAATCTGATCATTTATTTCACCAGTTCCGACATTGTACTTCCTAAGGATCTCTCAAATTCAGCCTTGTCACTCCATCTTCGGGCCACAGAGTGATTGAGGGTGACAGGCTGTCTGTCAGACTGTCTGTGGGTCTGTGGTTGGCAGAATAACGCCCCAAGGACATCCCCATCATAGTCCCCAGGACCTGTGGACAGGCCACCTCTCATGGCAAAAGGGACTTTCTCCTTGTGATTAAGTTAAGGACCTTGAGATGGAAGATTATCTTGGATGACCCGGGGGCCCAGTGTCCTCACAGGGTCCTCCTACGAGGAGGCAGGAGGGTCAGAGGCAGAGAGAGACTGGAAGAGGCTGCACTGCTGGCTCTGAAGGGGGAGGGAGGGACCCCAAGCCGAGGGATGCAGGTGGCCTCTAGATGCTGGGAAAGGCGGGAGACAGGTTCTCCCCTGGAGCCCCCAGAAAGGACTAGCCCTGCCACACCTTGACGTTAGCCCAGTGACCCACTTTGGACTCTGGCCTCCAGAACTGTGACAGAATAAACGTGTGTTGATTTAAGTCACCCTGTTTGTGGTCATTTGTTATAATGAAGTACCATAGAGGTGGCCTATAAACAACAGAAATTTATTTCTCATGGTTCTGGAGGCTGGAAGTCCAAGATCAGGGTGAGGCCTCCTCCTGGTTGCACACTGCCCACTTCTCAGTGTCCTCACATGGCACGAGGGGGCCAGGGGCATGACTGGGGCCTCTTTCACAGGGACATCAATCCCAGGCTTGAGGACTCTGCCCCAGGACCTCACTGCCTCCCCAAGGCTCCACCTCCTAAGACCATCAACCTGGGGGTGAGGATGTCAATATATGAATTATGGAGGGACACAAATGTTCAGACCATAGCAGGGACTCTTTTTCTAGCCTCTTTGAGCCTCAGTCTCCACTTCTGTAAAACGGGCACAATTAGAGTCCTCCATCATCGAATCACTGTAAAGATCAATAAGTCATGCAATAGGCGTTAGCTGGTTTTATTGTGGATATCATTCTGACTTTGAGGTGTGTGTGGACATTCAGGAGGTAGCTGGGTAAGCAAGGCTGGATTTAAGAGATCCAGAGGGAAGATTCTGAAGTTGAGGGGGGCTGAAATCGGACTTCAGAGGAGCCTGAGATGGTCGATAAAAGTGATTTGGGAAATAAAAGGGCTGTACAAATAGCAGGTTGAATACGAAAATAAATATTATTATTAATGTTGTCCTCGTCACCATTCTTTTGGCCTTCCAGCCTGCCCTCCCTCCTCCAGGCCAAAAGCTCAGAGCAACCACATACACAGGATTAGGATGCACTTGGGTGTTTACTGGGAGCAGAGGTCTCACAGGCCAGGCCTGGGCCAGTCACACTTTTTTGGTGATGCTCTTGGGGGTGGCAAGCTCAAAAAGGCGCGGAGATGCCTGGGCCACCAGGGAGGCCGGGGAGATGTGGTAGGGATCGTAGCCCTCGTTGAGATCCTTGCGCACTTTGGGCTTGGCCAGGGAGATGATCCGGGGACTGGCCACTGCCTTCTTGGTGACATCTAGTACCTCCCAGCGAGGATCTCGGTCAGGAATGCACTTGTCCGACTGGGCTTTGGGCACTAAAGGGGCAGGAGAGAGGGACAGCACCAGAGCTCAACCCTTTCACCCAGAGCACCCAGTTGAAATGGCCTGTGCATTGGCGGAAGAATGGAGAACCAAAGTGTGGCCCATCCATATAGTGGAACACTACTCAGCCGTGAAAAGGAAGGAGGCTCTGACACAGGCTACAGTGTGGATGGACCTTGAGGACATCGTGCTCAGTGAGAGAAGCCAGACACAGAAGGACACGCAGCGTGTGATCCCATTTATATGAAATGTCCACAACAGGCAGATCCACAGAGACGGGATGTGGATTCATGGTTGCCAGAGGCTGGGGCGGGGCACAGGAGTGACTGCTGATGGGGACGGGGCTTCCTTTTGGGGTTATGGAATGTTCTAAAGTTGACTGTGGAGATATTGCACAACCCTGTGTAGATACTAAAAGCCATTGAACTGTACACTTAATTTTTTTAATTATTATTATTTTTTTTAAGATAGGGTCTTACTCTGTAGCCCGGGCTAGAGTGCAGTGGCATGACCATAGCTCACTATAGCCTCAAACTCCTGGGCTCAAGTGATCCTCCTGCTTCAACCTCCTGAGTAGCTGGGACTACAGGCATGTGCCACCACACTGGCTCATTTTTTAATTTTTTGTAGAGACGGGGTCTCGTTCTTGATTAGGCTGGTCTCAAACTCCTGGCCTCAAGCAATCCTCCCACCTCAGCCTCCCAAAGTGCTAGGATTACAGGCATGAGCCACCATGCCCAGGCTGAACTGTATAGTTTTAAAAGATGAATTACAAAGAAAAAACATTTCAAATGGCCACAGGTCCTAAAGAGGAGACTTGGGCCATTCCGCTGCCACCCCAGTTGGCCCTAGTTGTCGGGGGTGAGGAGGGGGCTTGGTCTGTCCTTTCAGGGAGCTGGAGGAACCATGCCCAGAACCCAGCCTTCTTTGACTCCTCTGTGAGAATCTAAGAACATTTCAATCATTTTAACATCTGGGCTTTGAAACTCTGTTGATCACAACTTAATAGCATGAATGGGTCCACACGGCACATATGTGAACACACAGAGAAATGACACCATCGTGAACTTGTTCTTACCCCTACATAGTTCAATGCACCTCATTTGCTCTTCTGTTTCACTTTTTAAAAGTGTTGGTCACAACCAATAGTGGGCAGAAGCCTATTGTGAAAAACACACCCTCACACTGTTCTTACACATGCATACACACGTATGCATGTATGTTAACCACATCTGAAACATGGACGAACATATACACGTGTGTATGTGCTGATGTATAACTGTTTATACTGAAGATGTCTGTGTCTGTGGAGTGTGTGTGTGTGTGTGTGTGTGTGAGAGACAGAGAGTGCAAGCATGCAGGATGGTCCAAGGCAGTGGTATATATGTACTCATCTGTTTCCATCGTTTAACCCCTCATTTAACAAATATTAAGGGAATGAACAAACAAACAAAAGACCCCATAAGCAATTTAAAAGACAGGACACAGACTGGGAAGAAGTTATTTTGCAATGTGTTCAACAAAGGATTAGTAACCGTCTTATATAAAGAGCTGCTCCAAATCCATAACCCAAAAAACCAGGTAGCAGGAAACTGGGAAAATGATATAGAAGAGTAAACCTAAATGGCCAATCAACTTCTCTGGCAATTATGGCCAAGCACAGGGGATACACAGTGAATTTTCCTAAGCCTATGACCTCAGGGGCCTAGCATACAACAGACCACACACAACAAACAGACACATAAACATATTGTAAGTATGTCAGAAGGCTCACAGGTGCCCAGAGGTGGGCTCAGGTTGTGGGATGCAATGGGGCACTCAGAGGGGCCTCACGAGAGTGAAGATTGAGCCCAGCCCCAAGGGAGGTGCAGTGGTCAGGCATGCAGGAGTCTGGGGCCCCAGTGTTTAAGGCAGAGGAAGCGGCCAGTGCAGGAAGGGGGAGCCCTGGGAGGCCGCGTGCAGACAAACGGGATCCAGCTGGAGTCTGGCAAGGCCCTGCTGGCTGCCACATGGGAAACGGGCTGTAGCCGGATGACGGCAGCCCCGGCTGGGCAGACGATGGAGGTTGGCCCGGTGGGGGCTGCAGGGCATGCAGCTGCGGGTCCCAGGTGTTCTGAAGGTGGAACCCGTGGGGTTTCAGGGCGGATTGGATGTGCGCGTGAGAACGGGAGGAGGCAGGACGGGAGGAGAACTGTGGCTCCCGGCAGAGCGCCCGGAAGGATGCAGGTGTGAACCTGCCCACTGCACACTCACGTCTGCGTGCACTTGCACACCCTCTATGGACCCCTGGGGGGCACACCAAAGTGCATTATCTTGGGGTGGTGGCATTAGAGGTTATTTTTGCTTTCTTCTTTATGCTTTTCTGTATTTTCCAAATTCTCTACAATTAGTACATATTACTTTGTCATTGGGGGAAATGGGCATTTAATTTGTTCTAAAGGACAGGAGGGGAATGAGGCCAACGACCATGTTAAAGCTGCCCTGCACCTCAGCTCAGCTCTCTGGCCCCTGCACCCAACTTTCCCTGCTAGGAAACCCGCTCAGACAACACCCTCTGCTTCTGGACCACACCCCCTCTAATTTCTGCTTCTCTTCCCTGGGGGAGACGTTCCTTCTGCCAGCTTCCAGGCAAAGCCATAAACTGTCCACCAGGATTTGTACAAGGGTATCCTAAGGAGCTGAGCCCCAGGGACCTACTTACTGGCCAAGTGAAGGAGGCGGTTATAGTCTGACACGTGTGGCTTGGGTTTTGGCATGGGGTCCCACTCTTCCAACAGGGTGGCTGGGGCCCTGGGCTTTGACAACCGGAGGATCCGTGGACTGGGGACTGCCATCTGGGCTGCCCTGGACACCTGGGACACCTGGAAACAAAAGTAGAGGGAAGGAGTAAAACAGCCCAGGACTCCTCATGGATCCTGAAGCAAAAAGACCCCACAAACAATACTGAGCCAAGAGACTAACTGGGAAGAAGCTAGTTTGTAATGTGTTCATCAAAGGATTAGTAGCTGTCATATGTAAAGAGCGCCTCCAAATCAGTAATTCAAGAAACCAAAAAGGAACTAGGCAAATAACATAGGAGAGTAAACCTAAATGGTCAATAATCCTTTCTGTTGACTAGGGAGATGTAAATAAAAACAGCAAAATGCCACTCTGTGCCCACAAATTTGGCAAAAATGAAAGTCTGACATCAAGCCCTAATGAGACTGTGGGAGGAGAGAAACTCTAATGCATGGCTGGTGGGAGAATGAGTTGGTACAAGCACTTTGGAGAGCAACTCGTCCACTTCAGTTAAAGTCAAACACGTGCACACTTGATGACCAGCACACACAAGAGACTCCCACTCCTGATCAAAGGAAAGGAGCACAGTGACGTGCACTGCCACTTAGTTACCATGCACATGCTCAGAAACGAGCCAGTTGCCATCAGCTGGGGACTGTGTAAGCTAATAGTGGTATACTTGCACGATAGAATGCAATCCAGCAGCACAACTATTTTTTCTTTCTTTTCTTTTCTTTTTTCTTTACTTTTTTTTTTAGAGACAGATCTTGCTCTGTTGCCCAGGCTGTAGTGCAGTGGTGTCATAGCTCACTGCAGCCTCCAACTCCTGGGCTCAAGTGATCCTCCCACCTCAGCCTCTCAAAGTGCTGGGATTACAGGCATGTGCCACCATGCCTGGCTGAGTATTTTGATAGTCAGGAATTATTGTTAATTTTTTAGTGTGCTCATTGTTATTGTGATTGTATTTTTTCAGTGTCCTTGTCTGTTAGAAATACATACTGAAATGTTTATAAGAGAAATGGTATGACATCTGGATTTACTTTAAAATATTTAAAAAGTGGGCTCCGGCAAATAATCACATGAAAAGATGTATCAACATATTATTAGGGAAATGCAAATTAAAACCACAATGAGAAACCACTTCACACCCGTGAGAATGGCCAAAACTTAAATGAATAAACAAATGAACAAACAAACAAACAAATGGACAGACAACACCAAGCGCTGGTGAGGATGAGGAACAACTAAGCTCTCATACACTGCAGGTGAGAAAGAAATGGCACAGTTGTTGGTTGGTTTCTTAAAAAGTCAGACGTGCTCAATGACTAGGAAATCCTACTTCTGGGTATTTACCCTAGAGACATGAAAGCTTATGCCACCACAAAAACTTGTACATGAATATTCAAAGCAGCTTTATCTGTGATAGCCCCAAACTGGAAACAACCTACACATCCTTCAACGGGCAAGTGAACAAGCAGGCTGTGGTAGATTCATCAATGGAATAGGCCCCAACAACAAAAAGGAATAAACTACTAACACAGGCAGGGTCTCAGATGCATGATGCTCAGTGAAAGAAGCTGGACTCAAGCCTATAGGCTGTGTGATCTCATTTATATGACACTCTGGAAAAGGAAAAGGAACAGGTTGGAGAAGAGCTCGGTGGTTGCCAGGGGCTAGGTGAGCCACAAGAAGGAAAAGCTTTCAATTGGGTGAGAGATTAGAGTTTTGAGTCAGAACAGACTGAACTTTAAAAAAAATACCTGAAGTAAGATTGTTCTAATTCCTGCATGTGGGCAGGAAGCGTTGGGATCCACTCTGAACTGACATGACCAGGGAATGATGACCCCTGAGCCAGTTTGAAGACAGTGCAAGATGAAAATGCAGTTTTCCCTGAACAAAGGCTAGTGAACCCTGCCCATCCAGCAAAGTAGTCATGGTTGTATTGCTCTTGAGGCTGTTCCCTCTTGTCCTTTGGGGTACCCCAACTCCTAAAGGCAAGGCTTGTTCACCATGCACACCTTTCTCAGCCACTTAGGGTGGGTGTGGGTCCCAGGGAACACAGGAGCCCACCTCAGACATGTTTATGCTCCAAATGTTGTTCCGGATCTTTGGGGTGGCCAGTTCCTTCAGGCGACTCGATGCTTGGTATTCCAAGGTGGACCGAGGAATGGGCCAGATCGGAGTAGTCCTAAGGGACATCCACGTTTTAGACCACCAGCACAGCCAAGGGGCAAATGTGTGTGTGCATGTGCATGCGTGTATGTGTGTGTGCATGTGCGTGCGTGTGTGTGTGTGTGTGATATCCCCTTCTCAGCTTCTGTTTTTGGGGATAAGGGAGAACCCAGGAAAGTAGAGGGTTTTGAAAACATCTCCAAGAAGGGATTCATAAGGAACTCTCAAGAGAAGCTCCCCTAAGAGTTCTCAGGGACAGAGCTACCCTCTCCCAAGGTTGTTCCAGCTCAATGTGCAAGGTCCGCCCTCAGGTCCAGCTCTTCCCCATCCCCCTCTGTGGTGACAGGGCCTCCTAGGGCCTTCTCCCATGCACCATTATCAGGAGCCTGGGGTGAGGGCTTGGACCCCAGGGATGAAGTGTCTGTCCTGCCACTACCGCGGAAAATGGGAAAGTGAAATACAGCTGAGCTCACTGGGCCTGTGCCTCCCAAAGTCAGGTCTCAGCTATGCCTCTTCCCAGAAATAAAGCCATGTTTGTTGATTCTAAGGCAAACTCTTTTCACACTTTTGCATGTCTAAGGTTGGGATGCAGCTTGTAAATGCTGTCAGCCAGATGGCAGAAGCTCCGTGGTTATCCTTGCCTGTGTGTGCTCAGATGTAGATGTTCACACTGAAATCAATTCAATTGAGTTATGTGCATTGTTGGTTCTACAGGAGTTAAGTTTAATTGCAGTTTAAATAAATTGTCTTCAGATTACAATATGATTCAGAATTAAAATAAAAAGTTATTGTGCACAAATACAGGCGTGGAGCCAGTATGTGGAAGAACACCCACATCAACATCTCTGAGTGGAAAGTGATTCAAAGCAGTTGGACACGCTTCACCTGTTTATCTCAGTTATATCTTCCTTTATATGTATGCATAAAGATGTATAATTAAAATGTGTGTCTAAATAACTCTAAAGATCACTTTTAACAAGCATGGAGGTTCTAAGTGCTAAGAAAGAATTGTGTACATAAAATAATAATGTCTTATAATTTCTATCTTTTTAGAGTCAACAAAACACAGTCATAATGGTGATAACATCTGAGCGCTTACCATGTCAGGCACGGCTAAGCGCTTTGTGTGTGTGATCTCTGCTACCACCCATTTAACAGGTGGAGACAAGGTTGAGGGGTCGAGCAGCCTGGGTGAGGAAGTGGGTAGGCCCAGTCTGAACTCAGGTTACCTAACCCTGGGACCTGGAGCCCTGCCCACACCATATCCTGTCAAGGGAAGGGAAAAGGGTTCCTGCCAAGCTCTGCCTACAGAGAGCCAGCCTAGCCCTCCTTCCCTACCTGTTGTTGTTGTAATACTCCAAGTAGAATCTCTTGGGCCGGGCCAGTTCCTCCACTCGGCGGGACACCGCTATGCAAAATGGGAAAGGAAATGGTGAGCCCCAACTTAAGCCCACCCCAGGGGTTTGCTGCCTGCAGAATTCAGCTTTCCCTGGCTAGGGCAGGAGGTCCAGTTGGTGTCTCTGCCCACAGTTCCTCGGACACTTTGCAGAGAGGTGACTTTTGCTGTTGCGTTTTGGGGACAGTGGGCTCAGAGGCCTGAAGGGAGTGGGAGGGCTTGCAGGGAATGGCAAGCCCCAGCTCCTCACTGGCTCAGTGTGGATCCGACAACCCGCAGGCTGGGAACGAGGATTTTGGTCTACAGTTAGTACAGGCCTAGGGTTTCTGGGGCTCAGTGATCACAGTGGGTGAGGGTCTAGCCCCCAGGAGAAAGCGGCATTGTGACTTCCCTCCAATAATGAGCTTTCTTGAAATGTCTATTTGAAGGTACCCAGGCTCTCACAAAAGCATGGAAACCATGCAGAAGGGAAGAGTCTTCTTGCAGAGTAAATACTGGCTGCCATTTAGACTTCTCCTGGAGAGTTTACCCTGCATCCTCACCCTGACAAAGCCAGTGTCCGGACTGCGTGGGGGGGGAGGGGACTACTGAGGTGGGGGAGGGGAGGTTTGGGGTTGAGGCCAGCACCCCTCCTAGGGGCCTGAGTCCCAGAGGATACAGTTCCCTGCCCCGGGAGGCTGAGTGTTCCCTTGTCCCAGGAGGATGTGGTGCCCCTGCCCTGGGTGGCCAAGGGTTCCCCTGTCCCAGGAGGACGTGGTGCCCCTGCCCCGGGAAGACATGGTGCCCCTGCCCTGGGAGGCCAAGGGCAACGTCCCTGGAGAGCAGCCAAGCCCTGGGGTGGCTCAGGCTGCACCTACCGGGCATGGTGATGGCCAGCGTGGTATCCTCGAGGAACCGCTCAGTCCAGTACACGGAGGGCCTGGAACAAGCGGTGGCTCAGGGCGAGAGAAGCAGAGGCCCAGGCCCTGTGCCCTGCCTGAAGCAGGAGGTGGCTCCCCCAGAGCAAGTGCAACGGGGCAGCTGGAGGAGGGAGGGTGGTGGGTGGGAAGGACAGTGAGGGAGGCCTGTTCGGGGGTCTCTGGGAAGTGGAGACTGTTTTGAGCAAGGCTGATGTTCACAGAAGGGGGTGGCTGGAACAAAAGCATAACTAAGAAGAGGGCCCAGGGCCGTCTCCCAGGAGCAGGCCCACTTCACAGCTGCTGGGATTGGAGCCCAGAGCACAAGGGTGGCGTTAGGAATGGCCCTTGGGTGAGGGAGCCCCCCGTCTGAGAGTCCTTCCCCCATCCTTGCCCTGGAGAGAAGAGGTGGCTCCAGTGAAGGGGTCCCCCTGGAACCTGGGTAGATGGAGGAGACCCCCGGACTTACCAATAGAGACAGAACTGCAAGCTCATCTTGCATGGGGAAATCCAGGCATAGCCCTTACAACGGCATCCCATCCTGCGATGAGACAGGGTCCCAGCCCCCACTGCCTTTGGCTCTGGGTCTCCCATTTGCTCCCAAGCTCCTCACTTTCCTTTGGCCACCACCCAGAGGGCCACCAATGGCCAAAGTTCCCCAGCAAGTCCCCACCTCTGGTATCCTGACTTCTCACCTCCCTCAGCAGCCTCCTTCACTGACTAAGCCCTGCCTGCCCTAAGTTTATGAACGTGGTGTCAGCTGGGAGAGGGGAGCCCCAGGAAGAAGCAGAGGGAACCACCAGGAGCTCTTCTCCTCTTGGACCCCAGCCCACAGCAAGGCCCTGACCTGGCCCTCACCTGTCTTTCAAGACTTGCCAGTTGGCCTTGGGTTTTGCCAGCTCAAGGAGCCTCCTCCTCTTCCTCCCTTTGGCCACGGAGGTGCTGGGGAGCCTCTGTGTGATGGACAGCCGGCTTTGGGAGAATTGGGTGTTGAGGTTGGTGTTGCTTTTCCACCCAGACGTATTTGGGAGCCAGGGCGAAACGTCAGCCTTGCTCTGCTCTCACCCCGCCCACACCCACGTAAGTCTCCTCTCCCTCAAGGGGTCTCTCTGGGGAAGAATTTTGGCATCACAAAGGCCTGTACTGAAACCCCAGCTCCACTGCTTGCTAGATGTAAGACCCTGGTCAGGTCATCTGACTTTCTAAGCCTCGGGTTCCTCCTTTATGAAGTGGAGATAAGATTAGCTCCCACCTCATGGGACGGTTGCCACAATTAAATAAGATAACGTTTATGCATCTCACAGACATTTATAAACTATCTACTGGATGCCAGGCCCCAGGGGGGACCAGACTATAAAGAGAGCAGCTCCTGCCTCCCAGAAAGCTAACAGACTGTGAGAGGGAAAAGGGGCAGCTGACGATGACAAGAACAGGACGTTAAGTGCCAAGACGTCTGCCTGTCTCCTCACTTAACTCAGCTCTTGGCTCAAGTGTCCTCCCCTGAAGCCCCCTCATGGCCTGCTCTGTTTTCTCCACAGGTTAGGGTTAGGGCTAGGGGTAGCAGAACCCCACAAGGCAGGGACGTCGCTTTGTTCATGGATGGCACACATCCCCCTGCGGCATGAGAGACGCACCGTGAACAAGGGCAGGGAGGGAGCCCCAGGCCCACCTGCCTCTCCACCTCAGCCCCCTCAGGCAGGTCAGGAGCCCTGCACCGCGCCTGGGAGAGCCAGGGGAGGCAGGAAGGAGGTAACAGCCCAGGCACAGTCCCAGAGGTGGGTGCTAAAACTGTACCCTGCAACGATGAATTCTTCAACTTCTTAGTTCACCTACAATGTGTTTCTCCTGACCATTTCTAGCAATTTGTGGAGCTCGGGATGGTTTCAGCTTTTGAGCTGGGAAACTTTTTTTCTATTTCCGTTTCTCTCTGACTTGATGGCTCTCACTCTGACATCTGAACTCAGTCTGTCTGACTCCAAAATTGGCACTTTTTACTCTACCTCCTGCTACCTGTGTAGGGCTGTGTTTGCTGACTTTTGCCTCAAAGGCCAGTGACAGATTCTGGCTCCCTCCAATCACCCTAGACTGACTCTGCAAGGATCTTAGGGAGCAGCTAGTCCAGGCCAGCAGGCCAACAGACCGGTCAACAACCCTTTCTGTGGCCAGGGACCTGCACAGGTGAACGGGGTGGGTGTGGGAAATGCTGCTGCCACCCCTCTGTCATGGTCTGAGCCTCCACCCACCCCTCCTGGGCAGGCCCCAGCCCCCTGTGCCATGGTGTGAGCCCCCACCCACCCCTCCTGGGCGGGCCCCAGCCCCCTCTGCCGTGGTCTGAGCCCCCACCCACTCCTCCTGGGAGGGCCCCAGCCACCCCCCCCCACCTCATTTCAGGAACGTCCTCCTCTAGGTCTTTGTCTAGAACTCTCTTCAGCTGAAAAAGTGCCTCTTCTGGATCCTGGGTCTCGAGGGCCTCTTCCTCAGCCACCTCCTCAGGGGGAATCTCCTCCTCATGTTCAAGTCCCAGACCCATGTTGTCCAAGTCCTGGTATTTGGGGTCCTTGACCCACCGGCTCTCATACACAGTGCTCTTGAGGCCAAGGGCGTCGTCATCATCCTGCCCTCTTTCTGACCCGCCCCCAGCCTCAGTGATGAGGTGGTTGTTGAGCGAACTTCGCCAGGTGTCCCCCATGTGCTGGGTCCCCTCCCCAGACCCTGCAGCCTCGCTCCCTCAACACCCAAATGTGTCTGTGGTCACCACAGCAACAGGAGAATGTCCTGCCCACCTGTTCCGCCACCCACATTCTAACCCCAGACTGCATGGGGGCAGGCTCGGTGCTGGCAGCACACCCACCTCTAGCCTCCGTTTCTTCTTGGTAAAAGGCCCCCTTCGTGCTTCGATCAGGAGTCAATTCTGGAGGTCACAGCTCACCAGGGTTCCCACCCCCTCGCAGGATTGCTTTGGGAATGAGACCTGAGGGGAAGCTGCAGAGGCGCCAAGGCGTGGCTTCCCCTCTCTTATAAGGAGGAACAAGGAAGAGACCACACCTCTTCTTCCTGGTTGCTGATGGGCCCGTAATGTCTGGAGCTTAGCAGCCATCTTGTGAGTATGAGGACAGGCAGGCTGAACGATGGGTCTTTGATGGCGTTGTTGAGCCTCTGGACTTAGCAGGCTGGACTCTGCTCTGTGTCTGGGTTTCCTATTACTTGAAACAATTAGCTTCCTTAGTGCTAAGTCATTTTAGCTGGCTTTTCAGTTCCTTGCTTCCGATTTGGTCTTGCCATCGCCTCTGTCAGGAAGGGGGATCCCTTGGAGGATTCCAGACAGAAAGTCCTTCGAGAGTATCTGGTGCAACCCAGGAGACCCTTGGAAAATCCCCTTTTTTGGCCTGAAGTCTTCTGAACCCTCACCTTGTGCTCAATGATTTATTTTTCTTTTTCCCTGAAGTTAAATCTGACCAAGATCTGCAGGTGCCTTTCACAAGGAGACAAATTACACATTGTTGCAATCAGAAGGAACTGTCACCACTGCAATGTTTCTATAAGAAATCTTTGTTCAAAACAAAGGCACTGTGCTCATTAAACCTACCTCAAATGAGGTGAAGTTCAGTATCTGGTAATATCCAGCCCTCACTATGTGCCAAGCACACAGGAAGTGACAGGCATCTCTCCGTGCTCATTTGGTCCTCATGATGGTCCCTTGTAGAGACAGGAACACTGAGCTCCAGTGCCTTGGAGAAACCCCCCAGTTCACACAGTGGAGGGCTCCACCCTGTAAGGGCTCGGTGTCTTCACAGCAGAATTCAGAGGAGACCAAGGAGAGAGCGCCCCAGGGCAGAGCTCTGATAGCCCTTGGAGGGACAGTGGAAGGGTCCCTTTCTGCTCAGACATGTGGAAAAACAAAAAATTCACAGGGAAGGGGCCAAAGCCAGTGTGGTGGTTTCTGAGTGTTGTGCGAGTTTTTCGGAGTAGAAAATGAAGGGAAACCAGAGTTTGTGGAGTGTGGGGGGCTCTGACAGCCGATGCTGGGAGAAGGGACATCCTCATTCCATGGTGCTGGGGCCCAGGCATCTATAGGGCAGTAAACACAATCGGGTTCCTACTATGTCTGTTTTCGGTTGCTGCCATAACACATTATCACAAATTTAGAGGCTTAAACAACACTAATTTGTTAATTGACAGTGCTGGAGTCAGAGCCCAAAGTGGATCTCACTGGGCTGGAACTAAGACGTGGGCAGGGCTGGTTCCTCCTGGGCTCTGGGGAAGGCCCGCTGCCTGCTCACTCAGGCTGCCAGGAGAATTCAGGGCCATGAGACCCGTGTCCTGCAGGCTTTAAAGTGAGGGCGATCCCAGCTCCCAGAGGCCTCATGCTCTGTCCTCATGGCCAGCAGCAGTCAGCCAAGTCTCTCTCACATTTTGAATCTCTGCTACTTCTTCTCATCTCTCTGACCAGGACTGGGAAAGAGTCTCATCTTTTAAATAAGATCCCTCTGGATAATCCAGGCTAATCTGACCTGATCAGGCTGTAACATAATCACACCATCAAAGTCCTTTTTGCCCTGTAAAATAACATGTTCCCAGCATCAAAGTCAAATAAAAATAGAGATGCATTTTTATGTTAAACGTTTTACTTGGGAAAATATGTAAAAACAGAATTGTAATTTGGAGCATACACACAGACCATGTGGTCTTTGGAATGTCTGAAGAACAAAGAGAAAGTTGAAGGTTTTATTAAAAAGAGAAATGGGACGTATTGTTTTGAAAGAAAACTTACTGGCACCAGGGAAATTTCCAGGAGCTGGCAGGCTCTGAGTGGTGAGAATGGTGGTAGAACTAGTCTTAGAGCTGCAGCAGCGCGTTTCAGCAGCCACCAGGTGAAACTGGCCTTGGAGTTAGAGCAGACCATCAGCAGCTGGCTCGACGCAATCCCTGGCAGGTGCTTATACCCCGAGTGCCTGAGCTGGGTATGACAAGGTAACTCCAATTCATATGATCAGTTTTCACTCCAGGTTCTGGGGATTAGGTCGTGGGCACCTTTGGGGTTATGATTCTTCCTGCCACACCTACCTCATGCCACACACACATCAACCCTACACGGATTCAGGGTTTGAATGCCAGAACAAAACTTTAAAACTTACAGAAAAAAATTAATGTGACCTCCTTTTTTTTTTCTTTTTGTGACCATCTTTTTGCCCTTGGGGTAAGGAAGGATTTTTCTCTAATAAGACATATAAAGTGCTAATCATAAATGAGTAATAAATTCAACCATATTTACTTTGGACTTCTGATGATCAGGCCACCTTAATAAAATGGGAAAATAAACCACAAATTGGAAGATGATATTTGCCACATACATAACTGATCAGTACCTACCCATAGCATAAATAACTCCTGTAGATCAATAAGAAAAAAGGTAAGCCGAGTGAACAATAGGCAAAAAGACACAAAGAGACATTTCTTAGGCAGGAAAGCGTGAAAACATTCAGGGTCACAAATAATCTCAGAAATGCAGACAAAAACTGTAAGGAGACCACACTGTACATCCATTCAATCGGCACGACTTAAAACACTGACCAAGGTTAGAGAGAATGTAGTTCAACAAGCTCTCGTATATTGAGGAATTTGGTCCAACTTTGGAAAACAATTTGGCATCTCATAAAGTGGACATTTTCATGCCCCAACCCCCAGCAAGTTCATTCCTGGACTGATCCCCAATGCACAGAACAGGTGACCTGCTCAAGGATGCTCAGAGCAGCACCCCTTCATGTTGTGAAAAATGGAAAACAGCCCAGAGTACGTTAACAGAAGACTGGATAAACCGGGGTGTGTCTGTGCAGTAGCGTGTTACACAGCAGTGGACGAGGATGAGCTGCAGTCATGTAACAATGCAGACACAGCTCAGCAACAAAGTTGACTGGAAAGAGCAGGTCCACAGGTACATGTGGGATAAAACTTTTAATAAGAAGAGAGCAAGAAGAGTAATGGTGACAGGATTCCGAGTGGTGCTTCTCGGGCCTCGGAGGGGAAGGGGATTCTGCTCTTGCTCTGGGTCGGTGTTCAACGAGCTAAGGAATGGACAGATAGGAATAAGACTTCATTGCTACCCTAATTCTGTGCACCTTGAGATCCGTACGAGGAAAAGGGAGGGAGGGAGGTGGGGGGGTGAAGGTGCAGTCATATTAACTCTTACTGGTCTCTGAAATGTCCTCTGCCTGATTTATTTTGAAATAACTCCAGATTAAGCAGGCCTGCAGAGGAAAGGCACCTAATACAGTTTTACACCACATAAGGGCATTTCAGTCAATGTCGGACAGCATATATGATGGTGGCCCTGTAAGATTATAAAGGAGCTGACAGATTGCTATTGCCTAGTGATGTCGTAGCCATCACAACGTAGCAGCATAACATGTTCCTTACATGTCTGTGGTGGTGCTGGTGTAAACAAACCCAGAGCGCTGCCAGTCCTGTAAAAGTATAGCAAAGGTAATTACCTACAGTACATAATACTTGATGACGACTATGTTACTGGGTCATGTATTTACTATACTATACTAGTTATCATCACTTTAGAGTATACTACTTCTACTGAGAGAATAAAAGTTAACTGTAAAAGAGCCTCAGGCAGGCCCTTCAGGAAGCATCGAGAAGAAGGCGTTGTTATCACAGAAGATGACAGCTCCATGCCAGTTACTGCCCCTGAAGACCTTCCAGTGGGACCAGATGTGGAGGCGAAGACAGTGATATTGATGATCCTGGCCTGTGTAGGCCTAGGCTAATTTTTGCTTTTGTGTCTTAGCTTTTAACAAAAGTATTTAAAAAGTAAAAACTAAAAATTTTTAAAAACAGAAAAAAGCTTATAGAACAATGTCATACAGAAATAAAATATTTTTGTGCAGCTGTACAATATGTTTGTGTTTTAATCTAAGTGTTATTATTACACCTTTGGGTTACACTAATACAAAAGGGTCAAAAGTTTACAAATGTAAAAAGTTTATAAAGTAAAAATGTTATGGTAAACTAAGGTTAATTTATTATTGAGGAAAGAAAAACATTTTTCATAAATTTACTGTAGCCTAATGTAGTGTTTCTAAAGCCTACAGTCATGCACAGAGAGGTCCGAGGCCTTCCTTCCCCTCACTTCCTACTCCCTGGCTCACCCAGAGCAACTTCCAGTCCTGCAAGCTCCATTCTTCTTAAGTGCCCTATATAGCTATACCATTTTTTATCTTTCATACTGTACGTTTACTGTACCTTTTCATGTTTAGATACACACATACCTACCACTGTGTTACAGTTACCTACAGTATTCAGTACAGTCACATGCTGCCCAGGTTTGCAGCCCAGGAGCAATAGGTTGTACCATACAGCCTAGGTACAGAGTTCTACTATGGGCTCCAATAGGGCGGAGACTCTGCTTATCTTGTTCATGCCTGGACCCAGCCTCAAAACAGAATTTCGGTAAATATCCCGAATGAATGTGCGGAGAAAACCGCAATACCACATGGTGACCGCAAGATGCCGCCCCACTCCAGCTGGGGCTGCACTCGCAAGAAGTGGCACAGGAAGAGAAAGACTTTGGATGCTCAGAAATCAGTCTGGATGGGAAATGCACTGAACAAAGACCACGGACGAAGCAGGGCCTTCCCGGGTCTAAATTAATCTCCCTAGAGTCCAGGCACAGCTATGCCCTTCCCTTACTCAATAGCCCCCTGTAGTTCCCACCTTCTACAGAATGTTTCCCAAAGGAGGGACGCACACTGGTGTATTCAGGGTGATTTAAGAGGAATACAAAGCCCAGGGTTAAATAACATCAAATGATGTGATGAGAAATTACTTCCCTTTTCCTTTTTTTTTTTTTTCTTTTCTTTTCTTTTTGAGACAGAGTCTCACTCTGTGGCCCAGGCTGGAGTGCAGTGGCCTCCTCACAGCTCACTGCAGCCTCCAACTCCTGGACTCAAGCAATCCTCCCGCCTCAGCCTCCTGAGTAGCTGGAACTACAGGCATGCACCATCACGCCCGGCTAATTTTTCTGTTTTTAGTAGAGACGGGGGTCTTGCTTTGTTGTCCAGGCTGGTCTCAAGCGATCCTCCCGCCTGGGCCCCCACAGCACTGGGATCACAGGTGTGAGCGGCAAGCCTGCTCCCTTTTCCTTTAATTCCAATCCTTCTCCTCAAGGAGAAAGTCTCAGCTTGGTGCTAATAAAAGTTTAACTTTCCACAGTATTGTTAATTCTTTTTAACAAAGAGAGCAGGCCCAAGCCTAAGGTGAGTCATAAAAGCTAGAATTTAAATAACCTTGTTAAAACTTCATTGGTGTTTGTTTGCACACCTTTGTGGCTTTGTTGTGGTGGTGTTGTTGTTTTGAAATAATTGCAAATTTTCCAGAAAAGTTGTGGGAGTATACCAAGAACTCCCACACACCCTTCACCCAGAGTCATCAGCTAACATTTTGCTGCATTGCTTTATCATTCTATCCTGTCTGTGTGTTTCCCTCTTGAACATTTGAAACTAAGTTGCAGGCATCATGCCCCTTTACCCCCAACACTCCAGGGTGTATTTCACTGAACAAGAATGTTCTCTTATGGAATCACAGCATGATTATCAAAACCGGAAAAAAATAGCATGATTAAATACTATTATCTAATCAAGAATTCTTATTTAAATTTCATTGATTGGCTCAATAATGTCCTTTACAGCTTTTTCTTTTTCCTGGTCCAGGAGCCAGTTCATGTTAATGTTTCATATTTGTCTGTCTGGTCTCTTTCAATCTGGAACAACCCTCCACTCTCTTTCATCACCTGAACAATTTTGAAGAGAATACTAACCAGTTATTTTAGGGACGATCCTTCCATTTGGGTTTTTCAATATTTTTCTCATGCTTACTTTGAGGCTGTGCAGCCCAGAGTACATTAAGCCTGCACACGTGATGCATGGTGTCAGGAGTAATGTCCAGCCTGTCTCATCGATATAATGTTGATTTCAACCCTTTGATTCATGTGGTCTCTCTGGGTTTATCCCCAGCAAAGTACCATGCTTCCCTTTGAAACTAGTAACTAATCTGTGGATACTTGGAGACTATGCAAATGCCCTGTTTTCCCTCATCAAACTTCTGTCCACTAGTTTTACACCTTCTTCCTTTTAATGGCAAGTTGAGTTGGTTTTCCAGTTACAGGGTCAATACCCCCCTTTTTGTACAAGTTTATGTCAGTAAAACTAAGGGGTTGACATAAAGAAATATATTAGACTGTAAGAGTACAGATGAATATGGCAAAGTCACAATAGCAACACAAGAACGATGGAAGTTGGGGATGTAGTGCTACATGTTCTTCCCCACCAGACATTTCCGGGCACCTGCCCCCCACACTCCTCCTGCTCACATGGAATCGTCTCTCCCCAGACTGTGGGCTTCTTGATGGCAGTTTGTAGTTACATACGGGCTCTGGCAACTCATGATCTCTTGAGTGTGAGCTCTGCAGGGGTGTGACATTGCCTGACTGGGGCCCAGCTTCCCTGGCAGAGCCTGGCACCTGGCAGGTACCTGTGTTAGCTTCTTCGTGTTGCTATAACAAGTCACCACACAGGTGGGGCTTAAAACAACACGCATTTATCCTCTCACAGTTCTGAGGTCAGAGTCCAGAATCAGTCTCACCGGGCTAAGGTCAAGGCGTGGGTGCAAGGCCAGTTCCCGGGAGGTTCCAGGGGAGAGTCTGTTCCCATAGATCCAAGAAGCCAAGTGGGATGGGAAACAGCTCAGAGATTAGCAACGGGGAGCCACTGCCAGCAGCAAGCGGTGCTAGGAGAGGCCCATGCAGAGGCTGCCTGAAGGAGGCAGGCCCATGGGAGGCTCACGCAGGAAGACAGGGAGGACCCAGAGAAGAACTGGCAGCTTCCGCCAGAGAGCAAGGGCTCCAGGAAGGGGATTTTCCACAATGCGGGCAGGGATGGGGCCAAATGGAGCTGGGCCCAAATGGGCAGCGACCAACACACCAGGCCAGGTGCATTAGCCAGCTGAAGGGAAGTATTGAGAGCCATTTTACATTCTGAATCCTTTTGTGTGTGGCAAGATTGTATTTAGTTATAACAATTAAAGTAAATATGCCCCGCCATGCCATATTTTCCAAAACTGTGTGACCAAGAGAGACTGCACAATGGAACCAGTTGTTCATCCCTTCCGGGGTCCACGTCCTTTGCTCTATGACTTTGGAGTTGGTTCCCTGAAGCAGGCTGTATTTCTCCACAAAGAACTTGCTTGGACAAACAGAATGAGGAGGGAGAGAGGGCTGTGCCCATGTCAGCTCTTGTGCGCTTCCCCTGGGTACTGATGCCTCTGCCCCCCAACGAGAGTGTGCCTGGGCGGCCTGCCGCAGACACAGAGCGAGCCCACCAAGGCGTCCTGCTCCGGGCAGCATCCGTTGCCTCGGGGAAAGGATGTTCGAGAGGAAGCAGTAACAAGGCTTCTGAGTATCAAAATCCTCCACTTTTGAATTTCAGAAGCACAGTCCAGTTCCTATGGAGATGCAAGGAGTGGAAATTGTGTGATCAGCACAGCTTCCCTGCCACGCCCTCACCCAGACACTAAATTGAGTTCTGCCCAGTGGGAGGAGGTGGCAGGAGGGAGTCAGAAAACCAGCTGGGAGTAAGTCCACACTGGAGTCCCTGAGAAAGACTGACCACAGCCCACCCACCAAGGTCTGAGTTCAGCTGGTGAAGATGACAAAGGATCCAAGGACCTAGGGACTCCGAGACCGGTGTGGATGGTGTCTCGGTTCTTAGAAGAACCCTGGGGGAGATGGCGTGGGGCACTGTCCATGTGCTGTGTGTTTCATTAATATATAGCAGGGTTTCTGAACCTCAGCACCGTGGACATTCCGCTCATTCTCTGGGGTGGGGCCATCCTGGACACTGCAGGGTTCTGAGAAGCGTCCCCAGCCCCACCCACTCCATGCCAGGAGCACCCCCAGTCGTGACAACTACAGATGTCCCCAGGCATCGCCCAGTGTCCCCTGGGGGCAGGATCTCGATGTGCAGGTGAGGCCTGATATGGGATGCCCAACCAGGTGGACTGCAGGGTGAAATGCATACCACCTGCTCTTGTCTAAAATAGCAAAACAGCCTTTAATCACATTTAAGACGCTTTGACTCTGAGAAGGTGAAACCCTTGGGTCTGAATTCTCCGGCTCTAGTGAGGGGAGTCTATTTCTTTCCCACAGTAACAAGACCCCCAAAATGAAGAATGGCTGAGGGTCCAGAGAGAGAGATTTCTCGAGCACCAGCAGGTTGTGGGGTGAGGTGACTATTTTGTCCTGTGTGGGGGAAAAGGGTCCTGCAGGGAAAGCTAGACCTTAACAGCCTGGAGCATTTGGGGTTTTGATTTCGTGGCTGCAGCAAAGACCCAGGAGGGTAGTGGCTTACTATTATAAAATAGTTTATTTCTTTCTCGCAGAAGTCTGGGTATGGGCAGTCCACACCCAATCCAAGATAGAAGCAAGGGTGGTGTTTTTTAATTTTCTAGCACCAAGTCGCATCTATCCAGTGTGGAGCTGGTTGGGTTTTTACAGCCAACCACACCCCTGTGACCAGCCCCAGCCCCAGCCCCAAAAGCAGACCCTCCCTCTCCCTGCCCTTCCAGCCCCACCCCCCATGACAGTAACCACTATCCTGACTGCTGACAGCATAGATTAGTTTTGTCTGGTTTTGAACTTTATATAAATGGAATTTGTTTGATATTTATATTCTTTTCTGTCTGCCCTTCTTAAGCTCAAAATTATGTTTGTAGGATTCATCCATGTTCACTCTCACTGCTGGGGAGTATCCTATGGATACGTCACGACTTGTTTGTCATCCAACTGTTAACAGGAGTGTGGCAGTGTCCAGGTCTTGCACGTCCTCTCTTTTGAGGGCGCAGCCTGGAAGTGGCGTAACACACGCATGCATCCTCACTGGCTGAAGGGAGGCTAGGAAAGGTAGTCTTTGTGAGACGTGTACCCAGGGCGGTTGCAAAGACAGCTTCTGAGCTGGAGGGTCTGTTTTCTGCCTAAAGAACCGGCCTTTTGGGAACAGCTCAAGATACTCTTGGAGAAGAGGCTGGGATGAGCCCAGCACCCCCAGACACAGCACCCTATGGGGGGGGGGTCTCCCAGCCCCGGGGGGACGCCCAGGCCCTGGGATCCCGGCGGGGAGACCACCTGGGCAGAGCGAGGCAGGGCCTGGCCGGGTGTCAGGGAGGGACCCTTCTCCATTTCTACCACTTGGCTGGTCCTGCCTGGTGTCCTGTCTGTCTTGCTGGACCTCTGTGACCACGTCTGTCCTCTTGGCTCTACCCTCCTCAAACCTGTGTCCTCTGTCTCTCTCTGTCTCCCTCTCTCTGTGTCTCTGTCTCTCTCTGTCTCCTCTCTGTGTCTCTGTCTCTCTCCCCCCACCCCAATTTCTCCTCTGTGTGTCTGTGTCTCCTGTCTGTCCATCTACTTGGCCTCTCTGTGGCTCCCACCTTCACTTCTCTGCCCTCTCCACACCCTTTCCCCAGCAAGCTGGTTTGGGGCGGCCATGGTTTGGCATGGGGGAGCCCATCCACCTCTCTCCTGGTGCCCGAGCTGGGGCTGGGGTTCTGGAGAGGTCTAGGCCAAGACCCCACGGGTGAGAGGACACAGAAGTGGGCGCAGCACGGCCCAAGAGGCGCGATTCTGAATAATGAATCCTAAAGGCTGTGATGGCCACAACCCACACAGCCCAGGAACAGGGTCACCGTGAAGCCAGAGAGCACCAACAGCAAAGCCGCTTGGAGCACCACCCTCTCTTATTGCTCCCCTTTCATGGGAGGGGAGACAGAGGTGTGACGCCGTGGGCTCACTTCCCGGGGCAATGCTGCTGCTCGGGACAAAGCCAGGCTGTGGCGGGAGCCTCACAGGGCAGCCCCTTCTCCACGGCCACCTCCAGGCACGGTCAAGCCCTGGACCCAGAGCCAGCTCTCAGCGTCTCGGTCTGTGGGAGGAGGGCTGGGCAGCAAATGTGCAGCTCAGTGCTGCCACTCAGGCCAGCCCCGGGCAGACATCATCGGCCAATTGCCGATGGCTCCCTCTGAGCCCTGACAAGGCTTCAGAACCCTCCCTACCCTTTGCCTGGTGCCCCCACCCCTCCCCCAGGTGCCCTTACCCCGGGCCAGTGCCCAGCCCTGCTGCTCTGGCCGCCAGCATCTGTTGCCACGGCACCTGCTTGGGTACCAAGGCCCTCCCCAGTGGGACACATTGGAGCAGCCGGTAAGATTTGAATACAGACGGAGAATTAGATATGAGTATCAATGTGAAATTTCCCAATCTTGATAACTGCACCAGGGTTATAAAAGAGAATCCTGGTTTTTAGAAAACATATGGTGATGTGTTCAGTGGTGAACAGGCATCACACATCCAACATGGTCTTAAGTGGTTCAGAAAACATAAACACATGTACAGTGTGTAGGTCATAGATATATAGTATATAGGCTATAGATACAGGGTTAGGTACAGACACCTAATATGACAGAACATAAGGGGCAAAATCCAACCCATTGGCGGATCTGGGTAGAGTCTGTGGGAGTTCCTGGTACCGATCTTGCAATTTTTCTGTAAGGTGGAAATTGTATCAATACTAAAGGCTATGTGACAACAAGCTCCAAAGCACAGTCCTGGGGCCAGCCCCCACCAACCTCCTGCAGAGACCTCAACTCTGCAGGTCTAGACAGCCCAGAATTCGATTTAAACAGTGCTGAGGGGCAGCTGGACATGGAGGGTACAGTGGATTGAACCATGTCCCCCCCAAACATGTTTAAGCCCCAACTGCTGGTGCCTGTGAATGGTAGCTTACTTGGGAATAGGGTCTTTACAGATGTAATTAGTTAAGATGAGGTCACACTGGAGTAGGGTGGGCCCTAATGCAATGACTGGTATCCTCATAAGAAGAGGAGAGACACAGATGCACGGGAGAGATGGCTGTGTGTGGACTGAGGCAGAGACTGGAGCGACAATGCAGCCACCAGAAGCCAGTAAAAGGGCACAGAACAGAGTCTCCCTCAGTCTCTGGAAGGAGCCGGCCGTGCCATACATTTCTGCTGTGTAAGCCCCCTGGTTTGTGGTCCTTTGGAGACTTCTACGGAGAGAGGTATCTGGGCAGGCAGAAGGTGCTGCTCCCACTCAGCCCCCGGGGGAGGGTCCAAAGGCTCCTGGAGGAGGTGGCCCTGGGCCCGCACAGCCATCAAGTCTACTCATTCTCGTGCACATCCGCAGATGCTGAGCACTGACTGTGTGCATGCCCTGGTGGAGGCCCTGGGGACCCAGCTGTGAACAAAATTGACAAAAATCCCTGCCTCCCAGGAGCCGACGTCTTCATGGGGAAGACAAGAGAATTACAGAGCGTGTTGGCAGGGAGAACACAGTGCGGACGAGACGAGAGAGGGTCGGGGGGCAGAGTTAAATCAGGAAGGCTTCCCAGGAAGGGGGCTGTGAGCAAAGACATGCGGGGGGGTGGGGTTATAAGGTGATGGGGAGAGTGAAGGCCCAGAGGTAGGGGGGCCAGTGCGTGGAGGGACAGCCGGGAGGCCCTGAGCCTGGGGTGCCGTGAGTGGGGCCAGGGAGGAGGTCAGCAGTGTGGACCCCATGCATGGGGCCGGTGGCTCTGCAGGACCCCCTGCTGCCCGGTGTTTGGGTGGCCATGTGCGGCCAGTGCCAGGCGAGCCTCACCCTCTCCACGGCAGCTCACTCTGGGCTTGCAGCGGCCACCCACAGGCCCCTCAGAACTCCCGCGCCGTGGAGGACCTCCCTGGCCTGCAGGGGGGTGTGTGCAGTGGACACGTGAAGTGCCACGTGGGCTCCTGTTGCATGTGCCATGTAATTTGAGGTTTGCTCACCGATCGGCCTGCCCTTATTACTGCACAATTAAAACGCTTGAGGCGGAGGATGACATAGTTAAAAATAGCCCTTCCTGTCAGCAGGAGAGAGCTTGTGTGAGTGGGTATGAGGGCCCAGGGTGGGGGTCTGCAGTCTCCTCCAAAGGTGGGAGGCCTACCCTGGGCCCCGCTTTACTGGCTTCTCAGAAAAATGCAGCATCCTAGCCTCTGGAGCATCATCCACAGAGTGATTCAGTCAGCAAAAGCTTCTTGAGTGCCTACTGTGTGCCAAGCACTGTTCTAGGCCTGGGGAGGCAGCAGGGGTAGCAGGGTGCAGACGGGGTGGGGAGCGAGGAAGGCATTTCAGGTGGAGTTCAGGAGGGGCTCTCTGAGGTGAGGGCCCTGAGAAGGTCTAGGATGTCTTCACACCTGGCGAAGGGCACAGCACCCGTAAGGGCCTGGAGATGACCCTGCCTGGGGTGCAGAAGGAACAGCAGGAGGCCCATGTGGCTGGAGCAGAGTGAGCGGGGAGAAAAGGAGGAGTGGAGGGCAGGGAGGGGCCAGGGCAGGGCCCTACTTCCTGGGCCCGTTTCCTTTTCGTGGCCTGGTCTTGGAAGCAGCACAGCGCCAGCTTGCCCTTCTGTTGCTGGGAGCAGGCTCGAACCCATCGAGTTCAAGGGTCCAGGCTCTGGAGAGCGAGAGACCAGGAGTATTACCCCAGGGACACCTTTGGGGCCTTGGGATCGACTTCTAGCTCGAGGTTCAGAACACATCTGCCAAATGAAAGAGTAGCCAACATGTGTTGGGTGCTTACTGCGTGCAGCCAAGATGTATTGAACACTTTCTGTGTGCATCCACCTTGCTAGGTGCTTTACATTCCTTCCCTCATTTCATCCTCGGGTTAAGAAAAATTATCCAGAACTTGGAAAGGAGCAAAAATATCATTGCCTTGCATGCCCTTTTTCTTTTTTGTTTTGTTTTGTTTTGAGACAGGGTCTCTCGCTGTCGGCTGGGCTGGAGTGCAGTGGCATGATCACAGCTCACTGTATCCTCCAACTCCTGGCCTCAAGTGATCCTCCTGCCTCGGCCTCCCACAGCGCTAGGATTACAGGTGTGAGCCTCTGCGCCCAACCTCATTGCTCACCCTTTCAGTATCATAGTCCATGGTCCCTGCACCTGGGCCCTGTGGCCAGAATGATCTGGGGTCAGATCATTCTCTGGTGGGGCATCCTGGGCACTGCACCCCCAGCCTCCACCCACCCCATGCCAGGAGCACCCCCAACCCAGTTGTGACAACCACAGATGTCCCCAGAGATCGCCCAGCGTCCCCTGGGGGTAGAATCACCCAGAAGAGAACTTCGGTCCTGGGAGGCACTTTGTGGACCTGCTCTTCATCTTGCCCCAGCCCCAAGGGGGAGATGGTAGCCTGGAAGACTCTGTGCCCAGGCCAAAGTGGCTGCTCCTGTTCACCTGCACGCAGCATCTTCCCTCAGCTCTCCCCCTCTCGCTGCCTGTTGGGCTCAGGCCTGGGCCCGCTGCTCCTCGATAAACACTTAGATAGACCTGTGCCGTGTGGTGGCTGGATGTCTGAATGAGGCGTATGTCGTGAATGTTTTGCAAACTCTATTTTGCCATCACCCAAAGCCCAGAGGAGAGTGCACACTTAGCAACTCATCTTACACATGGGGAAACTGAGGCTGGGGGTGCCTGTCCAGGGTCCTTGGTGGGGAGTGTGAGGAGCTGGGGCTGCAATCCTTGAGCCAGTTTGTCTCCCTGACTTTGAGAAACGAGGAGGGAGCTCTTCGTGGCTAGGCTGGGAACCTGGCAGGAGGGAAGGTGAGGCCAGAGCAGGCTTCGGGGGCTGGGCCTCTGAGCCACCCAGGCCACAGGCAAAGGGTGGCCTTACCCAGGGGCTTTGGGGTGATGGGGGCGAGAGAGAGGGGCGCTTCGGAGGGTGTCATGTGTCACTGTGGCAACACAGGCATCCCCAGTGGGGGTAGGGGGCCCTGCAGCCTTGGGGGCCTGGAGTGAGCCATGCTGAAAGAGCAGAGGGCACAGCCTCCACACAAGGTGCCCTCACTCGGTGCCCCTGCACACTCGGGGGTGCCCAAGACCATCCTCTGTTCTGATAATCTGCTAGGACTCACAGAACCCACAGACAACTGCTGTTCTCGCCGTTATGGCTCATTACGGTGAAAGGTGCAGATTCACGGGGGCCAGGGAAGAGCGTGTGAAGCAGGGTCCAGGAAAAGCCCTAGGGGGTCCAGAACTGCACAACTCACAGGGAGGGTAACAGCCAGGGCAGCTCAGACAAGCTCCGGTGTCCAGAGCGTTGCTGGGGCTCCCTCATGCAGGCATGATGGCCCATTGACTGCTGCCGGGGCTGCTCTCAATCAGGTTGGCTGCCCCCAAATCACACATTGGTCTCGCCGGCATGGCCGTACCTCCCTAGACCAAGGTGCTCCTCTCAGGCATTACAGAGCTCCCTGCCCAGAAGCTGGGGCCTATTCAGACCTCTCTCTGTGCAGGAGAGAGCCCTCCACGCTCGCAGCCCTCCAGCCAGCCCCTCCCAGCAATCAGGATTGACCCAGCCCCCACCAGCAGGCAGAGGATTCAGGGTGCTGGAGAGGAAACTGAGTCACAGAGAAGGGAGTGGCCTGTGAGGATTCACCCCCAGGGCTGGCAGAATACAGCTCCACCCACACATGGAACCACAGGCAGCCCTGTGACCCAAGGCAGGGCCTGGCCCACTCAGGCCCTGGCCCCCTCACCTGGGAGGCAGGGCCTGCGTGTGGGTGTCCACTCCCTGGGAAGGGCACAAGTGCAGCCCTCATTCAAATTCCTGCCCTGCCACTTGCCCACTGGGCAGTTTGGGGCAGGTCAATTTGCACCCCCTGTGCCTCAGTTCTCCCATCTGTGAATGGGGCTTCAAAGTACCTTGGTGAGGATTCAGTGCATCATCCTACACACCAACCCCACACAGGCTTAATAAACAGGCCCCAAACTGCATGTGCAGTATCATAGGTAACCCTCAGGGAACAGCTTGCAACACGCCCATTGTACAGTACAGTAAGCTGAGGCCCAGGGAGCCTGGTGGCCAGCTTGTGAGCCTCTGAGCCAGGGTCCGGGCACTTGCCTGTGCACCTAGCCCCTCCCAAGTTGGGAAGGGAGGGATCGGAACCCTCTGGGGAGGGGGCATACACCGATCGGCTCCCTCCTGCTCCTTTTATTGAAGTCATTTTTCTCCTTCTGTTGGCAGAACTGACAGCCCCTCCCTCCACTGCAGAGGACCTGAGAAGAAAACAAAAGCTTAATCGAATCCCACCTTAGGGGTAGTTCAGAGAAGACCTTGTTCCATCTGGAAAGAGGGGCGGGTGTAGGTGAGGGGAGACCACCTGGTGGGGCCAGGGGTGGGGTTGGGAGCTGGGGTGCCCTGCCTGAGGGTCTGAGGGCAGCCCGTCATTACCACCCCAAGGTAACCACGCTGCTTACCGTCACCGTATTGTGCCCGTCTGTCCAAGCCTGTGGGTTGAGCTCGACCACAAAAGCCCTCCAGGCCTCATCATAGTTGAGACCCAGAGAAGCCACGAAGCTTGCCTGAGGCCACACCATCAAGTGGAAAATCAGGGACTTGGATCCCACCATCCAAAGTTCCCCTCGTGTGTGGCAGTTAGGGTTTCAAAGCCCTAAGAATGCAGATGCCAGAAGGCAGGCACCGCACAAGCAAAGGTGGGGGTCCCAGGAAGGGTGGGTGGGCTGCAGTGTGGGGGCCATAGGGAGCCATGGAAGTTTTCAGAGCAGGGCAGCAGGTGAATGCAGGGGCCCAGGTTTGGATGGGCAGGAAGGCTGAGGCTATGGCAAAGTAGGATGGAGGCCCAGGGTGAGGGCTGGACTCTGGGACCCCTTCCCTTCACCCCTGGAACATCCCTGCTGCCCCAACGCCCCTTCCCTCCCTTCCTCATGTCAGATTCTGCTCCTGCCATAAAGACCCCATTGGTTAATTCCCTGTTGGAGGGCTTACTCCCTCATTCTGGCCACCTTACCAGCTCTGTGGGATGGACAAAGCCCGGGCTTCAGCGCCTTCCTTCTCTCTTTCTCTTTCCCATGATAAACTGGGGCACCCCGGGGCAGAGCTATTCCTTCTCCTTCAGACTGGGGCACCCCAGGCAGAGCTATTGCTCCTCCTTCAGGCTGGAGACTCACTGTATCAGTGTCCTTTGGTTGCTGATACATATTTTTTTAAAAATCAAACTGGCTTGAGCAAAAAGGGACTTTATTGGCCCACCCTCTGAACTGAAAAGGTGAGTTGTATGGACTTCAGGCACAGCTGGATCCAGGTGCCCACAATGTCACCAGGCATCTCACTCCTCATCTCCTGGCTCTGCTGTTCCTTGTGCTGGCTCCGTTCTGAAGAAGGGGCATTGTTTTGTAATTTGCAACAAGTGAGGTGCCCCTGCCTGTGGTGATCCTGGATGCCCATGGCGGAGCCGAAAGCTTTTGTTTTTGGGGTTTGGCAAGAGCGATTTAGTTTCGGAAATTTTTGCCCGGGGGGCGGGGGTGGGAAGTGAGTGAGTGAGGGTGAGTCTTCCCACTCCTGAGGGTGGGAAGACTCAGGGTGGCAGCCAGGAGGAGAGAATGCTGGCACGTGCCCGTGCATCCTTCATTGCACAAGACCCACTGGGGGCAAGCACTCTGTGGCACCAAGGATGCTGCAGATGCAAGCAACAGCTCACTCTGCACAGTATGGACAGCAGAGGCAGCACAGGACAACAGCGAGGACACACACGGTGTCTGGCTCCGTCTGGGTGGCGGCTGCCCTGAAGAAGGGGCAGTGGGCCAAGACCTGAGGCACAGTGAGATGACGCAGGCAAGACGTTCCCACACAAGGACTGGCTTGGAGGGTGCAGGGAAGAGGGAACGTGGCCTTTGGGCATTCTGAGGACATAGGGCAGCCACAGCCAAACACAGGCACACACGTGGGACACACAGGCACATGCAAGCAAATGCACAGATACACATACATGCATAGCTCACAGTTACATATGTACACACATGCGCATGTCCACACAGACATGCAAATACACATGTGCACACACCTGGTGCACTCGTGTGCACACAGGCACCCACATGGTTACACCTGCACTGTTACACACTCGCACACACATAACACACTAACATGCACACCTACACTGCAAATGCATGCAGAGGCACCTGGTTACATGTGTGCACCTATCTGGCACATGCATGCACACACACTATTGAGCACACATGCGGGCACACTCAGGCGGCCCAGTGACGAGTGGCTGGTGGGGAGAGGCGAGAAGGCACTCGGTTGCCTTGGCAACACATCCTGGGACCCGACCAGGCCTCGTTAGTGCAGCTCATCTGGCAGGCTGTCGGCGGGTGGGGGGCTGCTCAGACCCCAACTCCGCACAAAGGCTCCTGGAGCCTTTGTGACAGCCCTGACTGTCTGGGCCCCATGGGAACATGGGGAGAAAAAACAGCCCAGCCTGGGGTCACGGCAGGGAGACAGGCCCTGTCCTAGGGGCCCAAGAGGGAGACGGAGTCCTAGCTGTGGAAGTTCATGTGGATGGAGGTTAGAACAGCACCCTGCACCCAGACCTGCAAATAAATGCGAGCCATCCTCATAACAGGGGCCTGGGGTCTTGCCGCCACCCCACCTCCATCCCAAGCAAGAGAGTCTGAAAGGGGTGAGAAAGGACTTTGCCGACCTTAAAGGCTCCCCACCATCCTCCCCAGAATTCACGGCAAAACTCTCTTGTTATTAAACAGCCAAGCAAACAGACCTCCACCCCCGCGTTCCTGAAACACCTTTATTACACTAAAAACAGCACTTATAAACAAACACATTGGGGGGGGGTGCCTTAAAGATTTATCCACAGTCAACTTCAAACACAAAGATATCAAACAGTGCAGGGGCATATGAAATGCGGGACCCCCAAGAGAGCAGGGGGTGGGAGAGACGGGGAGGTGGTACCGAGTTCCAAGCATCTAACTCCATGCAGGGCCCCTCTGTTCCCACCCCGCCTCCGGCTTGACACGCTGTAGCCCTGGATACTCCCAGGGTCCAGAGAAAAGGGGGAGCCCCTACAGTGCCAGGCACAGAAAGGGGCCCAGATGTGAGGGCTCTTCATTCTAAATCTCCAGGGGGTACAGGTGTGTCTCACCAGACATGTAGCAGGAACGGGCTTTCCTCCAATCCTGAGGGGATCAGCTCCTTCACCCTCCCCCGGTGGGAGGCAGAAATCTACTCAGGAGGAACACAGCGTGACAAAGGGGGTGACACCTGCACAGGGAGGGAAGCCCCAGGATGCCATGGTGTGCCTGGTGCATCAGGCCCGGCAGGCAGCCTGGGAGAGGCACAGGGTCTGGCTTGGCCGAGCCCTTGCTTTGAATTGTACCATTTCTGATTCATTCTAAGCTGGAAAACCCCCACAAAAATCATTCAAGGACCCACATAACCAATACAATTAAGCCCACGCAGACACCAAGCAGTATGAAAAGCCACAACCAGGGCCCCCCTAGCTGTCCTTTTGTGATCCCACCTGCCAGCACCCAAACCTAGTTACACACACGGAGTCAGTCGGGGAGGCACTCCCAGCCACCAAGGGCACAGGCAGGAGGGCGGATGGGGAGGCCCTGCCGTGGCAGCCCCAGCGGGGAGGGATGGGGAATTTGGGCTGCTCTCTGGGCACCTCTGAGCAAGACCCTCAGTCAAGAGAGGTTCCAGATGCTGCAGTGAGAGTGGCCAGACAAGCAGACGGCACTGGAAGAAAACAGCGACAGGAGAGCTGCCCGGCTCCCCAGCCAGCCAGAGCAATCCACGCTCATCTTCTCTTCCAAGACTTCCTCCTCTCCCAGCTTGCCAGCAGCTGCTCTCTCCTTCTCCACCTTTGTCTGGGCAGGTGCGTGGCCCTCAGATTCAGGTGGACACCCTGGTCTGACCTTCTCAGCCTGACCCCAGGACAGGGGGTACCTCCCGCAGCCCTGGGGGCACTGTGGGCAGAGCCTGGGCCTGGGCCTGCTCTCTCCAGGCAGCTGGCTGCAACAGAGAGGCAGCTGGCTGCAACAGAGGGGCAGCAAGGCTGTGGGGAGGACGACATTCGGCAACAAAGGGGAAGGAAGCTCCAGCTCAGCTCCAGGACCTGCAGCCTCTCTGTCCCACCCCTGCCGCAGCCACTTGCACAGATTATCAGGCCCTGAGAACCTCTTTCTGGAACTCTGAGCCAAGGGGTGAGATGGTATCGAGAAACAAAGGGGGATGTTCAGCCCTGCGATGTGGCCCTTTCTCTTCCCCAGAAGGCCCTCTCCTCCTCCTCTGAAAAAATTAATTCATGAAAATTAATATTCTGGTGACCCAGGAAACCCCCTGCATCAGCTGCAGCATCATGGCCAAGCCCAGCCTGAGTTTGGACCCACCTCCCCACCTCGGCCCAGCCCCAGCCCAGCTCGAGCCAACCAGTCTGCCCACCAGGACCCAGGATGTGGTGTGGAGTGGAGGTGGGGGGCCATTCCTACAGCAGGTGGCCCCTACAGGAACGGCAGCAGGGAGGTCAGAGGCAGCTCCTCCTCCCCGAGCAGTGTGTCCCGTTTGAGGCTGCTGCCCTTGTTGACCACCTTGATCCTGAGGGCCAGTTTTCGGACACTGGCCGGCCCCAGCCCATCGAAGAAGAAGTCCTCATTGAAGATGGGGTGGCGGCTGTTCTTGATGATGGTGCTGCGTTGCTTCTGCAGCTTGCCGGGGACCAGGCACAGGCCCACGCAGCAGTTGATACTACGGACATCACAGAGGTGGTCATACAGGCCCTCGGCAGCCAGCAGCCGCACCCGCAGGCGGGCCTGGGCCGCCTCATACTCAGCCAGCAGCCGCACGCTGCCCCTTGGGCCCATCCGAATGGTGTGCTCCCCGCGAGGCGCCTGGCCTGACTCGGGGCCTGGTTCCGGGGTGGCCCGGCGGGTCAGGCGGCGCCGGATCCCAGGGCTGGTGTCTGGTGTGCTGTCATCAGCCGACAGGGAGCCATGGCGGCCCACCGAGTGCTTGAGCTGGCTCACCTTGGCCTGGCTGTCCTGGGCAAAGCCTTTGAGCAGTGACACGGAGCGGGAGAGCAGAGGGGACCCAAAGGGGGAGGACTCGGCCGAGGACCCAGTGTCACTCTCCCCACCGCTAAAGTAGCGGCTGGGGCTCATGAGGGCCCCACCAGCCTCCCTGGACCCCCCATCAGCCCCATTGGCCTTGGCCCCTGCCCGACGGCGCCCAGTGCCTGGGGAGCCCACCTGGGCCAGGGCCCCATGCTCACTGTGGAACAGAGACTCCTTGCGACGTGTGTGGGGGCTCTCGGCCAGCGTGGCAAAGCCATAGGATGTCTGGGCCTTGGGCACTGAGGGCAGGGACATGGCGCCCTGGGCCTGGGTGTCAGCACTGGTGGCCTCATCGGAGGGCCAGTCCTCAGCGCTCTCAATCTGGATCACATGCCGGGTGGCTGCCTTCAGCAGGCTCTTGCTCTCAGCTGCCAGCTTGGCAGGCAGCCGGGGGCTCCGGGGGGCTCGACGGGGCACAGCTGAGGCCAGGTTCTGTTCTGACGTGGACGGGCCCAGCATGGCCTGTCCCTCGGCCTCTGTGGGGCCCGAGGGCAGCTTGGGGGGGATGAAAAAGTCGGGGATCTTGTCGGGTGTCAGCACGTTGCTATACAGGGGCCCCTTGGAGGCCTTGTCCCCTGACTCACCCCCCACACCCCGGGCGGCACCGTTTTCCCCAGTCCCCCGAAGCCGCTCCAAGAACCACATGTTGGTTTTTCTCATGGGGGCAGGCAGGCAAGAGGCCAGGAAGGGCTGCAGCGTCTGGGAAGAAAAGCAGGGGTCAGGGGCCCTGGGGCCTGGCTGCGGGGGTGGGGGAAGCCCTGGACAGAGCCCTGGCCAGCAGGGGCCAGAGGGGTCCCTCAGGTACCCAGCTGGGCCCAGGACTGGGGCGGGGCAGGTTCGCCCCTCCCCTTCCTGGAGAGATGGCACTTAACTTCTAAGCACCCAAGCCAGGGAGGCAGGGGTGGTGGTGCTCTGACTCCTAGGGGAGCTCCTGGGGGAAAGAAACCCCTTTCCCGCCCCCGCCCCCGTTTTGAGGATCTCAACGCGCTTTCCAAAGGGGTCCCCGCTCAGTCCCAAGGGAGGACACCCCGGGGTGTGGGTGGGCCCCCAGGGCTTCCCAGCTCCGCCCCCCAAGCTCCCACCCACACCCACCTGTGGCTTCTCCCTGGACTGGGGGACCAGGCATTCGGGTGGGGAAGGGAGGGGCGCTGAGTCTGGGGGCTGGCAGCGCAGCGAGCTGACCCCCCACTCCCCCCACGGACTCGGCTTGGGGTGGGGGCGGGGTCCCCGCAGCCCCCGCGGAACGGGGCAGGTCCCCGGACTCACCCGCCCGGGCGACGGCCCGAGGCTGGGGGAGCTCCCGCGGGCACAGGGGTCCGGGCGCGCGGCTCGCGGGGCTGGCGCTGGCGGCCGGGGCTCCAACGCCGGCGGCTGCAGCGCAGGGGGACTCATTCACCCGCGGCCGCGGGAAGCCGCCCAGCGCCGCCGCCGCCGCCGCCGCCGCCGTATTCCTCCTAGTAGGGCCGCCCCTCGCCCGCGCTCCGCCCCCAGGACCCGGGCGGGGCCGTCGCCAGGAGGGGTCTCGGCAGGGCCGGGCCGGCCGGGCCGCGGCAGGGGAGGGGTGGTCGCGGGTCGTGCTGGCCATGCCTGGCGCCCGGGCCCCCCAACCCAAGCCCCTGCCTCAGTGCATCTGAGGAGGGCCCGAGCCCCCTGCCTGCTGCCGGCCACTTCTCTGGCGAGCAGCCTCCTGAGCGGCGATGGAGAATAAAACAGTCGAGGTAACAGTGAGCACAGCTGGGTTCATTGCCAAGCGCTTCTCTCTGACTCACACGACCCAGTAGGCAGGGCCCGCTGATACCCACAATTGTAGATGAGGAAAGCGAGGGCTTCCTTCTAGAAATGAGGACCAAACAGCTCAGACGCTGAATGGACATCCTCTCAGCAGAGTTCCCAAGAAGCCGCTCCTTCGTTTCAAGGACCAACATTTACTGAGCGTCCACTCCTCGCTGGACAGTGACTTGAGCGCTGAGGCCCCACCAAGAGGGTGGGATGCAGCCCCCAGCCCTGGCGATGCCCACAGAGGACACAGGTACATCATATAATTGTAGGTGTGGGGGTCGAAGGACAGAAATATAACAGGACACGTGACAGGAGGGGCAAAGGGAGAGGGCACACTATGCAATCCACAGATGGGGAAACCAAGAAGGCCCAGGCCCAGGCCCCCTGCAGCTCCTGAGACCCCAGGGTCCTTCCAGAGTCTGAGCCCCCCTCCTGCCAGCTGCTGGTGGACCTGCCAGCCCAGCCCTCACTGAGCCCTGGACGTCACCCTCCCTTCTGTTCTCAGTCCTCTCTGCTGGAACCCAAGGCCAACCAGTTCCCATCCAGCCTCAGCTTGTGAGGGGCCAGCAAGATGACATATCACCATGACCAACCCCAGGCCGGCAGACGCCTGGTGCTTTATTAAATTATCGATTGTCCAGGAGCCTCCCACGTTCCGGCAATGTCCCCAAGTCCCTGAGATGGGGGCTGGGACAAGTGAGTGCTGGTGCAGTTGCTGAGGAGGGGTGCAGGGAGGCATGGGGGAGCCAGGCCATCCTTGGAGTGAAGGGTTAGGGTCCTATTGTCCAGAGGGGGAAAGTGTGGCTCCGAGGAGCTGTGACTCCCCCAAGGGCCCCGTCTCAGCTTTGTCCTCCCAGCAAACTCCACAAGCCCCCATTTTGTGCTGGGGCAACCACAATGCAGCCCCACAGTCCAACAGGGGAGGCAGACTCTGAGACTTGACTGCTGCCTCCAGGACACCGGGGCAGGCTGGCAGCATAGCCTGACAGGGCGCTGAGCCCCAACCTCAGCTGTGTGAAGAATGCCCTCAGGCAACTGCTTGGCTGGTGTCCACTGTCCTTGCTGGGCCCCTAGCGTGGAGAGGAAGGGTTGTGGAGGTCTTTTCCCTGCAGTATGCCTGAGGCCAGAGCCAGGCACGTTGGGGGCTCCAATAAATGTTTGCCAGACAAATGGACAGAGATAACCACAGTAGGAACAGTGACTCCTAGAATAGTGCTCTTTCCTGCAACAGGCAGCACGAGGCCTGAGGTGGAGGGAGACCCTCGGGCCACTGAGCCACCTTCTGCCACTGCACAGTCAGGGACAGCGAGGCACAGAGAGGGAAGGATAGGTCCAGCCTGCAGAGAGGGGCTGTGCCACGTCTCCTAATGAGAGGCCAAGCCTGGGCGTTGAGGTTCACTCCCCACCACCCTTGCCCAGCTGGGTGCAGTCCCTCGCCTCCCAGTTGGGGTGGGGAGGAGGCCCCGAGTATACTGTGCGGTTTTTGTGCTAAGCAATTGGACGCTCCTCTGGAGCGGCTCAGTGGGGCTGGAACCCTGGGCCAGTAGTCCCAGCTGTGTGACTGCAGGCAAGCATCCAGATCTCTCTGTGCCTCCATCTCCTCAGTGGTCCAGGCACATAGACAGTTCCTGCATCACAGTGTCAGTGTGAGGATTCAACAGGTTCCTGTTTGCAAAGCGCCTGGAGCCAGCCCTGCAACTGGCTGGGTAAGTGTTGGTAAGGGGAGGGTCTCAGCCGGGGAAGGCACTTGCCCAGCCCAGAGCCCTAATCCACCACAGCCTAGCTCAGCCAGCCCCACCCCTGCCCCCCACCCCATCACATTCAGGGGCTGGGGAAACTGAGGCCCGGAGGATGGTCCCCACTCTGAGTGGGGCGGGGACAGGGAGGCCCATCCTTCCAGCTGGTTGGCTCTGCACCGTCAGCAGGGAAACAGGATCCTCTCCTAGTCGACAGCACCTTCTGCCTCCCTCTGCAGCGGCCCTGGAAGCAGCCCCCCAGGGACTACCCCTACACCCTGAGCTGCAGCCTTCCTGGAATCAGAGACTGGGGAGGCTGCGGCTTCAGGCTCAAGCTGGAGGGGGCCAGTGGTATTGATCAGAGCCCCTCCTAGCCTGAGTCGTGCAGCGTCATGCTGGGTGGCCTCATCCTCAATCCCCCCCCAGGTGGGGGTGCAGCAGGAGGGGGTGTTTCCTGGGAGCCAGGCCTGGATCCTAGGCAGCCTCCAGGGTAACAGGCTTACAGGAAGTACTGAGAGGTGGTTTAAGGAAAAAAGGGCCTATGACCTGACCTCTACTCCTGAGAAGGCCACTGTACACCTGAGTAGCTTGGGGCATGTGCCTTAAACTGGGAGCCCAGAAAAAGGAGGGAAAGTCAATAGAACAATCCGAAGTGCAGGCCTGTCCGCAAGTTCCAGAAAGGGACCCAGGCCAGTCTTGCATCACAGGCTAACCAATGGAAGGGCCCTGGAGGGCCATTGTCACCAGTTTCCAGATAAAGAAACTGAGGCACAGGCAGTGGCTGATTCCTGGGGGAATTCCTGGAGTCACTTACCTCCAGGCCTGCCGCGGGGTGGACACTCAACCAAGATTAGCTGGCACCAGTGCCCTAACCTCAGCATCCTGGCCCACGCCACAGTGAGTCCTCCTGCCTTCTTGTGCAATTCAGAGGAGGCAAGCAGGATATGACTCGTGCAGGTTGCACAAAAAATTCCAAAGTCCTATCTCCCACCCCAAGGCTCCCCAGGGCAAGGAGTAATCATTGACAGAGTCATTGAAGGTAGGAAGGTACAGAAGACAGGTGTGGGGGACCCAGGTGGAGCCAGGCATCCGGGCTTCCTGTTCCCCAGCTCCCATCACTACTGGGGCACCCCGGACTCTCCTGGCTCAGGGAGCAGGACGAGGAGACGAGGGGCTTGGATCCCAGCTCTGCCACCTCACAGTGGTGTGGTCTTGGGCAAATCACCTCCCCTCTATGAGCCTCCATTTCTTCATCTGTAAAGTGGGGAGAATCTGAGCACCCTGAGTTCATGCGGTTCTTAGCCCACATCCCAGCAGAGTGCCAGGTAAATAGGGACTCCAAAGAGTATGGGGGGGTTGAGGGGAGCCTGGGCCTTGGAGGACCCAGAGCTGTGAATGTGTGAATGCATGAATGAATGAAGTGCATTGAGACAACTCTCTGGCCCTGAATCTCTGGAATCTGACACTTCTCCGCACTCCCCTGTTCCAGGACCTCCTCTCTGCCCTCCCCCATTCCTGTCCTGTCCCCAGCAGTATAGTTTTGTCTCACTGTGAATGCACACACATCATCTGTGGCCCCCCTGGCAGCTCTCCCTGCCACCAAGCCTCGCCCCCGCTCTGCTCTGATCTCACCTGACCACACTGGGCCATTTCTGCTCTCTGAGTGTGCTGGGCGCCACACGCCACAGGGTCTTTGCCCATGCCATCGCCTCTGCCTAGAACTCTCCCCTATTCACCTGGGGCCAGTCCTCTGCTTACAGCCCCTGTGTCATTCCCACCAAGAAACTCTCCCAGATTTCCTAGGATCTCTAAGCTCCAGGACTTGGCTTTTCACAGTTGTCATATATTTAGTGGTGATTTGCTGATTAATGTTACTTGACTGTTAACTCCACAAGGGCCGGTCTGTCATGGTCACTGTTGCATCCCGGCTGCCCACCAGATGTCCTGGCAGATAAGGGATACCCAATGCAGGCATGCTAAAGGGTGCTGGGGGAGTAGGGGCTGGGTAGATGGATGGATGGATGGAAGATGGATGGGTGGATGGGAGGGTTAATGATGGATGGATGGGTGGATAGATGGGTGGTGGATGGGTAGATTAGTGAATGGAATGAACAATGGATGGATAGTTATGTGGACGGATGGTTAGATGGATAGATGGATGGATGGATGGATGGGAGGGTTAATGATGGGTGGTGGATGGGTAGACCAGTAAAAGGAAAGAATGATGGATGGTTAGTCAGATGGATGGATCAGTGGGTGGACAGATGGGAAATGGATGGGTGGACGGAATGATCGATAGTTAGATGGATGGGTGGGCAGGTGGATAGATGGATGGATGGATGGATAGGTGGGTAAATGATGGATGGTAGATGGGTGGATGGATTGGTGGCTCTCGGTCTCCATGTCTCTGAAATAAGAGACATGTCATCGAAGTCCCCTTCTGGCCCTGCCTTCTGAAGGCTCTGTCCTAAATAGGGGCATACCAGAGTAGTTTTACTCCCCACACCCTTCCCAGACATGTCTCCCAGGCATGGGGAGGGCCCACTGACTGCAGACAGCACACCCTCCCCAGAGACCTAGACTGCACTCAGGGGCAAGTTAGGGGCATCTTGGGGAAGAAAACAAGGAGTTTTTGTCAGATACAGTGGGTGTCTGGAAAGAGAGATGTTTGTGCACTCGGGAGATAAACTAGGGTGTCTCCAAAGTGAGGCTGGGGATGTGTTTAATAGAGAGGCTGGCGTGTGCTTTATCTTGGGATCAGATAGAGGTGTCTGAGGGAGATGTAGGGGTTCCAGGCAGAGGGGCCCCACACCCTGCCCAGCACAGGCACACCTCCTTCTCTCCACATCCAGGTCTCCGGGGAGGCCAAATCGGGGGCCTGGATGCAAGCCCCTCCTGGGAGACTCATCCTGACCCCAGCCCTGAGAGGGCCCCTAAGTGTGCAGGTGGGCTCATGCTCCTGTAGTCATTCCCAGGTTTAATTACAAACAGATTCAAATGTCCAGTCCAGGTCTACAGCTGGGGCGTGGGGGTTGGTGGGCACAGGCCTGGCCAGGCAGCCAAGTCCTTCTTCTTGCTGCTCATGATTGCCCCCATGTCAGCTATCTTGAGTGGCCCAGCTGCCCTGTTCCCCTGGGCGAGCCCAAGGCTGCCCCCACCTCAGAGTCAGCATCAACACGTGCCCTGGCCTGAGAGCCCCAAAGCACCTTAATCCTCCCCGAGAAAGACAACTGTGCACCCAGGTTCTCGGGTGGGAAAAGTAAGCCCAGCAGGGGTAGGAATTGGTTTCCACAGCAGGGAACTGGGAACCCTCACATTCCAGGGGTGTAAACTTGGTCCAGCCTGGGGTGAGACAGGGCCCAGAGGCCAGGGCTTCGGCACAGCGGCTGCTCTCTGCTCTGTGTTCTATAATGGTGAGAAGAGGCTCTGTCTTTGGCATGTGCACCCTCACCCCAGGCAGAAGATGGAAGGCCAGAGCTCTGGCAGGAGAAGGGCTTCTGGGCCCCCGATATCCCAGCCTGGTACCCTGCCCAGCCCAGGGTCGGCTGGAGGAAGGAAGATTCCAGAGGCTTATGTGGAGGAAGAAGGAGAGACAGCAGCGGTTCCGGCCTGACCAGGGTCGGAGAGAAAGGCTGAGAGCCGCAAGGCCATGGCACAGCAGGAGCCTGGGCTGAGAACCATCACCTGCGGGCAGAAAGGGGCGTGAGGTCAGGGCCGAGACATCCGCCAGGACCCTGGGTTCCGGTGTCAGCCACACCACTCTTCTGCCTCCTTGGGATCAAAGGGCTGTAATTTCCATGAGCTCCAAACCTCACTTTTGGTCAGCACAGCCTCAGCGTGGAGCGGCCAGGGCTCCAGTCCAGGCCGCCCCTGCTCTTGCTGTGTGATCCAGAGCAATGCTGCAACCTCCCTGTGCTGTTTCCTCTTCTGCAAAGCCAGCATGCTAATCCCAGCACCTGTTTCAGAACTAAAGGGCTGAGCACATTCCTGCGCCAGCAGGTATCATTACTGCCTTCGGTGTTATTTCTGGGGTCACAAACAGAACACACAGACCCACCATGTTGCAGACCGTTTTGGGCGGCTCACGGGACCACAACCTGTGGCCTGGCTAGGGGTGGAGGGAGGCCACAGCCTGTGGCCTGGCTGGGGGTTGGGGGAGGTCACAGCCTGTGGCCTGGCTGGGGGTAGGGGGAGGCGGCTTTGGTGGGAGAGGCAGGAAGGAGACCGTTGCCATGGGAACCTGAGAGCAGCCTGACCTGCTCAGAAGCTCAGCCCTGGGGAGATTCCACACCCCCTCCCCCCACAGCTGCACCCTCTCCTGCCTGGACTGCCCACCCCCACCTCGCCCCAGAGCCCCCAGAGATCCTGCAATCACTCAGACCTGCCTGTCCCTCCCACTCCAAACCTTCCGTGGGTCCCTCCCCATCACTAAAAGCGTCTCCTCAGCCTCAGCTCACACACCAGCCCTGCCTGGCCCAGACCCACCCGCCTTTCCAGCGATGCCCACCCCTCCTCCAGGGTTGCCAAATGCTGCCTCCTCTGGGAAGAAAGCCTGACCGCCCACCACCCAGCAGGGTCCATAAAGACCAGGTGATTTTCATCACCAGTTAATCAGAATTATCCTGAGGGCCCAACAATTCCAGTCCTAGGTATGTACCCACCCAGGGGCAGTGAGAACACACATCCACACAGACATGTGCACATGCACGTTCATGGCAGCGTTATTCAAAATAACCAAAAAGTGGAAACAACCCAAGTGTCCATGGACAGATGAATGGACACACACAACCTGGTCCATCCACACACTGGAACATCACTCAGCCGGGGAAAGGAAGGAGGCTCTGACACAGGCTGCAGTGTGGAGGGACCTTGAGGACATCGTGCTCAGTGAGAGAAGCAGACACAGAAGGACACACAGTGTGAGACTCCATTTATATGAAATGTCCAGAACAGGCAGAGCCACAGAGACAGGACATGGGTATGTGGTGGCCAGGGGCTGGGGATGGGATGGGGGTGACTGCTGATGGGGACGGGGCTTCCTTTTGGGATGATGAGAATGTCCTGGAATTAGAGGTGGTGGTTGCACATTGTGAAGACACTAAATGCCACTGAATTGTACACACTAAATGAGTGTACTGTATGATATGTGAATTGTATCTCAATTTTTAAAATGAGCAAAGAATCTGGCAAATGGGCAAATGCCAGGAGCCCTCGGCGGGCCAGCTACACACCTCACTCAGGGCTCCCGCGTGACCACACCACGCAGGTGCAGCTCACTCTCGGCGGCCACAATGGGCTGCCCATTCTGCAGGTGGTAGTCAATCAGGTGGCTGATGCTCTCGAACAGCACGTCCTTTGTCCGCACCTGCACAACCAAGACATCAGCATCATCAGCTTATCAAAGAGGCAAATTCTCGACCCTGCCCCAGACCTGCTGACTTGGAAATGTGTTTTAACAAGCTCTCCAGGTGCTTCTGATGGATGCCCAAGTCTGAGAGCTGCTGGAGCAGAGAATTCCAGAACCATGGATGGACACAGGCTCTGAAACTACCAGAATGGGGCCACACTTCCTGTGGCAGGTTGAATAGTGGCCTCCAAAAAGATATGTCCAGGTCTTAACCCCCAGAACCCGTGAGTGTGACCCTGTTTAGAATAAAAGTCTTTGAAGACGTAGTCAAGTTAAGGATCTCAAGATGAAAGCATCTTGGATTACGCAAGTGGGCCCTAAATCCAATGACCGGTGTCCTTATAAGAAGAGAGAAATTTAAACACGAGACACATAGGAAGAAGGCCATCTGAAGGCAGAGACAGAGACTGCAGTAATGTAGTCACAAGCCAGGAAACACCAAGCATTGCAGGCCACGACCGGAAGCTGAGAGAGGCCTGGGACAGACCCTCCCTCACGGCCTGCAGAAGGAACCAGCCCTGCCAACCCCTTGATTTTGGACTTCTGGCCTCCAGAACTGTGAGAGAATAAATCTCTGCTGTTTTAAGCCACCTAGTTTTCAGTCATTTGGTAGAGCAGCCCTGGGAAATAAATACACTCCTGAAATCCTGGAGATATAGACCCCAAAAGCAGAATCACCAAATCCAAAAGCCATCAGCGTCTTGGAGTGAGAACATCTTAGCATCCCTGAGTGCCAGAACTGGATGCAAAATGGAGAGACACTGCATCCCACAGCTGCTGAGCATCTCATGGATGATGCTGGACCCACTGGGCACATACCACTTGGGAAACAGGGTAAAAATGCACATGGCTAGGCCCTGAGGCAAGCACTGGGGGACCTGGGAATCTGCATTTTAACAACATATTGGTGGGAGTTCTGAAGCTTCTCCAGGTGTAGGAGCCACTGATCTAATCCCAGGGATCCGTTTAACGGAGAGGGAATCGAGCCTGGGGAAGAACTGATATATCGCACGCCAGGCCAGAGGTTAGGCAGGGAGCAGGGGACCTGGAACAGGGCAGAAGATGGCAGCAGCAGGGAGAACCGCACCTGAGCCAGGGCCTACCCCTCCTGGGCAGCTTCACCTGAGCCAGGCTGGGCCTGAGTGTGCTTCATACAGAGACAATACACAGGCACCTGAAAGTTGTCCTGAGGATTCGGTTGTTCTGAGGCGGAAAAGCACTTTGTAAACTCTGAGAAAGCGCCAACCCCCCAAGCACCTTCCCAGCTGGGAAATAACCCAGGAAGCGTAAGGCCCTTGGATGCTTGAGAATGTTTCATAAACCCAGGAACTCCTTGTAAATTGGAAAATGCTTTGTAAACCCTAAAATGCTTTAGAAACTGGTGATGACTAACTTCCATTGGCTTGAAGCAACTGAAAGATGCACCACTATTGCATGTACCAGGAGAAGAGAGGGGAGAAAAAGCTCCCTATTAAATAATGATGCAGTTCAAAGATGCAGTTGATGGTTTTAAAAAAATCCAGATTTCAGAGATGTCAATGAGGAGGTGTATATCTCAGAATTGAAGCAATTCAGTAACTTGAAGACCATAAAACTTCTTTAAATTGAAACACACTATGTAAACCCTAAAATACATCAGAAACTGAAAACACCATATTTATCACTCAAATCCAGCACTGCTTGCAAGATGCATTAGTGATGATAAATGTGAGACAGAAAGTGCATTTTACGATGGATGAAATATAGTATTTTGTAAACCCTGAAAGGCCTTGAAATTGGAAAATGTTTTGTAAACCTCAAAATGCTTTATAGACTGGGAAATCCTTTGTAAACCCTAAAATTCTTTTTAAACAGGAAAATACTTTGTAATTCTACAGTTGCTGGTCAAGGGGAACAGAATCTGAAAACGCAAAAGGTTTTGTCATCTGGAAAGTGCTTCATAAACCCTCAAGTTCCCCCCCCCCGCCCACCTGTGCCCACCTTACCACACCCTCAGGGTCCACAAGCAGCAGGTGCTTGGGCTGCCCGGCGTGCATGCCTGTGAGGACATACTGCCCAGGGTTGGTGATGCTGTCGCGTACAAGGAAGTCCCCGTCAGCTCGAAGCAGCCTCTCTGCTGCCCGACGGCTCATCCGGCCGTGGTACCAGGGCTCCTGCCGAAGCTGCTCCTCTGTGGGGGCAATGGGTGCCCGGCGGGTGGGGGGGCTGGGCCACCGGTCCTCCAAGGGAAGGGGGGCTGCCGTCATGCCTGCTGCCACCGAGCACTCATGCAACTTCAGGGCATCCTCGAAGGGTCCTGCAGACAAAGACAGGAGTGCCAGGGGCAAGGGTCGGGACAAGAGCCTGGTGGGAAGGGAGAAGTGGGCAGGAGGAACTGAGGAGTCACTAGTGAACAGTCAAACCCTCCCTGACTGAGCACCTCTGTACGTCAGGCCTCCCACTAAGCTCCGCCACTGGGCATGCTGTGTGCTCACCACTCCCTCTTGACCTGGTACCAGCACCTGCTTCACGGTCTTGCAGATTCATTTAATTATTCAAGATAGTCTTGGACTTTCTAAGTTCAAGCAAAGGATGATGGCATTTCTTTCTTTCCCATGTTTACATGTCTTTCTTTTTCTTGCCTTGCTACGTTGGCCTCTTGTTCCATTATCTTGTCTTATCCCATTGGCAAAACCTCCAGTATAGCCGTACACACTCATGGTGATGGCAGGCATCCCTTTCTTGTCCTAACTTTAGTAGTGATGCTGTGAATGTTCTGCTGTGGGCCTTCTAAGGCTCCCAACGGTGCCCCCGAGACACTGGACAGGCCACTCCCACTCTGAGCCTCAGTACCCTCATTGTAAAATGGGGCAGGAGAGTTTCTGGAGGCAGGAAGCGGCATAGTTCAGATGCTCTGGAGCGCCAGAGCCCTGGCCCCGGCTCCCTGCTCTGTCTGTGGCTTGGGTGCCTCCCCTCAGCTCTGGGCCCTCCAGGACCCTCCCTTCCTGATGCAGGCTGAGCCCAGGCAACTAGGCCTGGCCAAGCAGCACCACTTTCATCTAACCCTCACAGGCAGCAATTGTTTCAGGGATGAGCTCATGACCCTGAATCAGAGGCAGCTCAAGGAATTTTAATGGAGGACAGGCAAGAAGCAACTCTTCCTCCTCTGGGTTTGCTCCACTGGGCTGCTGGGCCATCTGGCCACCCTGAGGGGGTACTTCTGCCCCAGAAGTACACCCCTGAGTCCTCCTTCCCCATCTGAGGATCACTGTGAGGCACCAAGAGGGCCAAGCTCTTAGCCCGGTGCCTGGTACACAGTAGGCACTCAATAGGTACTAGCTCCTGTCATTATTGCAATAAGGAGAAGTCGCATTGTCAGGTATGGAGGGGAGGGAGCTTTGCAAACTTCATGAAGGAAGTTTGGGAGGCCTTGGGGATCTCCGCCCAGGGAGAGTACTGAGGGAGGGGCCAGCACAGAGCCCAAGCCCCTCGTGCTCAGGGAAGCAGACTGGCATGGGAATCAGGAAGGACAGGCCAAGCCCTCCCTCAGGCTGGGGCAGCCCATGTGGAAGGAAGTCACTTTACCCAGCTGTGGACTAAGCAAGCCTCCCTCATCGGTCTGGGGGCCCTCGGGGAGCAAACTGCCCCCAATCAGGCCAGGACTCCCCGTCAGACCACAGGGTCACAGGAGGAGGAAACTTAAATACACAGCAGCCCAGGCAGCCTTTGGAGGTGGGCCTTAGGCACCCCAGCAGACTGAGAAGTCCCCTGGGGAGTGGGTTTGGCTTCCCCTGAGGACTGGAGGGTCCCAGGGTGTCGGGTCCTCAGTCTTCCCATCACACTAAACACTCTTTCAAGGAATGGATGAGGCCCCCCCAGACTGGAGGTCAGGTGGGTCATCCCCAGAGACTTGAGAGTCCTGCAGAGGGGACGGCCACAGGCCACCCCAATCAGTCTAGGGCACTCGGGGAGGCTGGGCCGCCCCCATTAGACAGGGCCTCCCATCAGAACAGGCTGGGCTCCCCACACCCCATCCACGTGGGATGTCTCAAGGGGAGAAGGTTGTACCTACACCCTCGGACTGGGGATCCTACAGGGAGACCACAGGGTTACATGGCGAGGGCCCCCAGGCTGGCCTGCCCCACATACGCATGTCGAACAGGTCCTTCTTGGGGCTGTCCTCAGGCTCCGGGGCGTCCAGACCCTGGGTGTTGACATACAGGTGTCCCTCGTAGACCCGGGGGCCCCTCGAATCCGCCTGCACGTAGCCATCCCCCGGCGGGGCTGCAGGGGACAAGGAGGGGTGTGGGGTCCACGGGGGAGCTACACTGGCCCCGTGGTACCAGCACCCCCGCACACGTGGTGTGTCTCACACCAGGCGTGAGGTGTGCACACCTCCCCACAAGCGCCCCAGCCAGGGACACAGTGGACAGCGTGTGCAGTTGGGGGCCACGGGCACCAGACCCCCACACCCAGGCAGGAAGGTGGCCTGGGGACCAGAGCTTCCTACTGTTTATGTTAAATCTCCACATTTAAAAAATAGTAATAGCGCTGTTCTCTCTGTAATTATGTGATCAACATGATACATGGTTTGGTCATTTGTTCTGTCTCTGCTCTATTTTAGGGTTTGCCTCTTTTCTCTTTTTTTAATTTTATTTTTGAATATGTAAAACATGTACATGGTTCAAAAGCCACAGCTGCGTTACAAGGTACCCGTGCAGGAGTCTTGCTCAGGTCCACCCAGTGCCCCATCCGGATTCTGCTGGGTCCTAACCAAATGGCCTCTGTCCTTAGAGCAGCACCTGGCAAAGGCTGTGATTCCACATGAATGGTAACACTGCACCAGCCCTGGGTGGCTGATGGGGGCCAGGGGTTTCAGCCGGGCCTTCCCAGTCTGCTGGGAGGGAGCACAGATTCTCTCAGCCTATTATGGTCAGGACTAGGTGGGAGGGAAGAAGCCGCTGCAGGAGTCCAGAGTGGGTGAGAAGGCACTGCATGGGGCACATGGGAGGAGGAATTCCCGGACATCGGAGCTGGGGCACTGACATGCCGGTAGGAGTTCTTGGCCAGAGAATCAGGAAAGGCATGACAGGAAGTGAAAACAGCATGTGTGAAGGCACAGGGGCAGGAAACACTGGTGAGCCCTGGAGTTGTGGAGGGCAGCTACCATCCCAGAGCAGAAGCAGATTAGAACCAGACTGCAGCTTGGCACCTGGTGGGCACATGATGGATGGGCTTTCTTTAACCACAGGCACTAAGAGCCAATGACGGCTCTGAGGCTTGGCAGTGAAATGCCCAGATTATTTGGGCAGATCTAAAAAAAGCTCAACACAGATGTTAGCAAGGCTGTTAGGAAACAGGCAGCCGCAGGCGGAGCTGGTGGGAGAACCAGCCAGCACGACCACCTCGGAGAGCGGATTAGCAGCCTCTAGTCATGTGGTCAAGGTCAGCTCTGTGACCAGCAGTTCCGCAGCTTGAGGGGCTCTGCTGCTGTGTTGTATAGCAGCGGCCCTATATAGCAGGAAGCTGGACAGATCCTAAATGCCCATTAAGAAGGGACCACAGAGGTAAGCAAACTCCAGGGACAGGGAACAGCACCCAGCTGTTCGAGAGAATGCACTGACACAGCAAGAACCCCAAAGCCATCAAGGGAACAATACCCACAGCATGGTGCCTCAGGAGTAAAAATTTCTTTGGGCTCCTATTTGTAAAACATCAGAAGGGAAACACAAAAATGTCCAGAGGGATGAGCTCCTAGATTGGGATTTTAGCCTTCTAAAATTAAAAATTAGTCATTTTTAATTTTGTGTACTCAGGATACATGAATAAGCTCATAAGCCTAGCACAGTAGCAGGCACCTGTAGTCCCAGCTACTCAGGAGGCTGAGGCAGGAGGATGGATCACTTGAGCCCATGAGTTTGAGACCAACTTGAGCAACATAGTGAGACCCCATCTCTCCAAAAAATAGAAAATTTAGCTGGGCTTGGTGGTTCATGTCTGTAGTCCCAGCTACTTGGGAGGCTGAGGCGAGAGGAACACTTGAGCCCAGGAGTTCGAGGCTGCAGTGAGCTGTGATGACATCTGTGAATAGCCACTGCACTCCAGCCTGGGCAACAGAGTGAGACCCCATCAGTAAAAAAAGTAAAGGTCTGCCAGACATGATGGCTCATGCATGTAATCCTAGCACTTTGGGAGGCCAAGGCGGGAGGATTGCTTGAGGCCAGGAGTCTGAGACCAGCCTAAGCAAGAGCGAGACCCCGTCTCTACAAAAAATAGAAAAATTAGCCGGGTGTGGTGGTGGCACCTGTAGTCCCAGCTACTCGGGAGGCTGAGGCAGGAGGATTGCTTGAGCCCAGGAGTTTGAGGCTGCAGTGAGCTATGGTGATGCCACTGCAGTCCAGCCTGGGCTGTAGAGTGAGAGAGACTCTGTCTCAAAAAATAAAATAAAATAAAGGTCACAGTACCTGGTGGGAATGTCACTTGAGGAGGCCACTACATGACAGTTATCAAAACAGATGAGTGGCCACTCTCCTGTAGAGTTGCTCATTGAGACCTTGGACACAAGCCAAATGGCGAATTTTCAAGCTTACTCACTGCACCATTGTTTGTCATAGCAAATGCCTGGAATCTGCACAAATGTCCAGGAGTAGGGGGTGGGTGAAATAAACTATAGTCCTTTGCAAGTGGAGTACTACCCAGTAGTGAAAAAGAATGAGGAAGGCTGACATGCAGAGATGGGGAAAGAACCCAGGATGGACTGTTACGTGGACACAGCAGGGTCCAAGAGAAATTCTGGGAAAATAGCTACAAACAGCGGTTACCTGATCAGGGAGGTGAGGAAGGCAGATACAGGCAGGGATGAGAAAGAGATTTCCCACTGAGTGGCTTTTTATACTCCTTGGTGTTTTGAACCATGTGAATGAATGCAGTGCCTATCCCCCGAAATGCAATGAAACTAGTATGCACAGGAAAAAAAAGAAATCGATGGGCCAGGCGCCTGTGCTCCTGCCTGTGATCCCAGCACTCGCGGAGGCTGAGGCAGGAGGATCCCTTGAGCCCAGGAGTTGGAGGCTGCAGTGAGCTGTGATGACGCCACTGCACTCCAGCTCCTTTTGAGTTACAGACCCTGCCTCAAAACAAAACAAAACAAAAAACCGAGAGAAAGAAGCTGATGATTAAAATGTCAGCAGAGCGTGAGGAGCACACACAGTCTCGTAGGCAAACGTGAAAGGAGGCACAGCGGGGAAAGTGGGAGGGGAGGTGGCAGGGGACAAAGTGGAGGCACCCCAAGCCCATCCTACCTGTACCCAAGGGCCCCAGGTCCCACGGCAGGCTGCGGGCATCTCTTTGAGCAGGAGACATGCCCTGGCAAAAGAGCAGTGTGAGGTCCCCTTGGTATATGCGAACCCTTCTTCCTGGCCCAGCACCCCCAATCTTCCCACCCAGTCCTCCTGGAGACCTAAAACTGGGGGGGACTTGGCTCTAAACCTTCCCGGCTCCCTGGCTCTCAAACTGCCTGTCGTTCCCACCAGGGGCGCCCTGGGTAGCCTCCTCTGCGTCCTCGCCACTCCAGAAGGCAGTCTGCACCCTCCTGTCATCTTGCACAGTCTGTTCCCTCTGCCTGGATACCCTTCCCCGTACTGCCCTCCAGGGCAGCTCCTATTCACCGGTCAGGCCCCATCCCGCTCGGCACTCTGCAAAATCAGCCTCCCTGTTGGACACTCTCATTACTTCCATGGTAGTCCCTTTCAGGGCCACGATTAAAGCACTGCTGTAAGTATTCATTCAATGTCTGAGGGTGGGAATCGTGTCTGAAACGTGACCGCTGTCAAACGTGTCCAGAATAGGCCCAGGAGGCAGATGGAGCCCCATCTGTGAGTCTCTGTGAGTGATGGATGAGGGGTGGGAGCAGAGACCCTGCTCTAGGATCAGGGAGAACCGCAGCAGAAGGGAAGCTGGGGGTCAGGGCCCAGGAACCAGCAGCTGGACGTCTCCCCCACAAGGGCGGCAAAGCTGACCTGGCCGAGAGCCCCGAGGGCCCCGAGGGCGCAGGGCTGCGATAGGGCCAGCCTGGAGTCCACCAGCCCGCCCAGGGGCGGCTCCTTCCCAGGGATGCTGTTGTAGTAATTGTGTTCTGAGGCCTCGTCCTCGTCCCCCCAGGCCGACTCCTCCTGCCCGGTCAGCCTGGGGGACAGACAGCAATGCCGGTAGCACAGGGAGGGGCCCCAGCATGGGGTGGGGGGTGGGACGGAAAGAACAGCAGGGCTCTCCAGAGGTCACTGAGGCCTTTTGGCCTGAGCTTCTGGAAGGAGAAGACTTGAGTTCAAATCTCAACCCCAACCCCCACCTATCAGCTGCATGTTCCCGCCAGGAAATGCTTCTTAAACAAGTCACTAGGTCCCCTATTTCTTCATCTATAAAATGGGATATTGCACACTTTTCAGGACTTTTGTACAAATTAACAGCAGGTCCTCAGTAAAGGACATCTGCCCCGCCGGGCAGCCAAGGGCATGAAACCTGGTTTACACCCAGAACCAGGATGTCCTGGGGTTGGGGCAGGGAGCTGCACCCTTGCCCTCTGGCCCTGCAATTGCACTTGTAGAAATTTATCCTATGGGTGCTCATTCAGGCAAGCATGGTTCCTCAGAGCAAAACAGGGGAAGCAACCTGCCTGCCCCTCAGCTGGGCATAGAACAGATAAATTACGCTGCAGCCACACAGAGGAGTCTTCTGCAGCCAGTAAAAGGGAGAGGCAGCTCCAGAGGCAGATGAGGAACAATGTCCCAGCTGCAGCAGGTGAATCGCACCAAGCTCAAGGCATGTGTGTGCCTGCGTAAGGGGTGGATGCATGCACGTGTGCGTGGCGCCGCCTCACCCGGGTGGGCAGCAGGGAGGAGGCTCACGCTGTCCGCACACATGTTCTTACTGTTTGAGTTTCTGCTTATGTCCATAACTTAGATTTCTGATACTTATCAGATACTTAAATAGCTCTTTCTCTAGAAAAGGGGGGCCAAATCCAGCCACAAGCTAAGAATGAATGGTTTTTACACTTTTAAATTGTAAATCCTGACGGGTTGAGAAAACATCCAAAGAATAATATTTTGCGACACGTGAAAGTTACATGAAGTTCAAATTTCTGTGTTTATAAATAAAGTTTTATAACCAGCCACAGCGATCATTTACCCATCTGTGGCCAGATGGAGACTGCCAGTAACATAGCAGCAGCTGACAGCCTCAGGCTGGGAAGGGGGTCAGCTCACTCAGCCTTCCCCTAATCCTGAGAGGCGGGGTCGTTTTTATCCCAGTTTCCCAGTTTTACAGACAAGGAAACAGATCCTCTGGCTGAGCGATGTTCTCAGGGACCCAGAGGGAGCAAGGAACTCCAAGACAGACCCAGGCCTGGAGGAGGCTGAGCCACTCTGCAGCGGGGCGGGGGGACACAGGTGCCCAGGTCTGTTGCTAGGAGACTGGAGGGTGGGGCTGGTTACCTGTCTGGGGGCACGACCACCGTGGGGGGGCTGTGCAGGTACTGTTTGAAGCGCAGCTCGAAGGCTTGGCCGACGGTGCTGATGACGCTCTGGGCAAGGCCCTCACAGCACTCCAGGATGTGGCAGGCTGCCGGGTGGTCAGGCAACATCACATGGCTAGCTCCCCCCCAGCCACAGGGCCCCCCCCACGGCCTGCCCAGGGGCCTCACCTCTCTGGTTGACGGGGTCCTTGGCGACGTATGCCACGTAATCCGTCATGTCCTGGGGGGAAAAGGGGCGGGGGGCCAGCTGGACCTTCCTGGGCCGCCCTGTCTGGGATTCCCAGCCACCCCACCAGCATCACAGAGGGACGGGGCTTCGGACATGGGCAGAGGGTACTACAGGCAGGGTCTGGGGGGATGAGAGGGTCTTGCGGCTGGAGGGGATAAGGGGCTACAAATCTACCTGCCCTGTCCCTGGCTTACCGTGTCGCCACCCGACGCGAAGGAGATGGACGGCATGTGGTGACTGGCGATGACCTGTGCCGGCGGGACGCACATGCAGTCAAGGCCTGCCTTGAGGGCGGGGTCCCAGCAGCTGGACCAGGGCCACAGGGAGGGGATGGGGGGCGCTGGGATGTGGGGAGGGAGACATCCCCTGACTGGCGCCCATGGCAGTGGGTCCTGTGTCAGCCCTGACGACTCGGAGTCTGGCTGGATGTGGAGGCCCCAACGGGACAGGACAGGGGCCTAAGAAGTACGCAGGCTCTACCTGAGGTCACATGGCCACGTGAGAGAGGAGAAACCACCCCCACTCTGAGCACCCTCGACATGCACCCACTCGGACACTCACAGACACATAGCCTGCACCCTCAATCACACACACACCCCAAGCAGCCACAGAGGGGGGCCACTCCACACTCCTGACTCCTTTGTCCACCGGCCAGGGGCACCTTGAGCTCATTTGCATGGACATTTGCATACTTCTCCACGGCCCCATCTCATTTACTGCCCCTCACTCGGGTCCCTCCAGGACCTGGTGTGCTGTGGAACCACGCACCAGGTTCCCCCACCACCAACTGAGCCCCCGTCCTTTCCTCACCCCCCAGGGACCCCCTCTCCCCTTGCCCGGCCCTTGTCCAGGGAGGAAGACCCTCTTGGAGCCTCGATGTCCTGTCTGTATGACGGTGGGGGTGACCAGACCACACCTCGCAGGCATGATGCAGAGATGGAAACCGCGTGGACACGGCCCACAGCTGCTTGCTGCCGCCTCCATCAGTCTCCAGCCCCCTCTGTGGAGCCCCGGCCTCCCCTCACCGCCTGCCTGCCCCTGAACCAGCCTCGGGGTGCTGCCTAGCACACCCCAGGATCCCACGCACCCTGGATAAACCCCAGCCCTCACCGTGGCCCCGCCACCCTCTCCAGCGTCACCTCCATTCCTGTCCCACCAGACGCAGCCCAGGATTCCCTTTTCCTGCTCTTCCCTCAGCACCAGCTACCGCCGCCTCTGAAAGCCCTCCAGGACACCCCTTCTAGGTCAGGCACTCTAAGAGCGCTCTCAGCAGCCTTGCTCCCAGCACAGCCTGCCCCTCCCCTCCTTTGGCAGTGGCTCACATGGGTGCAAGGTCCACACTCCTGTTCACTCACCAGGTGGACAGTCGGGGTGCTGGGGCTGGGTATCTGTTTGTCACCCACTGCCAGCCTGGCACCGGCTCAAACTGTTCCCCACAGACCGTTAATGACCAACGCTCCAAATTCCACCTGCCAGGGTCACTCCTGGGGTAACTTGCCTTATTGCCCCCAATTTTCCACCCCCTGGGGAGCCATACCCTCGACTTGTGGCTTCCAGCCCCTCCCATAAAAGGAGCAGAGCACACTCTCAATAGGATGAGACGGATGCGGGTGCCTGGTGCGGGCAGGGCGTCAGGATGCCTCTCAGGATTGTGCCCTTGCCATGAAGGAAGATGCTGGAGCTGGTGCTGCCCAGGGGAAGGACCAGGCACCTGGACAGGGCAGTGCCACCCACCAAGTCCCCCCCGATCTGCCGACTCCAACCTGCCCACAGATGCACAAGCTAAGTAAATACTGTCGTCACACTGCTGCAGGTTTGGGGTTGTTTTATTAGGCAGTATGTGCCTTGCTAGCCAATACGACCCCAGCCCAGGCCTCTTAAATCCCAGACCAGAAAGCCAACCACCAATGGACTGAAATGTCCCTCAAGCACCTGGGACACAGATAGGTCCAGAGCATGTAGATGGCCCTCCCACAGCCTGGTCTCCCTCTGTCCCTGCCCCGGGCTTATGCTACTCGGCCAGCAGCTTCTGGCAGGAACCCGGCAGCATCCAACACTCTCCCTTGCCCTCACAGAGAACACATCAGCAGAGCCTGCCAGTTTTGCCTCTTAAATTTATCGAGAATCTGGCCATTTTCCTGCATACCCCAGGGCCACCATGGGTTCCTGGACACAGCCACCACCCCCCAAGACCACTGCTCCACTGACACCTGCCAATCAACATCAAACACAGATCAAACCACATCACTTCCCAGCCTGAAACCTCCCAGGACGACTGTGCCCACTGGATAAACCCCAAACTCCCCGCCCCGGTCTATGCTAACTTCTCCCACAGAGAGACGCCTTCTCTGCCTGAGATTCCCTCTCTTCTCCTCACCACCTCCCAGAAGCCCTCCTGGATGTCCCATCTAGGACATGGTGCCCTACATGTGCTCAGGACAACCCTCACCTGGCCTCACAATGCTTTTTGGAATTTGTAATTATTCCCTCATCTCTGTAATTACGGTTTTGTTGTTTGTTTCCACCTGAAGATTGGAAGCTAGTGTCTCTCCCCCTGTGCACTGTGGACATCTGTGGCCAGGCCATTCTCTGGGGCCGAGCCGTCCTGGGCACTGCAGGGAGCTGAGCAGTGTCCCTGCCTCCACCCACCCCATGCCAGGAGCTCCCCAGCTGTGACAACTGTGGGGGAGGAATCGCCCTGGGCAGGAGCCCCAGACTAAGCTCTGTGAGGGCCGCAGTGTTCCTGGCTGTCAGTGGGGCCTCAGCACACGTTTCTAGATATACAATTCACAATGACACCCACGTGCTGCACGCAGCCCTGCACCCACCACCACCCTCCCGGCTTCACTCAGGGTGACTCCAAAGACTCCTGGACCATCCCAGGAGGGGCCAGGGGTCCTGTGGGGCTGGGGGAGCTGAGGGAGGAGCCAAGGTGGCAGCACCCACCTGGCGCGTGGCAGGCACAGAGAGGTTGAGTCCGTCAATGGAGATGTTGATGGAGATGCTCATGCCCGCAAAGCGCAGGTTGCTCTTGCCCAGGATGGAGGCCAGGGCCTTGTTGGGAGCCTGGAGTGGGGTGGAGCACAGAGAGGGCCAGCCTTGGGGGGTGGGACCGCTGGGGGCTCCCAGGATGGCCATGGCACCCCCAAGGCCTCTGCACCCACCAGCCCCATTCGGGGACCACAGCCCCTCACTCACCTTCTTCTTCCAGGAGCCCCGGACACCAGGCACAGCCTCATGGAGTCGGTTGATGGCTTCCCTGGCGTTGGAAGGGGGGGCACTTAAAGAGCTTGGTGGGGAGTGGTCAGGGAGGGAGCTTGGGGAGAGGAGGAGCCTGAGACAAGAGGCGGGTTGGGGGATGGGAACTGAGAGAGGAAGAGGGTTCAGAGAGGCAAGGAGTCTGGGGGGGAAGGAGCTCAAAGAAGGGTGAGGGGTAGGGAGGGAGGAGGAGGGGAGAGGCTGGGGAGGGAGCTGGGTCACCTGGGGGGAGGAACGGAGCTGGGCACCAGTCCACCCGCTGCACGCTACACACAGCCCCGCCCTTGGCCCCCACCCTGCACCCTCTTTCTCTCTCAGCGACCAGGGCGTCTCTGGGCCTCAGCCAGCACTGGAGACGTGGATGCAATCTGAGAATTGGGCACAGCGAGCAGGAGGCCCCGAGCCTGACCCCCATCCTGTGTCAGCCCATCTGCAGCTTGGGAGGGATGAGCACTGCTCTGAGGGCCTGAGCAGTGGCAGGAACTGACTCCAAACAGTGTAGGAGAGAGCCTGAGAAACTGACGGCCCCGAAAGGAGCATGATTCCTAACAATCCTCAAAAAGTGGAAACAACCCAAATGTCCGTCGACAGATGAGTGGATAAACATAACCCGGTCCATCCACACACTGGAACATCACTCAGTCATGAAAAGGAAGGAGGCTCTGACACAGGCTGCAGCGTGGAGGGACCTTGAGGACATCGTGCTCAGTGAGAGAAGCCAGACACAGAAGGACACACAGTGTGAGACTCCATTTATGTGAAATGACCAGAACAGGCAGAGCCACAGAGATGGGAAGTGGATTGGTGGATGCCAAGGGTTGGGGAGGTGACTGCTGAGGGGAACAGAATACCCTTTTTGGTGTGATTAAATGTTCTGGAATTAGATAGAGGTGGTGGTTGCACAACTCTGTGAAAATACTAAAAAGTATCAAATTGTACACTTCAAATGGGTGAATTGTTTGATACATGAATTGTATCTCACACATTCACATAAAAATCAGTTTTTTAAGCCTATAGTGAATGGAATAAATCAGTTTTTATATGAAAAAAGACGTCGGTTGGCTGGTCCGATGGTAGTGGGTTAACAGAACTTACTAACATTAGTGTCACTAACGTTGGTATGCAACCCCCACTGCTGAATTTGACTGGCTTGAAAAAAAAAACCAAAAAGGAAAAAGATGTCAGTCTCCTCCCTGCTTAAGCCCTGGTCATATCCAGGACGCTTTGTGACTCCGTTCCAGACAGCTGGGAGCACTGGGAGGCCACTGTGCCTTCTGCTGTCCCCCCTGCTTCCAGAGGGAACCAGCCAGCTCCTGCTGGTCCTGGGACCTCCCCAACACACCTCTTGAAACCAGCACAACTCTGCGAAAGACTGAGGTCTGGGATGCGCGGGTGACTGTGATGCATGCAGCGGGACCTGAGTGGAGCCAAGGGCAGGGCCCGCCCAGTCCCCTCCTAAACCTGCAGTGCTGCTCCCCAACCCTGCAAGTGGGAGGCCCAAGTGACCCCGCGCCCACTCCTGCCACCCTTCTCGACGCCGCACGTCAGCCCTACAAAGCCTCACCTGGTCACCTGGGTGCGAGTGTTAAAATCTAGGGAGCGCATGGAGCGGAGGACCTCGATGCAGCCCATGTACTAAAGGGAAAGAGAGAACAAGGTGTCAGAGGCAGATCCAAAGCACCGCCCAGAAGAACGCAGCTGCAGCTGGCGGCGGAGCTCAAGCCCATTCTTCGATGAGCCCTTCACCCCCTAGCCCACCCTAGGGTCAAGCCTTTCCTCTATCCCTTGACAACTCCAGCCAGTTGCCTCAGGGCCTTTGCACCTGCCCACTACCTTCCCCCACCTATTTGTGGCACTGGTTCCTCCCCCATCTCTAGGCTCAACTTCAACATCACCCCTCAGAGCCACCTCCTCTGCTCCAAGTAGGTTTTTTCTGTTATTCTGTTTCTCCAGAGCCTCGTACTTTCCTCCCGAGGCTCTATTGTGTCTGTTCATTTAACCGTCTGGCCCTCTTTGATGGTCTCTTTCTGTCCCACCGGAACCTAAGTCAAGGCACACAGGGATGGTGGCGATTTTGTTCACTCCCATATCCCCAGCGCTCAGCTCAGGGTCTGGCAAATGGTGAGGACAGGGGTTGTCTGGCCCACAAAGACAAGCCATCGACTATCTGGCCCTTTACAGGGAATTTGCCAACTCCTGGTCCAGACAACCATTTCCATGGAAAGGTAATTCACAGCTTCAGAGAGACAATACTGGGGGACAAGAGGCATGGAAACATCCAGCAAAGTTCCTGGACCTGCTTTAATGCTGTAGGGCAGGAGGGGCGAGGCCCAGTGTCCTTCCAATTCTCACATCCTGTTGGGGGAGGGGCAGGGAATGGGGAGTGACTGCTGATAGGGACAGGTTTCCTACCGAGATCATGAGAAAGTTCTAGAACTAGATAAAGGTGGTGGTTGCACAATATTGTGAATGTACTAAATGCCACTGAAATTGTACACTACACAATGATTAATAGTTAATTTTCTAATGTGAATTTTATCTCAGATTTTTAAAAAAATGATACACACACAAATGCTTTGACTGTGCAACTCCCTTTTTAGGATTTTATCCCACAGATATACCGGCTTGTGGGCTACAGGTGTGTGTACAAGTGACTGGTGGGTTAGTGTCGGTTCGGAGTTGCAGGCGACTGAACCACCCGGGGATGGACTAGGTTGCATGGAGTTAGCGATAATGAGCTGCCAAAGTGGAGGGGAGATGATGGAGGATGAGAGGATAGTGTGAGAGATGTGGAGATGGAGTGGATGCATATGGTGGAGGAGGTGAGGAGGATGGATGGGTAGATGGAGGATGGAGGATGGATGGATGGATGGATGAAGTATGGAGGATGGAGGATGGAGGATAGATGAATGGATGTGTGGAGGATGGATGGATGGAGGATGGATAGAGGATGGATGGATGGAAGGAGGATGGATGGATGGAGATGGATGGATGGGATGGATGGATGGATGGAGAAGGGATGGAGGATGATGGATGAAGGATGGAGGATGGATGGAGGATGGATGGGTGGAAGGAGGATGGAGGATGGATGGAGGGTGGAAGATGGATGGATGGATGAGTGGATGAAGAGATGAACAGATCAACATGTACTATATGCCAGGCATGCATCAGACATAGGACCCCAAAGGGAATTAGCCATGGTCCCTACCCCCAGCTCTAGTTCTCCCACTGAGTAGCCAGCTTTGGAGGGATGCTGGCTGCCCAAGGGCTGTCTTCCCTCAAGCATAGCATGTATCTCTGGGATGGGTATCTCAGCCAGTGTCTGGTGCCCCAGGGCCATAGTATGGGGGTTTCTAATTCACATACCTGCCCTAGGCTCCCCCTTAATTAATGTCCAGCCCCCTCTGGTTGTGCAGCGGGAATTCTCCTGTGCACCCCAGTCCCTCTCTGGATAAACTGTGGGGTATGTGAGCCCCATTTGGGGTGCATAACCTAAGTGCCCAGGGGAGGTGGGGGTTTAACCCTCTCTGGCCCACAGCAGCTCATAAGAGGAGATGTGACACCCTGTAGGGTGAGAACAGGGATTGCAAACTCAGTCCCTACAGGATCAGGCAGGTGACATAAACATGTGAGGTGGGACCCCGTGACCAATCGCTAACACTTGCAGAGCACTTATCACATGCCAGCTCTGTTGTAAGTGTGCTGTGCACATCACCTTTAATCCACTCCGCCCAGATCCACATGCTACAGGGCAGTGATTGCCCTCTGGAAACAGAGACCCAGAGAGGTTAAGAAACCTGCTAGAAGTCACACCACTTGTAGGCACAGAGCGGGAACTTGAGCCTCCACCCTTGGGCTCCAGAATCTGTACTGCTCACCACTGGACTGTAGGAAGTGGTGGGACCTCAGCAAACCACATGCCCCATGCCCCAGAAGGGCTCAATGTTGCCAGACCATCTGATTTTTTGTAAAGAGATGAGAAATCCAGGGATTTGTGTGGAAACCCCTAATTTGTAAATGTTAGTGTTATGGTCTGAACGTCTGTGTCCCCCCAAAATTCCCATGTTGAAAGCTAATCCCCAATGTGAGGGGATTTGGAGGTGGGGCCTTTGGGAGCTGATAGCAGTGAGGGTTGCACAACTCTGAGAATATACTAAAAACACTGAATTGTACAGTTTAAACAGGTAAATTTTATGGTATGTGAATTACATCTCAATTTTTAAAAATTTGTATAAGAAAAAGAGGAAACTACATATTGTTACCATAAACCCCTGGTTTGATGCCTAACAGTGCTTTCCCAGTAACCATTAAAACAAATTATTAAAATGAAAAGTGTCCATTCACACAAAAATTGTCAGTTTTTGCTAAAAGAAATTAGTGAAAGTTTGTTGGGAACCTGGATATTTGCACAGTCTCAAAGTTTCCCTGTCCTGACAACATCCAAGAACAGACAAAACCAAACTATGGTGATGGGGGCTGGGGTGGTGGGAACCTCTATGGGCAGTGCTGACCAGGAGGGCCTGAGCAGTCACAGGCTGGAAATGTGCACAGCTTCACCTAGGTGTGGTTCACAGGGCGACAGAGCAAAGCATCGAGGAGCCGCGCACTTGAGATTTCCTCGTGCACTTCGCTATAAGTATGTTATCCCTCAATCTGTCAAGTCCCCACAGATACTTCCTAATTATGAAGGAAACAAGTGGTACCTTTACCAGGGAGAAATGTCACCTTAACCAAGTTTATTTGTTTCCTGGGGCTGCTGTGTCAAATGACCACAAACTGGGGGGCTTAAAACAACAGGAATCTATCCTCTCCCAGTCCTGGAGCCTGGAAGTCTGAGATCAAGGTGTGGGCAGGGCCGCACCCCCAACCAAAGCTCCAGGGGAGGATCCTCCTTCCTCTCCCAGCTTCTGGTAGCTCCAGGTGTCCCTTGACTTGCGGCTGCGTCACTCCAGTCTCTGCCTCCATCTTCATACAGCCACATGCTCTGTTTCTGTGTCCAAATTTCCCTCTTCTTGTAAGGACACCAGCCATTGGATCAGGGCCCACCCCACTCCAGCACAACCTCATTTTAACTAATTCCATCTGCAAAGTCACTTTTTCCAAATAAGGTCAAATTCTGAGGTTTGAGGTGGACCCGAGTTTTGGGGGACACCGTTCACCCCAAGACACTAGGTGATCAAAGTTTCCAGCACCAGACACCCCAGGCCTCCTGACATGATGACCAGGAAAGAGAGGGCACCCCTTTGTGCTTCCTGCCGTGCACTCTTCACAAATACCAGCCTCATGAAACCCAAAGAAAGACCAAGCAACTGTCCAGTTTGAAGGCAATTAAAGAGCTAGGACAGCCAAATTCAACGTGGGGTGGGAAAATACAAGTTGCTCTGAAGGACGTTATCAGGAAAATTGGTTACATTTGAATATGGACTGAAAATTTGGTAGCAGTATTATAATAACGCTAAATTTCCTGATTTTGTTAATTATACTGTGGTTACATAAGAGAGAATCCTTGTCCTTAGAACATGTATTCTGACATGTCTGAGGGTAAAGGGGGCTCATGGCTGCAACTTTTTTTCAATTGTTCATCAATAATAGTAACAGTAATAACAAAAATTTACAGAGAGAGAGAATTACAGAGCAAACGTGGCAAGATGTCAGTAATGGTGACTCCAGGTAACCAATACACAGGAATTCCATGTACTAGTGGGTTTTTTGGTGTCTTTTCATCTTGATAGAATTTCAAACTTACAAAAACTACATGTAGTCTACTGTTCTTATTTCTTTTGTCTAAGTTTGAAATTATTTCAAGACACATTCTTTTTTTAAGTTCACCCAAGTTACGGCGTCACAGACACCCTCAATTGACGTGCTAAGCCAACACCACCCCCTCTGCCTCGCTGGCGGGGCGTCTTCCCTGCTGCTGGCTGCAGCTCCTGGGTGGGTCGATGCTTTTCCCGGAGGTGCTGCCCCAGCGGGCCCTGCAAAAATGTGGGGTACTGTTGGTCATTGCAAAGCTGGACACCCCTGGCTCTAAACAGAGGGGAATCTCACATTGATGCCACACTGTCCCCAAGGACTTGAGAATGTCCCCCTGGGCATTCATGTACATGAAAAGCCCTTCATGAATATCACACCTCGAACTTAGCTCCATTTTACCCACAACACGAGATATTAGTGCATTTTCTGTTTGTTTACTTTTTTATTGTGGTAAAATACACATAGCATAAAATTTACCATTTCACTATTTCTTAAGTGCACAGTTCAGCAGCATTAAGCACATTCACATTGCTATGCAACCATCACCACCACCCATCTCCAGAACTTTCTCATCTTCCCAAACTGAAACTCTGTCCCCATGAGACACTAACTCCCCGTCCCCTCCCCAGCCCCTGGCACCCACCATTCTACTTCCTGTCTCTGTGGATCTGACGACTCTAGGGACCTCCTATGAGTGGAATCTCACACTGTGTGTCCTTCTGTGTCTGGCTTCTCTCACTGAGCACAATGTCCTCAAGGTCCATCCAGGCTATAGCCTGTATCAGAGCCTCTTTCCTTTTCATGGCTGAGTCATGTTCCAGTGTGTGGATGGACCACGTTGTGTTTGTCCATCCATCTCTCCAAGGACACTTGGGTTGTTTTCACCTTTTGACTGTCATGAATCCTGCTGCTGTGAACGTGGGGTGCAACTATCTCTTCCAGTCCCTGCTTTCCATTCTTTGGGGTATATACACAGAAGTGAAATTGCTGGGTCCTATGGTAATTCTATGTTTAGCTTTTTGGCATGGTTTTAATATACACTGAATTTAATGGAACTATTATGTAAATTGACAGGAGACTTTATTTTGTGTCATCGTTCACTATTTCAGAAATCACTTCATACACAGTGACTCAAGTTGTGGTGTCTGAGTTGCTGGAATAACACCCTGCACCTGCTCCATTTGTGGCTGTCACATGAACCAAGGCCTTCGTGAAGGTACAAGCCTCTGTCTGTGCTTCTAGGAGAGCAAAGCCTGCACACTTATGCACTGGAGTAAGTTGTTATGAATTGCTATCATTGTGTTTCCCCTTTTCATTACAGCGGGGGCATCATACTGATTTGGGGGGAACCAATGTGTAGGCAGGTGCTATAGATATATTTGGATTTTATTTCAGGCATGGAGGGTTACAAAATGCTTGTTATGAATAAGTAGTGGTTAAGCCAACGTGATCGCAAACAATTGGCTTTAGCTGAAGGTTCTCAACCCTGAGTGTGCATCAGAATCACCTGGTCGGCGTGGCTCTCTGGGTCTACTCCCAGAATCTCTGACCCTGCAGGTCTGGGATGGAGCCTGGGAATCTGCACTTGCAATTGGCTCCCAGATGTCACTGATGCTGCTGGTCTGGGGACCACACTCTGCTCATTACTGGTTTAAGCCAGTTTGGTGGCCCCTGCCATAGTGGAGTTTGCCATTTCTAGCCAATGAGGTGTGGGAACAGGGGAGAGAACACTTGCCTCATGTGGCCATTTAAATTTAACTTAAAATTAAGTAAAATTGAGAATTTATCCCCTCAGTTGCATAAGCCACATTTCAAGGCCTAGTAGCCACACGTGAGCAGCAGCTACCCCGCTGGACAGGCAGAGACAGAGAGTTCAACGGGGCAGCGCTGGCCTGGGGATGACCCTGCGGCAGTTCTGGCCGGTGAGACCGGAGGGAGGCCGGCTCGGGCTCCCTGGGAAAGGCGTCCTCACTCCTCGAAGCAGACACACAAAAAGCGAGGGCTCTGTTCTGCAGGACCACAGCCGCCATCTTCTGGCCAGGATAGGAGCTGACTCAAGACAGAGCAGAGGCACCAGGGATGGTGCCTGAGTCTCTTGCGCTGCCCTAGCAAATTACTACAAACTAGGTGGCTTGAAACAGCAGAAATGTATGTCTGGTGGCCAGAGTCAAAGACCAAGGTGTGGGCAGGGCCACACGCTGTCTGGAGGATCCAGGGGCGGGTCCTTCCTGCCCCTCCCAGGTTCTGGTGGTGCCTGGCAGTCCTCTGCATCCCTCCCTCAGCCTGTGGCTGCACTGCTCCTATGTCTACTTGTATCACCACACAGCATCTCTCTGTGTGTCTTCACTCGGCCCCCTTACGAGGACATTAGTCACTGGATCAGGGCCCACCCTACTCCTGGATGACCTCATCTCAACCAATGATATCCACAGAGACCCTATTCCCAAATAAGGTCTCATCCTGAGGTTCTGGGTGGGCATGAATGTGGGGACACTGTTGACAGATGGCAACAACCTGAATCCAAGTCACCAAGCTGCTGACCTGGGTATTCTTCAACCAAGAGACAACCAAGGTCCCTTCAGCTCTGAGCTGCTCTGAGCCAGGTCTGTGGTGACCCACAGCCAAAGGCACCATGAGAGCCATAACCCATCCCAGGAGAGGGCAGGTTCCCTGACTGCCTCAGCTTCCTGATCTACGAAATGGTTGGAAAACCTCAGGGCCGTGCAGAGAATTCAGCCCAGATCTCCAGTCCCCTTCTGCCATGTGGAGGAACATATCTGCAGCTTCTGAGGGTTAGGACATGGACATTTGGGGGCTGTTATTCTGCCAACCACACTGGCATGTGACAAGTGCTCCCATAGGAGGAGGTTTAGCTCTGGATTCTGGTACTGGACTTTCACTGAGTAATCTCAGACACAACTCTACCTCTCTGTGCCTCAGTTTCCTGACCTGCAAACAGGTGGCGACAGCACATTCACTCTAGTGTGGAAGAGCCCTGCTCAGACCTGCTAATCTACACATAATATTCCCTGTGTGATTGAGGTATTGCTGGTCCCTGCCTGGACCTCACACCTCTCTGTAAACCAGGAGGGAATTCTGGCTCTCACTATGCTTGGTGTGATGTAGGTGCCAGGAGACAGCAGCTCCTAGGGGAACAGAGCTGAGGACTGAGGCTCATTCAGACTCCATGGGGCCCTCCCTCTCTGGCCAGCCGGGGCCAGGGCCCCTGGTCCATCAGTCACCAACTCCTCTGGGCTCCATCTCCAACACAAACACCGCTGTCCACTGCTCTCCACCCCCAAGTTTCCCTGGTCCAGGCCACCGCCATCTGTCCTTGCCCACAATGATCCCGGGTCTCTCTGCTGCCCTTCCAGAGCCCTCCCCTCCTTTGGTGTTGTTTCCACATGGCCGCTGGAAAGATCCTTTCAAAACTCCAAACTCTGTCCTGCCACCCCTGCTTAAAACCATCCAAACCCAAGCTTCTCACCACAGCCCACAAATCTTTCCATCCTGCTTCTCTCTCATAAGCTCCAGCCTCGAGTCTCCTCACTGTTACACAAACATGCTGAGTTCATTCCCTTCCACGGAGCCTTTGCACTTGCTGTTCCCCTGCCTGGAACTCTTTCTCCAATTGTTTCATATCTGGAGTTCCCACAGCTTCAGGGCTCACTTCAAATGTCACCTCCTGAGAGATGCCTTCCCTAACCACTCCAGCTAAAGTAACCTTCCAGTCTCCTGCTCTGACATCACATGATTTTTACCTTAGCAGAGCCCCTACCAGCACCTGCTATTCCCCCGTTTATTTGTTCTCTTACTTATTTGTTGCCTGTCTCTCCCTCTAGAATCTCATCTCCTTGAGAGCAGGGACCAGATCTTTCTCATTTTCTACTCATCATCTGTACCTGACAGGCATGGGCATACATTAAATGTTTGCTGCAGTGATGAAAAACATCACAATTATTATAACCTAACATCCTGAATGCTAACACCACTAGTATCTGAATTCTCAACCTTCCAAACCCCACATCCGTAGCCAACGGCCAGACATGACTTGCCAATGGAATGTGGTGTGAAAGAAGCCCATGGTACCTTCCATGAAACATTCTTTCCAGCAACGAATCCAGTCAAGCCTGGAGAACAAACTGCCAAGATACAGGAAAAGGAGAGGACAAAAGAGAGAGCTAGATGCCACCACAAGAAAACAGAGAGACCCAGAATGTAGGGCAGTCTGCAACAGGACAGCCAGACCTTAAAATCTACACAGACCCCAGGGAATCAAAGGCAGGTTCTGATCCAGCAGGTCCGGGGTAGGGCCTGAGGTTCTGCATTTCTAACAGTATTCCAGATGATTCGATGCTGCCAGCCTGGACCACACCGGCAGGAGTGAGTGTCTGCAACCAGCTGCTGGTGGCTCTTGGCAATCTTGGGTGTTCCTTGGCTTGTGGCTGCATCACTCCAGTCTCTGCCTCTGTCTTCTCACGGCCACCTCCTCTGTGTGTCTGTGTCCAAATTTCCCTCTTCTTACAAAGACACCAATCATTAGATTAGGACCCACCACAATCCAGCAAGACTTCACTTTAACTTGATTACATCTGCAATGACCCTATTTCCAAATAAGTTCATATTCATGGATTCCTAACACACGTGAATTTTGGAGGGACACTATTCAACCCGGTATAGAGGGTGGGGGACAAGCCGTGTTGGCAGACTGTTCTAGAAAACGCAAAGATACATAACAACCAGATGCAAACACATAAACTTTCACGACCCTGGTCCTACAGAGCCAGCTGAGGAGATGTGAATACTGCCCCATGTTCAATGGGCATTTTGAAATCACTGATCATTTTCCTAGGTGCAATAATGAACTGTAGTTGCAGGAAAACAGTCTATCAGAAGACCAGAGGGAGTATTGAATGGTGAGCCTCATACACTTGTAGTTTTCTTTCAAATGGTTTATCAAAAACTATATATAGGGATAGACATATTGAGCAGAGGTAAATATTCACCCATCTAGGTGGATGTACAAGGGCGATCCACTGGCCCAACTTTTCCGTATGTTTGAAAATGTTCATAATAAAAACCCAGGATAAATAAACAAAGCCCCGTTTCTTTAGCCACATTCGAAGTCACATCCAGCATCCTGGGGTCTGTCGGGCGCAGTCCCTTTCCAAATATCCCTTCCCGCGCCCCACACTTCTTCCCCATTCTGTTTTCTGTGATGGAGCTTTTCATGGGGAATCCGGGTAGCAGAACGCCCCTACCCTGTCCTCACTCTCGGGACTCCCCCGCCCAACCGGAATGGGAGATGGGGGGGGGGGTGCTCGACCTGCGCATGCGTGTCCCTGTCCCACCTGCCACCCTCTCCCCGCCCCTCCCCACGTGACGCCGTGGGAACCCGGACCCCAGCGCCTCCCGGGTGGGGGCGGCCGCGGAGCTCAGGCTGGAGGTGGGGGTCCGGGGTGGTGGGAAGAGGAGGAAAGATGGGCCGGAGACACCTGGCTCTAAGGGTCCCGGAATCCCAGAGAAAAAGTGGGGGAGGGGAGCCCCAGTCCCCGCGAGTGGAGAGGACTGGATACACGGGTCCCGGGCCGGTGCACTCACCCGCACGATGTAGGAGACACCGGGCCCCAGGACCCTAGAGTCGGGATGTAGCCAGCCGTGTGCCGGCTTGTGGATGAAGCTGCCCTTGCGGATCCACTCGGCGGCGGCGGCGGCGTCTGGGGCCCCGGCCGTCCCCCGCGCGCCCCGTGGCCCCCGCGCCCCCGCGGCGCGACAGCGGCTGAGCGCCGGCAGGGGACAGGGTGCGGCGCAGCGCGGCTCGCAGGCGCCCAGGACTGCGGCCGCCAGCGCCGGGACGCCCGCCGGGCCTACGGGCTCCGGCTGGGGGTCGGCGACCCCAGCAGCTTCAGCCGCCCGCGCCGCCGCCGGGCCGCGGCCCAGAAAGCTGCCCGGGGCCGCGAACTTCCACTGCGGCATGCGCGGCAGCAGCGCACAGAAGGTGGTGGGCGCCTCGGGCTCGGGGGGCGCGGGGGGCGAGCGCCCGCCGGGACCCTGTGTCATGGCCGCTGCCGCCCGACCGAGCCCGACCGGGCGCTGAGCCTGGCGCGGAGGAGGCCCTCCCGTTCCCTCCCCGCCCCCCCGGTCCGGTGATGTCATCCGCCCGGCCCAGCGCGCAGCCGCGGGGGGCTGCGCCCCTGGGACCCCGGCCCTCGTTGTCTCGGCGTCTGGCCAGGAGGCTGGGGAAACTGAGGCCCTCCGAGGGCATCGGGCGCTTTCCCGGAACCGGTAGCCAAGGAGGGAGCGAGGTTTCGAACCCAGGACCCCGTCAGTGACCCTCCCCACTTCGCGCCCCTCCACCCCAGCCCGCCGCCCAAGTTCCTAGAAGGGCAGAGCTGGGTGAGGCTTGGAAATCACCTCCCTTCCTTCCCTTTGACTTATGGGGAACCTGAGGCCTGGGGAAGGGCGGAGGCGCGGCCAGGGAAAGAGAGAACCCCAAATCCTGAGCTCAGCCCCTTTTCTCTCCACTGCTCCAGCCAGAAGGTTCCTCAAGATCACGCCCTACTCAATTTCCTAATGGGAAACCGAGGCCTGGGGAGGGGAAGGGGCGTGCCGTGGGCGCACCGCCGAGGCTCAGAGGCAGGAGTACCGGGACTGGGAGGGGGATTCAGAGCGGAGCCGGGTCCCTCCTCTGCTGCTTGTCCCTGGCCTCAGCTTCTCAGGCTGTAGTCCAGGGGAGCGAGCTGGAGGGTCACGGACTCCCCTCCTTCATTTCTGGGGAGCCCTGTCCCGTATTAGCTCGTCTGAGCTCTTGGGCCTCAGCCGCTCTGGCCCGTTGTCTGTTCTGTCCTCAGTCTCATCGTCTCTGAAACGGGCCTCCCCGACCCGGGCGTCAAGGGTTGATTCCTTCTGCGCTGGGAAACGGGGTGTCACGGTCACCCCGGGACCCGGCCTCCTGGCTTCGGTCGTGGCCGGATCCCCCCTCCCCCTGCCCTGCCCCGCCCCAAACAGGGCCGATTGCCGGGAAACAAAGGGAGGGGTCCGGGAGGCGCTGGCAGGTGGGGAAGGAGGGGCGAAGCTGTGGTGCCCGATCGATAAATCAGAGAAATGAGGTCACAGCCCGGCGCCGAGGGAAGGGTGGGGGAGGGGAGGGGAGGCGCGAGCGGCCGCGAGTGCCCTGCGGGGGATGCGGCCGGCGGTGAGCGGCCGGCGGTGGTCGCCATTGTGCGTCCGCGCTGGAGGGGAGCGGGTGGAGGGCGTGGCCCAAGAGCCCGAGCGCGGGTGTGACGTTCGTCTGGTCAGAAGCGCACATCTGGACTTGTGTGTGTTGTCGCCATTGCAGTCTGTGCGCGTGTGGGCTGTGTGAGGTTTGGGTCTTGTCTATAGTATGTGCAGGTGTGAACAGTGTGTGAAGGAGGTCTGGATGCAGGCCCAGGTATATGGGGGGGGGGGGTCCAGGTGCGTGTCCGCCTGGCTGGAGGAAGGGGAGTATGTTGAGGTTTGACAGCACCAGGCTAAGGCAATGGGGTGAGGAGAGAGCTGAGCCCACTACCACCCCTGTGGCCCAGCAGTGCCTCCTCCCAGGAGGCAGTGTGGCAGCCTCTGTCCCTCCCAAGTTCCTGGGATAGGGTCTCTGTGGCTGTGGGATTTGTAGGATGTGGGCCTAGGTGCCATCCATTGCCTGGCACACAGAGGGCTTGGTCACATGGCGCCATCAGTATGTTTCCTTCCTGTCCCCAGGAAATAGTGGCAGGAACAGAGCCCAATGGCCAGGGGTCAGATCTTGGCATCAGACTGGCATGGGGGCACGTAGCATACAGGGACAAATGTCCAGTCTCTCTGAAGCTCCATTTGCTTTTGGTAAACATCACCTGCCTGCTGAGTTGCTATGAAGCTTAGATGATCTTTATCAATATCTGGAACATAGTAGGCACCTACTGATTGCAGATATTAGAATACACCAAACTCCTATACATCCTTCAAAACCCAGCTTCAATGTTCCCTCTTCCAGGAAGCCTATCTGGCCACCCCCACTCAAAATCCTGGCTCCACCTCTGGCCTCCCCCAGGCCTGGGTCCCTCCTCTGGTCCCATCCAGACCCCCTGGGGGCTGGAGAGTTTTGGGTCTGGCTCTGGAGGGCAGCATTCAGGTCTCCTTTCTGTACCGTGAATAGACACATTAAGTGAACCAGCATGTGTGATGCTGACAGCTCTTGGGCTGAGGAGAGATTTATTGGCAAGCAACTCTAGGGTGTGGAGTTTGGAGGGCAGGGGCCTCAGGGCTGTTGCCAGCCTGAGTTCGGGCTGGGACCAGTCCCGGCAGCCACACTTCCATGAGAAGAAGAAGAGCCCAAGTTTGGCAGAAACCCGAGCTGTGATGAAGACCCAGGCCCTACTGGGGCTGGACGCCGAGTTCTAGCACACAGGAAGCTCTGTCTCCAGACAGCTACTGGGGAGGGCTGGAGGGTGTCCCTTTCCCTGCCCGGCCTGGCCTGGCGTGACTGGGAGAAAAGAAACTGGGGCACTGGAAGGAGGCTCACCCTGCACCCTGCACAGGGCCATGGGTCACAACCCCTAGGGACTGGAGGAACGAGGTGACCCAGAAGGACCTCTGACCATTCAGAAAAGGGGAAGGAAGAAGGCTCCTTCCCCAGCGCCCTCCTGGCTTCTTTGAGCCCCTCCAGCCAAAGCCACATCCCAGGAGAGGCCTGCCCACAGCCCCTTCACAGCACAGGAAACTGAGGCTTGGCCCAGGAGGGGCGACCAGGCAGCCTGTGCCCCACAGGCCATCAGGGCGTGGTGGCGGCGGCCATGGTGGAGGCCCGTTTGCAGTGACGGATGCCCATGGTGTACGCTGGTGCCCTGGCTTTGTTCACGGTGACCTGCTCAGGGCTGTGGGTGCCGGGGCCGGGCGTCTCCTGCAGGGACCGTGGGGCACGAGGCCGCCCCAGCATGGTGAAGGCGGGCTGGCGCTGACAATAGGTGTCGGGATCTGGGCTGTCATACTGGCCCGGGCCTGGTATCTCAGCAGGATCCTGCGGGGGGCGGGCAGGGGGTGTGCGGCCCACCACTGTGTAGCTGGGGCTGCTGGGCTTGGTGAAGATCTGTGAGCCCCAGAGGGGGGGCATGGTGTAGGCATTGGGGGCAGGGACTGAGGTGTCCAGGGGCTTCGGGCGGAGGCGGGAGCCCAGGGTGAAAGCCGGGGCAGTCCGATGGCGCATAGGGGGTGCCTTCTCTGGGCTGTAGGTCCCGGGGCCTGGTGTCACCTCCAGACCTGAGAGAGTGCGGAAGGAAAGTCCTCACCTGCTCAAAGGCCTTGCATGGCTCCTGCTTGCCCATGTGCATCCTGGAGCTCACAACACTTCTCAGACAGCCCTGGGGCCTTTCTCTCCCTCCCCATCCTCCAGGCACACAGATAGTTTCCAGGCCTGCAGCACTTTGTCCAAGCTCAACCCTCAGCCTTCCCTTTCCCATCCGAAGCCTTCCCCATGCTGTCCTTCCAGGCAGAGCCCTCACAGCCCTTCCTGGTTACCCTGGCCTCGGTCTTGCTCTCTCTGCAGACATGACCACGCTGAGGTGGGAGGGTCCGCACCCGGGTCTGACTCCACCACCAGATCTCATAAAAAACAAGGAATGTCAAATCTACTCCAGCTCCCCAGCAGGTGACTTCATACATGTTTGTCTGAGTGGACGGTGAATAGGACGGGTGAGGAGTGAGGAGTGGACGGGTAGGTGAAAGGGTCCATGAGTGTACAGACGGATGGGCTGATGGAATGGTCAGCTGATGAGTAGAAGGAAGGAAGGAAGAATTCATGGATGGAGGATGGATGGGTGGGTGGGTGGATCAGGATGGATGGATGGATGAGTGCATGAGTGGGTGGGTGGGTGGATGGGTGAAATGATTATAGATGGATTCATGGATGAGCCTATTGATGGAAGGATGGTATAATGCATGAGTTGAAGGATGGATAAGAGGATGGATAAATAGAATGATAAATGATAAATCAATGGATCAGTGGATGAACTGGAGATGGACAGGTGGACAGGTGTATAGGCTTGTGAGCAGGAAGATGGGCAAATGGATGATCTGATGGGCCAGTGCGTAGACGAGTAGATGGGCAGCAGTTGAAAAGGTGAGTGTGTGTGGACCGGGGAACGGAATCAGTAGTGGAGTCAGCGGCTGTAGGTGCAAGTGAGCTGTTGGGAGCCTTGAAAGGGATTGCCACAGTTTGCCACAGTCCCCACCACACCCTCTTGTCTCCTGACACCGAGGCCAGCTGCCCTTGTGGCGCCACATGTGCATGGGGCCATTGTGATCCTGGCCCACTTCTCTCCTCCAGGTTCTCCCAGGGCCCCTGTGGGCGTTGGAGTTGTGGCCACTCCTCTGAGTCCCTCGGATCTTATCATTCCAAAGACTCTGGAGTTCTAAGAACTCCAAGGATGGGAGGGAAAGGGAGGACAGGGCAAAAGAGACGCTGAGACCCTGAAAGGCAGGTCCTCATGCGGCTGCACAGCTCAGATACTCACCCCGACACTTGCCCCGGCCCTGCATGGAGTAGGCAGGGGTGCAGCTGCGGCCAAAGCGGGTGACCTTCGGGTCCAAGAAGTAGACTGGCCCCGGGCTGGTGTCCTGAGGAGGGGCTGGGGAAGGAGCCCCGAGTCCTGAGGGCACTTCTGAAGATGGAGCCTGCCCCGCTGCCCACCTCAGCGCCCCTTTTATCCCTGAGGCGCTTCCCCAGGTCCAGATGCCACCCCAGCTGCCGACTTGGAGGGTGGTGACTCAGAGGCACTGAGGCATGGGTGCCCTGGGTGCCCTGTCTGGGTGGCCTGGGCCTCTGCATTGACTTTGTCTCTGTCCTCGCAACCAAAGCTATTCCTTTGTGCTACTGCGCTACTGGAGGCCAGAGAACCAGCTCCTGGGTTTGTCAGGAGTGCCCATAAAGCAAGAGTAACTAGGCTCTGAGTTAGGGTCTGAGTAGGGGCCTTTGGCGTGTGGGCCTGCTGGCATGTAACATGCTTAAGAGAGAGGCTCTAAGCTGGGCCTCGTTTAAATCCCAGCAGGGCCTTTTATGAGCTTGTGTCCTTGGGCAAGTTATTTAACCTATCTAAGCCTCTTTCTCCTCAACAGTGAGTTGAGAAAATTAAAAAGGGAGATGATCCACAGAAGGGAGTGGTCCCAGCGCTTGGCACTTAATAATCGGGACCAATCACTGTGATCACTGTTATTACTATGTTTAAGCACACTTGGATACACATGTATGTTCATCTATGTACAGTAGGTTTGACAAGTATTGATTGGTTTACGTACCACTACTATGTGTACACACGCTAAATACATACATGAGCAAGCCGCTGGTGAGGGATAAGATGCCACCCAATCTTGATCCTGGCCTCAGTGTGTCCATGGTGTGCGAGTGTGGCCCCAGGTATGGCTCTCAGGTGTACGCACCACAGGCACGTATTGCACTCATGCTGCGGTCCCCTAACTGGCTGCCCCCAACAGTGGTCATTGACCTTACGGCATCCTAGCCCTCCATTAGACTGATGGGGGAGGGGGTCTATTTTTAGCCCCTCAACCAGTCCCAAGGCAGATATGATGATTCCCCCAGGACTGGCAGTGGCTGGGGAAACTCTTTGTCAGAGTCTCATGGCAGCTTCACACATGCCTGGGCCACACGCGGGCAGACTGACTTGCTCCTCTCGCAGGATCTCACAATAACCCAACGAGGGAGGCACTGTTTTTGCCCCTGTTTTTCAGAAGTGGGAACAGGTTCAATGAGCTCACCCAGCAAGGACATGGCAATCAGGACTCAACATGCTGAAGCCCTGATTCTTAACCTCTGCCCTGTGCCACTGAATGTTCCAGTCTTTTCTTCTGCCACACCCCCCCAGCTCCATGCCCCACAACAAATGAACATATCCCAGCTCATGATGACATTTCCCACCTTGAAGCCTTAGCCCATGCGGCAGGCTCTACCTGGAGTTTTCTTCTCCTGAGGGCTCCACCAAACTCCCACTCATCCTATAAAACCCAGATACCATGCTCCACTTCCAAGTAGTCTGCCCTGGGCCCTCAGCAAAGCTTGTGCTATCCCTGTTCCATCTGACTCCCCAAGCTGTCTCTGTCCCTCTGTCCCAGGAAGTGTCCTGAGACTGGGATTTGAACCTGGGTACCCAGGTCTGTCTGGGCCACGGGCTAAGTTCTTAACCCCTTCCTGGTGGCAGAGGTAATGCTAATGCCTTCATTTGCCTTCTGGGGCCCCTTGTAGCCTCCTGAGTTTTGTTTCAGTCTGGTCTGGGATTTTTGCTGATTCCGAAGGCTGAGACGAGACTGTTGGCCCTGCCTCTCCCCAGCCACCGCCCCCCAACAGCCTTCTGTCCACATGACTCAAGCTCCCTACACAGGACCCTTCTAGCCGCCCACCCCAACCACTCCAGACCTTGGAACAGCTCAAGAAAATGGAGCCAAGGAATCTTTGAGCACAGAGACGAAAGGCATTTGCCTTTCAGTGGAGGCAGAGGGAAGCCCCCAGCCACCACCCGCCTGCCCACCCCCAGCAGCCTTACCCTCACTGGGCCTCCGGACAAATGAGTAGGCAGGACTGGCCACCCTGGTGCAGTCGTGGTTGACGTAGCCCACAGTGGACGGCAGGACGTACAAGCCTGGCCCGGAGCCTGCAACCCAAAGCCCTTGGGTCACGGCCAGGGACCCGGCACCCCAAGGGGTTGGGGGAAGGAGCCCTGGACCCAAACCCTGAGCCTTGGCCTGGGCTCCCACTCTCCATCCATGGTGGGGTGGGGGTAGCAGGAGGCTGTGCCTCAGGGGACAAAGTGTGACACCTGCATTGTGAGTCAAACTTGAATCATAGAGTGGGAGGGGGCTGGGCCACCTCCCGCCTTGGGGCACAGATGAGAAGGAGGCCAGGCAGAGATCCATGTCACAGATGGGGAAACTGAGGCCCAGGCACTAGAGATCCATGTCACAGATGGGGAAACTGAGGCCTGAGTTTCACAGAAATAGTTGTCACAGTTGCAATGTTTTGTGGCTTCTGCAAGAATGTCATTGCCACAGGGCCAGGGGAAGCCACAGAACCAGCCATGAAATCTGGCCATGGAACCTCACTCCTGCTGTTTTTTGTAGATGGGGAAACTGAGGCATAGGGCAAGGCCCCGAGGCCCAACAGTTAATGTATCTCCCCAGCAGAACAGCTCTGTACACACTCCCAGCCTCTCTGCTGCTTCATGTTTTCCAAGGCACTTATCACCAATTATTATAGTATAAACATTTCTTATTTGTTCTTCTCTATCTCCCCCATGGGATCTCTGCTGCTTTGCTCACCACCCTCAGCACCTAGAAAGGTGCCTGGCCCTCAAAACACTCAGTTCTGGTTGAATGGACACATGCACCAGGCCAGTGGAGACCCTATGTTCGCACCCATCCTACTGGACAGAAAACTGAGGTTTGGGGAAAGGCAGGAACTTGTCTGAAACTCCTGCCTCCACCTGGGCTCCCAGAAGCCCCAGGAAAGGAGAGTGGGGCAAGACAGGGTCCCACCACCCGTGGCCACCCATCCCCCACAGCTGGCACGCACCATTCTCCAGGGTGGCCATACCGCAGGACTTCCTCAGGCCAGTCTCCAGAATCTGGCCCTCCATCACCCGCCGGCCCAGGGGTACTGTGGTGGGCCGTGGAGCAGGGTCGCAGCTGAGGGTCCCCATGGTGAGAGATGCAGGGCCACAGGCAGTGTCCAGGGGTCTGGTGCTGTCTCCTCAGCCAAGGCAGCTCTGGCAGCCACAGGCCCAAGCACCGTCCCCAACCTTCATGGCCTCTGCCTGTGTTGGCAGAGCCCTGGCCTCACCACACCCTCCCACAGCCACAACCACACAGACGGCCCCTTGTCCCTCAGCAGGGAGGCTTGGGGCCCTGGCCTGAGCCAGGCTGGTCGGGGGACATTGGCCTGGAAGTGGGGCCAGGATCGAGTGTCAGCCAGGTGGCTGGACGATCCAGGAAAGAATCCGGTGTCAGCAGAGCAGGTCCCCTGGGAGCCAGAGCTGCAAACACGACACCTACAGCCTCGCAGCAGGCGGGCCTGGAGGAGTCATGGGTGCGTGGCCCCATTTCTACAGCTGGGAAAATTGAGGCACAGCCCACAGTCTTACAGCAAGTTGGCAACTCTGGGAGTTGCACGCCTGGGCCAAGAGGCATTCATTCATTCATTCCATTATTCATTCATCCAAAAAGCACTTATTGACCACCCACTGTGTACCAGGCTCTATTTGGGGTGGTGATGTTCTCAGGAGAGGAGAGAGAAAATAAACAATAAATGTAATATTAATGTGTATTAGAAGGTGTTAAATGTGATGAAAAATATAGAGCAGGTCAGGCTGAGAATTCATATGAGCCACACTGAGAAGGTAAGACTTGAGCAAAGTTCTGAAGGAGGTGAGCAAGGGAGCCATGCAGACATCTGAGAGAAGAGCATTTCAGGACAAAGGAATGGGCTGTGCAAAGGCCCTGGGGTAGAGCCAAGGACAGAGAGAAGGTGAGAGCAGTCCTCCAGAACACCCCACTGCTTCCCAGAAGCCTACAGAGATTTACACCATAAATAAATTATTTTTTCTGACTCCACTGAAGGCTACCACTATGTCAGGCTCCAAGAAGGGGCTCAGGGAAACTTTGCTGAATGAAAATCAAATTCCTGTCCCTTCTATAGTATCCTTGCTTGTTTTTTTACTGTTGGACCCTTTTGCAATGTAATTTTTTAACAGGTCTATTGAGATGTAATTCATACACCATACAATTCACCTGCAATGTAATTTTGATGCATTGTGTAATTTTTCAAAACTTTTTAATCAAAATGTTATAGTCTATGTGAAAGGTCCTAAAACAAGTCTCAGTATTTTTAATCAAAATGTTATAGTCTATGTGAAAGGTCCTAAAACAAGTCTCAGTAAGTACCAAAAATTTGAAACTTACAGAGTATATTATCTGATGACAAAGGAATAAAGTGATAAATCAATAATAATAAGATATCCAGAATCCCCCCAAAAATATTTAGAAATTACACAACACAATTCTGAACTAACCCATGGCACATAAGTCCCTCCAAGGCCTTGTACCCACTTCCTCTCTGTCCTTGCCTCTACTCCTCACCCCCTTTCTAGCTCCACTCAGGCCACACTGGCCTGCTTGCTATTCCTGGAAGCCACTAAGATGTTTCCCACGTCAGGGTCTCCTTTGCCAACAATAAACCCATGGCTGGCACCTTCCTCAGTCACCAGGGCCCCCGGCTTGCAAGCCTATCACCACCTGACAGTGGACAAGCCATTCACTTGTTTCCAGAGGCAGTACAAACTCCAGAGCCACAAGAGAGATGTGCACTGAGGCAGGGAGAGAGAGGGATTAAATACCCCCAACCTCTCTTTCTCCCCCTGCCAATCAGTGCCGCCTATTGGCCAAACCTGCCAGAAGTGCAGGAGCCCAGAAATACCACCGCTCAGGTCAGCTTCAGACACCCAGGACCAGGCAGGCAGAGGGGACAAGTGCCTAGATGGTGTTCCCTGAACCCATCCCACCCCTTGCCCAGGTCACTAGGGCCAGGCCACATCAGACAACCACAGAGTGCAGACAGCCAGAGACACTGGTTCGAGCCAGGACTCGGCCCCAAGTGACTCAGTTTCCCCTCTGTGACATGGGCTATGACACCAGCCCCCCTCACAGGAACAGAACCCTACATCCAGGTTCCAGCCAGGACTTGGTGCCACCTGCCTCAGTTTCCCCACTGAGACATGGAAAGGAACCAAAAGCTAACACAGGGAAAGACAGCTTTGGGGACACTAAGGGCCAGGAGCCTCACTGGACTGAGCTCAGCCCCCTCCAGCCCACGAGTCCCCTGGCTAGTCACACCAGATTCTATCGACTCTTTTGATTTTCAGCTCAGAGTTTGCCACCTTCTGCCAAGTAAAGGGCCTGTAAATGAGATGCAAATTAATTCAAAGCACATGCAAATGAGCCACGTTTTCAATCCAGTCTGATTCATGGACAGAAAAGAGCAAATCAGATAAATAGAAGGAAACCGGGATTACATTGAGAGGCCAAGGCCCCCACCCCCGCTCTGCCTGTCCAGCTACAGGTCCCAGCAGAGACGTCCCCACCCCAGCCTCAGTAGCCCTGGAGGAAGCTGCAGGGGTTGAGCATGAAAATGTGACGTGGTCGGTGCTCCTGACATGATAGCTTTTACATAATTAGGAATTCAGCCAGTGTTTATTTGGTGCCAGGCACTGTTCAGGTGCTGGGAAAACAGGAATGAACAAAACACGCAAACTCCCTGTCCTCACTTTTTTGTCAAGACAGGTAGTCAAACAAGTGAGTTGGGGAAAAAACAGGGCAAAGGGGGAGTGGTCATGTGAGAGTCTGTGTTTCGAAGTAGGGAAGTCAAGGCAAGCCTCACTGAGAAGGTCACATTCCAGCAGAGACCTGAAGAAGGCGAAGAAGGAGCTCTGGGAGATGTGGGGAGAACGTTCCAGGTGTGGAGCACAGCCTGCGCACAGTCCCTGAGCAGGACCACGCCTGGTGTGTAAAAGGCACAGTGAGGAGGCCCGTGTGGCCGGACCAGCATGAGTGAGGGGGAGAGAGAGAGGAGGGGAGGGGCAGAAGGGACGGTGCAGGTCCTGCAGGGCCTTGTGGGCCTTGGGAAGGACTTGGGCTTTCCCCCCAGGGAGGTGGGAGTCATGGAGGGCTGTGGGCCGAACAGGGACACACCCGACTCAGTGCTCACAGACGCCCTCTGGTGGCTATGGATAGAACAGACCATGGGTTGCTGGGGAGGATGATAGGAACAGAGGCCAGGACAGATGATGGGAAGGATGGTGGCATGGATGAAGGGAAGGGCAAGGGAAGGGGAAGAGTGGGGGATGGGCGAGGGGAAGGGGGAAGGGCAGGGGAAGGGTGGGGGAGGGGGAAGGGAAGGGGGAATGTGGGGGAGGGTGTTGAGCTGGATGCTGGGGCCCTGCCTGAGTGGTAGCATGGAATTGTGAGCAGTGGGTGGATCCTGGGTATGTTATTAAGCTAGAATCAACAGGGCTTGCCAGCAGATCTGATGTGGGAGGTGAGGTGGCTAGAGGAGTTGCGTTTTGGGGCAGGACTTTTAGCCTGACAACCTGAAATAATTGAGCTGCCCTTAACTGAGATGTGGAAGATGTGTGAAGGGTAGGTTTTAGGGGAAGATCTAGAGTTCTCCCTCAGAAGCGTGGATTTCAGGCTCCCATGGGTGATGTACATGGAGACACCTGGATGTACAGGTCTGGGGTTGTTACTTATCTATCCACACTGCATAACGAATTCCCATACACTTAGTGGCTTAAAACAACACACACATTTATGACCTCACAGCTTCTGTGGGTCTGTGCACAGCATAACTTTGTCCCCTGATCAGGCTGCAATGACCCTTCTAGTCAGGGTTGGGCTCTTATCTGGTGGCTCAACTGGGGAATGATCTACTACCCAGATCTCTCAGGTGTCGGCTGAGTTTATTTCCTTGTTGCTATGGGACTGGGCCCCTTCTGGGTGGCTGTTGGCTAGAAGCCACCCTCAGCTTCTTGCCACATGCTTTTCTCTTCAAAGCCAGTAAAGGAGAAAGTCTCTAGAGCAATGCATGGACCTAGAGTTGCTATTATTATATTTATGAATAACTGTAATGGTGGGCAGTGTTCCCACTAAGAGTCCCAGACCCCTCTTCCTCCCCTTAGCATCCTTCATCTTTCCCCGGATCCTTGGTTCCCCTTTCACTCCATGGAAAGAATGTTAGTGCACAGAGATCTCAGGGAAGGGCATGCCAGGCAGAGGGCACAGCCCTGCAAAGGGCTTGAGGAGGCCAGTGTGGCTGGAGCAGCAGGAATGAGGGGAGGGAGGGGAGGTCATGGGGCAGGTCGGGCAGTGCCCTGTGGACATGGGGAGGATGCTGGATTTTACTCTGAGCAAGGCGGGAGCCACAGAAGGGTCTGGAGCAGAGGCAGGCGCAATCTGACTTGGGCTACCATAATGAATGGACCGAGGGTGGGAAGGTGGAGGTAGGGATGCCAGTGGGGAAGCCACTGCCCTGGCCCAGGTGAGCACCACGGGGCCCAGGCTAAGGTGGTGCCCTGTGGTGGTCAGAGGTGGGCAGATTCTGGACCTGATTTGGAGGAAGAATTCACAAGACTTTCTCTGGGGGTGAAGGGGGTGTTAGAGAGAGGGAGGGGTCAAGAATGGCCCCAAGGCTTGACTGGAACCTCTGGAAGGACTGATTCGGACCTTAACACAGAGGAGGAACACCTGCTGACCTACTTAGTCATTTATTGACCATCTGTGCTATGCTTCTCCACATAAAAGGTGCACACAGGTACACACAGACAGGCACACAGGTACACAGACACACAGAGATGCACACACGCTCATACACGTACACATGCACATACACGGAGGCAGGCGCCATGCCTGCCCTATCCCCATTGAATCCTGGGCGTCCAGAATATCACCTGCTCAGAAGAGGTGCACAATGAGTGTATGCTGAAGAAATGAATGGCATGGATGTCCACAATAATCAACATGATTGTTGTTGTTGCTGCTGCTGTTGATCCAGTCCTTTTTCTAAAACACATCCCAGGCTGAAGGTGGGGATGCAGTGGCTGGGAGGGACGTCCCAGGAGGCTGGGTTTCTCAGGTGACCTGTTGCTTTCTGTGTCCCTGGCACACAGCAGCAGCAGGACCAGCAGACGCCAGGCGTTCACGATGATGCCTCCCCATCCAGTGTTGTCTCACGCTCTGCTCTCCCGGCTGGCAGCCAGGATCTGTCACTTCCCATCTCCCTGGGGCACTGGCCTTTGTCCTTTGTGCAGCAGCCATCCCCCCTGACTCAGATTCACGTGCCTCTGCCGCCTGCCTGCCCCTTTGTCCGGCGGGAACTCCAACAAGGAAACTGTTCTTCCCCTGAGGACTCAGAGAACCTACCAGGTTCCCCTCCTTCTTCCATCCCAGAAAGAGTCGCTTCTCCCCGAGAGCCGGTGAGGACAGGATGAGCTCTCATGCTCTGCTGGGCACCCTGGCAAGTCCCCATTTCACAGACAATGACACTGAGGCTCAGAGGAAGGAAGAGCTTGTACTCCGAGGTTTGGGGGACTGGAGAGGGGTCCCAGCAGGCTCTGCTGTAGCCAACAAAGTCCTACACAACCAGGTCCTTTCTCCCCTCTCTGGTTTTATTGGTCCCTCTGGTGCAGCCCCTCCAGCCCCCTTTGCACTCACTATGCCTTCTACCTGGTACACCCTTTACCAGCTAGTTGTTGCTAATTCCGTTCCCCTCCTGCAAATCTCTCCATTTAATGATCTTCCTCTGACCACTGATTTAATTCTACAACTTCCTTATCCCCATGCCACCGATCCCCTTCCCCTGTCATTTTCTTTTTCCCACAGTATTTTTCACCACTTACCTGTTGCATGGTGGTGGGCTGCAGGTGACTCGCACCAGCTTGTGAGAGCTGACTGTGAAATGTGGGGGAATTCTGTGAGCTGACTGTCAATGGAAGAGAACCCAAACTCTGTAAAATAATGAGGTTTATTCTGAGCCAAGTATGTGCAACCAGGTCCGGAAAGCCACGCCCAAGAAGCCTGAGCAAGTAGTTCTGCCATGGTTGGGTTATGGTTTGGTTTTATACATTTTAGGGGGACAGGAATTTGATGTAAAATCATAAATCAATACATGGAAGATGTACATTGGTTTGGCCCAAAAAGGCAGGACATCTCAAAGCAGAGGCTTACAGGTCATAGTTGGGTTTAAAGATTCTTTGATTTGTAATTGGTTAAAGAAATGAAGCTTCATCTAAAGGCCTGGAATGTTTCAAGTTAAAAGTGTCTGTTAATCAGACAAGCCACAGGACATATACCAAGACTCAAGCGATCTGTTAAGTAAATTGATGAACTGCAGGTGTGGTTTAACCCTTGCCTTGCATGGCCTTAGGACTGTTAATAGTTTTGTATCTTGTTACAAAGAATAACCCCCAAAGGGACAGGGCATAACTTGGCATGTCTGACCTCCCTTCTTCTCACCGCCAGCATCTCAGTTTTAAGGATTTTGGGGGGTTCCCCTTGGCCAAGACGGGGTCTATTCAGTCAGCTGGGGGGCTTAAGATTTTATTTTAGTTTACATGACTGATGTTATGTTGGTAGTTTGCAATCCGCCACGATGGGAGTATTTACACCATGGGAATCAGCGTGTGCTACAAATCAGGGCTTTTTACCTAGAGAGCCAGTTGTTCAACATACATCAGCGCACCACCGCCTCTATTATGCTTAGGGTTTACGGTCTCTCTTCCTCCCCTCTCCATTAGAATGTAAGCTCTTTGGGGCAAGGGCCTGCCCACCTTGCACTCTGTTGTCTCCCTGGCACCTAGAGCAATGTTGTGCATACAGTAGGCACTCAATCAATATTTGCTGAACTAATGAATGACCCTCGTCCCTAGCAACTGCTCTCAGACTCTATGACATCTGGGCCCTCGCAACAAAATCACACACCAGGACCCTGATCTCTAGCGCCATCCTGCCGGCCCCTGGGAACGTGCTCCCAACCCTTAAATAAAGCTTTCGCGTCCCCCACACCTTAATCCCAGGCCCAGGCCCAGGCCCCCGACGCCCGCTCGTCTTCAGCCTCGCGACACGACCTGGTCACCGTCTCCCCGGCCCTTGGGCCACGCGACCCGACTCCCTAACAAAGCGGCTCCAGCCTTAGCAACGCGACCCCGGACCCCCAGCGACTGCGCTGCCTGGCAACGCGACGCGAACCCGCGGAGGAGACCGCAGCGCCCGGGGCTCCGCGACACCCCCGCGCATTCACGCAGCGAGTGCTCGCAGGGCGCCAGCTCTGACTGCGCCGGACCGCGCCCCACACGCAAGGGCAGCCAGAGCGCCGCGAGCGAGAACGCGAGGCCGCGGGGCGCGGGAGCCTCCATCAGCCCCGCGCTGCCTCCCGCGGGCCCCGCAGCAGCCCGAGCACACCCGGACCCAGCCGCTCAGTGGCCACGGGCCCCGCCCCGCCCCGCGGCTTGGCGGGAGTTGGAGTTCCGCGGCCGGCGCGGGGGCTGCCGGGAGCTGTGGGCCCGGTGGGTTCGCGTGCAGCGGCTGCGCGGAGGGGTCTGGGTGCAGGGGCCGACGTGCCAGGGCCGAAGTGCAGGGGGACGGGGCGCAGGGGGATAGCGTCCGGCGTGCAGTGGGCCGGGGTACGGGGGGTCGGCGTGCAGGGGCCCGGGGGACAGGGGGCCGGGGTCCAGGGGGCCAGCGTCCGCCGTGCAGGTGGCCGGCGTGCAGGGGGCTGGGGTGCAGGGGGCCGGGGTGCAGGGGGATAGCGTGCAGGGGGCCGGGGCGGCGGCCGCACACCCAGGCCCGCGGGAAGAAAAGGAAGAAGCTGCTGAACCGTAGCCCCTGGCGTCCTAGGAGATCGTCACCAAGGACCGCGGCGTCACCAAGGACCGCGGCGTCACCAAGGACCGCGACGCCGTGAGTGCCGATTGCGGCCCGACGGAGACCCGCGGCCCCTCTGCGCTGGCCGGTACTCCGGGCTCGCCCTCGGACGCTGAGCCCTGGTCGGGTCCCCTCCCTACAGAACTACCTGCTTTGACCCACCCACCCCAAATAACCTTGACCGGGCTCTGAAGTGGGCCCCCTCATCTCCAGACCCTGGCTCCGGGCTCCACTGTGCCCCAAACAAGCTCCTAGGGCAGAGAAGCTCCCCGAGGCGGTCTAGTCTGGTTGGGGGGTGCCTGTGACCCCCGACCCCTGCCCTCCCCCTCTTACAGTCAGGCTGACCTATGTGTCTCACCTCCTCCACCACTGTCCCCCATCTGGTTTCCCAAACGCTAGATTCCCAACACTTCAGACGATTGACTCATCCTCGGGGTTGGGGGGGGGGGCGGTCCTGGGCCCTGCAGGGTGCTGAGCAGCATCCCTGGCCTCCACCCACTCCATGCCAGGAGCACCCCCCAGTGTGACAACCACAGATGTCCCCAGACAAAGCTGCGCAGTGTATCCTTGCGGGCAGAATTGATACTCCCTCCCCCCAGTGAGAACCATCCTCCTCACTCCTTAAGAACAGCAAGGATCTGGAGAATGTGCCTTTAGGATTTCCGGGTCTCAGTCTTCGGTTACAGCAGCGGTCCCCAACCTTTTTGGCACCAGGGACCGGTTTCATGAAAGACAATTTTCCACGGAAGGGGTGGGGGGGTGGGGGGGAAGCGGAGCTCAGGCAGTGATGCGAGAGCGATGGGGAGGGGCTGTAAATGTATTTACAGCCCCTCCCCCGAAGGAAATCCTTTGCCCGCCGCTCACCTTCTGCTGTGCGCCCCTACCCCCGTTCCTAAGTTTCATGGAAGAATGGAAGACAATTTTTCCATGGATAGGGAGGGCCGCCCCCTCCCCCGCGAAGTTCTGCGGCCCAGTTCCTAACTAGCCGCGGACCGGGGGTTGGGGACCGCAGGGTTAGAGAATGAGAGAGTCGTCCTTAGAGGCCGTCTACCTAGAGGTAAGAAACCTCCCAGCCAAGATGCTGCCAGGTACTGCCTGAGCCCCAGGCTCGGGGAGCTCCCCACCTAACCAAAGAGAACATCTCTACTTTGTGTTCAAGAGGGATCACAGGCCGGGCTGGGTGGCTCACTCCTGTAATCCTAACACTCTGGGAGGTGGAAGGGAGGATCCCTTCAGGTCAGGAGTTCAAGACCATCCTCAGCAAGAATCAGATGGTCTTTACTAAAAATAGAAAAAAAGTTAGCCAGGTGTGGTGGCTTGGGCCTGTAGTCCCAGCTACTTGGGAGGCTGAGGCAAGAGGAGTTTGAGGTTGCAGTGAGCCACAGCAGTCCAGCCCAGGGTGAGAGAGCAAGACTCTGTCTTTAAAAAAAAAAAAAAAAGATGGATCAGAAACACAGTCCCATGCAGGGGTGCTGTTGAGAGGCCAGAGCCATTGTCCACTAGAAATAGAACGTGAACCTCACATCCAGTGGCCACCTTAAAAAAAAGAAAAGAAGTGGGTGATATAAATTAAATAAATCTTATGACATACAAAACAAAGTGTATCTTATTTAACGAAGTATGTCCAAAATACTGTTGCAACACATAATCAATATTTAATAAGTATGAAGATTGTTTACATTCCTTCTTCACACTGTATTCAAGATCCAGGGTGTGTTTTGCACTTACATGTCCATTGGCATCATAATTTTCCCTGGAAATATTTCATCTGCACTTAAGATTTCCTAAAGTTCTAGTTGAAAAAGTAGTTTCACAAACCCAAGTTGTTCCACATGTTTTCCAATAACCGAGCCAAGAGTTCATTTCTGTTGAAATTTACATTAGAAATTACATTTCAGGTGGTCAGTGGCCCTGTGTGGCTGGCAGCTCTGTCCCAGAGAGTGTGGGAAGAGAGAGCTGTTTCCTACTGAATCCCCTTGCAGGGATTCAACCTTGCAGGCCTCATCCCAGGAGGCCCCCACACCCTAGGAGTGGATAACTCTGTGATTATCAGGTGTGGATGGGGGGTGGAGTGCCTGCCCCAGGCCAGGCGCTTGTCCCCATCCCCATCCCCTGCTGTGTCATTTCACTCTAGAGTTTTTATTTAATGAAATGAAACATTGCCCCTGAGAAGTGGAGGCCTCTCTGGTGCCCTACCCTGGTCCTGATGCCCTCCCTCTGCTGACTCAAAGTTGGGGTGCTTCTTCCTGTTCTTGCTTTTACATTTTAACATCTGGAATATGACTTGGACCTTCACCAATGATTGCTTTAGAGCAAGGGGACCCAGATGGAAAAGAGGGTATTTTTAAGGGGAAAATTCTTTGCTATTTATCATATTCACAATGCTGTGCAACCACCAGCTCTGGTTTCAAACCCAGAGGATTGTTGGTGGACAATATCAGTGTCACACGATACATGTTGCGCTCTGAGAGCTGAGACGCAGCTGCAGCTTGGCTTGTGCCATGAGACCTCAGTCTCCTGTGACACCCCCTTGTGAGAGGCCTGTGAGGTTCTTAGCCAGCCCCTCTTCACTGAAGCAGCTCTTACACAGCACTTTAACCTGTGAGATGGGGCTCCTTGAAGTCAGGGTGAGCCTGGAGATGCCCGGGGAGGACAGAGGGGTCAGAGGGCCCGCCTAGGCTCCTGGCTTCAACTCCTCTCCTGCCCAAGCACAGGGAACTCCGGAAGAGGACCCACCCCCAGCTTCTGGGCCCAGCAGTCAGAGGGCAGTACATGCTGGAGTCCTGGCCTGGCGCCCCAGCCTACACAAACAGAAGGGCCTCATCAGAGAGGCCTCTCCGGGTTAGGGGTCTGACGGTGAAGGCACAGGGGATGCCTTAGAAGAGAGCCCCACATGCCCTTGGAGGCAGCTTCACCCACCCAGGACATGCCTTCAGGGACAGCCTTAGCTAGGTGAATGTGGGGGGGGGGCGGGTGGGTTCTTTCTGAGGATGCACTGTTCAGTGGCCAAGACCTGCTGTGCCCAGCATGGGACAGATGGGTCAGAGTGACACAGAGTGCCTCCCACCCTGCCTCACACTCTCCCTGCCCAGGACACAGGGAGCCCCACAGGGGTGGGGGGGATGAGGGGCAACAGACCTCCGTGTACTGGCATCCACAGCAGTAGCAGCTGCCCTTGTGAAGGGCTCCCTGCAGGAGGTATGTGGGTGGGTCATGCCATGTGGGCTCCAGCAGGTCGTGGAAGCCGACCCCTCCTGCAGGATGACGTAGGCCACCGGGGCCCTGGCTGCCATGTCCAGCATCACCTTCCCTGCCATCAGCACCCTGTGTCCTGTGCAGGGACCCTGACTGGCAAGGTACAGAGGCCCCTAGGCCCTAGCTGCCCCTCCAGCCCACTGGTTCCTCCTCGTTCAGTCTCTGGGTGCTGGAGCACAGCCCAGAATAAGGGCCAGGCAGCCCTGGAGGGCAGGCAGGCAGGCACCCAGACCAATCCCTGACACAAAGAGGGGGCAGCAGGGGCGGGGCAGAGCCTGCCAGGAGTGGTCTGGGAGGGAATCCCTGAGTAGGGTCCTAAGGGGAGAAGCGGGCTCAGGTCACAGTGGTTGCAGGGATGTTGCTTTGGAGGTTGAAGGGACCCCTCTGGCTGCCCTGTGGCCAAAAAGATGTCAGGTGCTAGGGCAAAGCAGGGAGACTCTCAGGCAGTTTAGGTGAGACGATGGCAGGGTTCACTCCCCGGTAGAGAGGCCCCTCTGCGTCTGCAGCTGTGGCACAGAGCCCATGCCCCGTTGGGGACCCACGGGCAAAGCCTTTACAAACTCTGAATTCGTTGCCACCATTTCTATATCGCGATACCCAGCTCCTCATAGAAAACCAAAAGACCCATGCACCCTGGGTCTGCACTCTGTTCTCTGCGGGGACAGAGCACTGACTCCTTGCTCAGACACAGCGTGTGCCGGCGCCAAGCCCGGCCCACGGTGAGGGAGCGGAGCCAGGCAGGCCGCTCTGCTGGAGGACGGGTGGGCGCTGGACGGCGGATGGACGGTGGGCGGAACGCTGGCTAGACAGGCGGCCCCGAAACCCCCGGGCCCTGCACGCACCTCCCACTCAGCCTGAGCATGTTGCGCCCACGCCCTGGGCAGGGCGGCACCGCCGGGCTCCCGACGTGCTGACGCCGCCGTCCCAAGACGGGGCGCGGGCCTGACCACCAGCATCCGTGGCCTGTGCTGGGGTGGGGCTGCGCACTCTAAGGTTCCATCTCTACCTGTCCACGTGGAGCTCAGCGCGGTGGTGGCCGCGGGCTCCTGAACAGAGCCGCCAGGACCAACAGGGCCAGCGGGTGGGACAAAGCACGCCCGGCCCGGGCCCCGGCCCCGCCCCCGCCCGGAGCCCCGTCCCCGCCCGGGTCTCCCCGCAGCGCGCTGTAGCCCCCGCCGCCCTTCCTCTTCTGGGCCTGCGCCGCGCTCCTCTCGCTCCTGGTCGCGTTTCCATACCCGAGCACAACCGCCTGCCCTGTGCCTCGGCGCCCACAAGAGATCCCTGAGGAGGTTCCCGAGCCGCCCGCACAGGTCCCAGCCAGGGCCCCAGGCGGCCAGGAGCCGCTGGGGGGAGGCAGCCGCGTGTGAGGGCCCCCCCCCCCGGGGCGCCTGGCAACCGGAGCCGGTCTTCCGGAGGCCTGAGGTCAGGGGTCGAGGCTTCTGGGAGACCAGGCACGCCCAGCCCACCAGGTCCTATTCAGGTGCCCCCAGCCAGGATGGTGAGCCCACCGGTGACCCCGTGCACCCTGAGGCCTGCCTGCCCAGCCTCCTCTTCCCTGGGCTGAGCCAGCACCCCAAAACCAGCTCTCACCGTGATGTGCCTACCTGCTCCTTAGGGCAAGGCGAGGGTCCCCCCAACCCTCCCAATCAACTCCGGTGGGGCCGCCAGGAGACTAGCCTACCTAGTCACTGCTGCTGGGACATCCCCTGGGGCCGGACATCCAGCTTCCTCGGGGATGCTGGGCCTGAGCCCTCCATCCTCAGCCCAGTGCCGTCCCCAGGGAGGTGGGTCACCCTGACCCACCCCATCCCAGGCCCAGGGGGTGTGGGCAGCTGGGCCAGCCTACTAGAGGAGCTTCAGACCAAGGAATCCTTCAGGAGTGAGCCAGGCCTGCCACACAGACCCTTGCTCCCTGAACTCTGTGCCCTCCCAGGTGGGCTTCTATCTACGAGTCCATCTGAAATCCAGAGATCAGCACTCAAAGCCTGCCCTTGACACTGCTAATGTCTTAGATTTCAGGCCATTCAGAGTTCCTGGTGGGCAGGGACAGAGCAGGCCACCGGCCCACACGGCCTCCTCCACCTCACTGTCCTCTCCTCAGACACAGCCAGGGCCAGGCCAACCTGAAGACCCCACAGCTCTGATGGCCCCGAGAAGGCCACGTGGCCACCCCCTGTTTTGCCAAACTATATTCAGCTTCACAGAGAAAGAAAGACACACAAGCCCACCAGGTTTTCATAGGACATTCCATGTGACTGACTGACTTTGGGCCCTGGCCCCTCCCCGCCCTCACCCAGCTGTGATTTCAGGCGCCAGCAGAGACAGGAAGGGCCAATGGACTGGAAGGGCAGTGCCCTGGGCTAGTGGGCCCCCGCTGTCCCCTGCCCCTCCTGCTCTAGGACGTTCTGTGCAGGGAGTAGGGGGCCTGTCGGGGGTGCTCTGGATGGCAGCCCCCACACACACTGATTCAGTGAGCACTTCCTCTTGCAGCCTCCATCTCTACCTCTCTCCTCCCCACCCTCCTTGAGACACACGGGGCAAGGGCTGACGGATGTCCCAAGCCTGGGGTCCTTGGGCCAAGTTTGGCAGGCTGCCCCAAGAGGCCCTGCCAACCAGGCCCCACCCTCACAGGGCTCTGGGCCCACCCCGAAGAAAGCCAGGAGGACCCAAAACTGACCAGTGGGTGAGAGCAAAGGGTGTGTCGGGGCCCCGGGCATGCTCAGCTCTTGGACACCCGGGTGGCGTCCACTCTTCCTTTCCCTCTTAGGGCAATGTAGTCATCTGGAACATTCCTCCGCTGTGGATGGGAAGACCAGGATATGGGGTCTGTGGGGTGGGGGAGGGCTGGGACCCTCCAAGGGAAGGAGGCTTCCTGCTGAGGACTTCCTCTGGGGCGGGACAATGCCGGGAAGGGACTGATGCCCTGGGGAGGGGGGTGCTGTAGGAAGGCTCAGTCTCCCAAGGACAAAAGTGATGTCCCAGGTGGTGGCGCTGGTGCTGGCAGGCAGAAGATGCTGTGCAGTCCCTGTTGGTGCTCAGCCTTACTGTGTGAAGAGGACTCAGATGCCCTTCCGGGGTCCTCCCAGACCCTCAGGCTTCTGTCCCACCTCTGTCCCTCTGTTCCTCTGTCTCTATCTCTCTGTCCCTCTGTCTCTGTCTCATCTCTCTGTCTCTATCTGTCTCCGTCTCTCTCTGTTTCTCTCTATCTCTGTCTCTGTCTATCTCTCTTTCTCTCTCTGTCTCTGTGCCTCCTTCCCCACCCCTGGCCCTTTGCACCTGCACCTGCCCAGAACCTCCTTCATGTGTTCAGCCCACCTGTCCCTCCCTTGGGATGGCTGCCCTGACACCCCCCATTGCCCATGTCTCTGAATGTGCAGGCTCCTGGTCACCCAGGTAGAGTGTTCGGATGACACCAGGAATGACCTGGGGGGGGCAGGGCCTGGGAGAGCTGGAGACACAGTCCAGGCCCTCAGCCAGTGACCCCTCCCCACCTGCCTGGGCAGGCTGTGAGGGCAGGAGGAAGCAGGGTCAGAGGCTGGGAAGTGGCCCATTCACCAGGCTCGCTGCCCCCTGCCCGCCCAGGTTAAGAGCCCAGCTTCCCGGCCCTTGGAGTCTGCCTTCCTGAGAGGCCTTTCCCGGCAATGGGCCGGGAGGGAGGATAGGACCAAGGGAGACACTGCTGGAAGTTCAAACACCTGGGCCCTCACCTCACCAGGACCTCGGTTTCCCCCTTCTGCTCTGAGCCCCTCTGGGCCTCAGTTTCCCTCCTCCGGTCCCAGCCCCTCCTCTGGGTCTGTTTCTGCCTCTGACAGAAAAGGGGTTGAGAAAACAAAGACTGGCAATGCCTAGGAACCCCATCTCCTGGGCTGCCCCGTCTTATTCCACAGCCAGGGAAACTGAGGCAAAAACAGACACACCCTCACGTCAGCAGAGGCCAAACCAGAACCACTCTATTCTTTTCTTCCTGGGTGCCTGCTGTGCAGGGGGTCTGGGGTCAGGTTGGGGGCCACAGCAGATAAGGTCCCCCTGCCCAAGTAGAGGGAAGACACTGACTTCATTGAGGAAAATGCACCTGGAGAAACTACAATGTGGGGGGAGGTGGGAAGTGGCTGCAGAGGACCCTGGGAGAACACCTGGGCAGAGACTGAGTGGGGAGAGAGAACAGCCCATGCAAAGGCCCTGGGGCCTTGGGAAGGGGACAGATTGTGCAGGGCTCCCCGCTGCCAGGAGCTTGGATTTTTCTCCTTTGTGACCCAGGCAGCCTTGGGGGTGTCAGTGTGTTCAGAGGGGTGTTTCCAAGGTCACTCTGGGTGCCTGGTGGTGAACAAGTCATGAAGGGCCCGTGGGAAACAGGGACCAGTGTGAGGGACTCAGAAGAAAGTGTGGGTGGATTCAGGAGTGTTTGGAACGTGAGGTTCCCAGGACTCCCTAATGGCAGCTGTGAGTTGGGCCCAGCCAGGGTCCCTTCCAGACCCCTCTTGTGGACCCCAGACCTAGGTCTCTGTGTGGAACTGGAAGGAGACTGCCTCCCTCCCGGGGGCTCCAGCCTCCAGTCGGGCCTGCAAGGCGGGGCTGCCCCTGCCGGTCTGATGGGGTGGGGAAGACGGGTGCAGAGAGAGAGAGATAGGGAGTGACTTAACCCCGGTCCTCCGGGGCCTCACAGCTCCATGAGGGCCAGGAGACCCCACCCCACATGACCCCGCAGCTCCAGAGCAGGAAGCGGCTGCCCCGGAAAGTGAAGGCCTCGGTCCACTTTCCATTCCCTGGACCTCGACCCTCACCTCTGCGGCCTACGTCTTCGTCTTCCGTCGCTCAAAGGGAGGCCTGGAACAGGTCCAGACCTGCGCGCTGCCCGGGGCCCACCCACCCCATCTTTGGCCCCCAGCCCCTGCCTCTCTGCCGCCTCCAGGGTTGGGGGTCAGGCCGGGAAAGCCCCCCGGGAATCCCCCAGAGAGGAGCTGGGGGAGGGGGCAGAGAAGCGGGTGGGGCGGCGGGAAGGAGCCGGGCGCAGCTATTTAAGCCGCCTGCCCCGGCCACCGCGGAGGGACAGCATGCAGAGGGGCCTGGCGGTCTTGCTGGGCCTCGGCCTGGGCCTCTTGCGGCCCGGCCGCGGTGAGTGGGCGCGGGGAGGTCGGGGGTGGGGGGTCGGACAGGGCAGAGAGTTTAGGAAAGAGGAAGGGGCTCAGAGAGGGGAGGGGTCTTAGAAGAGAGGAGCGGGCTCGCAGAGGGGGTGACTGAGGATCCTGCGAGAGGAGGAGCTCGAAGGAAGCAGCGGCTGAAAGAGCGGGTTAAGGGCTCTGCGCCGCCCTCTGACCCGCAGGGGAATGGGCTGCAGGCGGCTGGGGGTGGGGAAGACCGGGGACAGAGGCGCGGACCCGGCGGGGGTCTGGGAGTGGGGGCGGGGCGGGGTCCGCAAGTCAGGGCGGGGGTGCAGGGGCTCAGGGCAGGGGTCGGGGCGGCGGTCTGTGAGTCGCGGCAGGGCAGGGCGGGCTCGAGGAGTGAGAGCCGCCTTGGCCGCAGGCCAGCCCCTGCAGGTGGAGCCCCCGGAGCCGGTGGTGCCCGTGGCCCTGGGCGCGTCGCGGCAGTTCACCTGCCGCCTGGCCTGCGCGGGCCGCGCCGCGGTGCAGTGGCGGGGCCTGGACACCAGCCTTGGCGCGGTGCAGTCGGACGCGGGCCGCAGCGTGCTCACCGTGCACAACGCCTCGCTGTCCGCGGCGGGCACCCGCGTGTGCGTGGGCTCCTGCGGGGACCTCACCTTCCAGCAGACTGTGCAGCTCGTGGTGTACGGTGAGGCCCGTCCCTCCTCACCACCTTACCTCTACTCAAGACCCTTTCCCTATGCCACCTCTTTTTGGGAGCATTCCAGATTGCCCACCCCGCTCCTGCTCCAAGCCTGGGTGGCAGCTCCATCCCCACCAGGTTCCTGGCCTTCACTTCCCCCGAGTCTCCTGCCAAACCTCCCAGGGCTGGCCTGGACCCCTCCCCTGCTCCTCACATTCTGGCCAACGGGGTGTGGCCGCTGGGTCTGCACAAGCCTTTCCCTCTTCCTGTTCACCAGCAGTCCCCACTGGTCCTTGGCCCAGCTCTGTCCTGGCCAGCCCTGACTCTGGGCTCAGCCCTCGCCTCTGACCCTCCATCGACAGCCTTCCCGGACCAGCTGACCGTCTCCCCGGCAGCCCTGGTGCCTGGGGTGGACCAGGAGGTGGCCTGCACAGCCCACAAGGTCACGCCTGTGGGCTCTGATGCCCTCTCCTTCTCCCTGCTCCTGGGGGACCGGGAACTGGAGGGGGTACAGGCCCTGAGCCCCCCTGAGGTGGAGGAGGAGGAGGAGCCCCAAGAGGATGAGGACTTGCTGTTCCATGTGACAGAGCGCTGGCTGCTGCCCCCACTGGGGACCCCCATCCCGCCTGCCCTCTACTGCCAGGCCACCATGAGGCTGCCTGGCTTGGAGCTCAGCCACCGCCGGGCCATTCCAGGTGAGTCCCCCGGGGACGTGGGCACAGCAGACTTGCTGCTCAAGAGCCTTGACAAGCACATCGGACTGTCACAGGACCTGAGCTGCGGGGCGTGGGGAAGACTGGGTTCGACCTTTAGTCTGTTCCCCTGTGGCAGCCAGAGCGATATTAATTCAACAGATATTTACTGAGCACCTATCCTGTGCCAGGCCTCATGGTACCCTCCCTCCTCTGCCCACAGCCCCCCATGGCTCCCACCTCCCTTGGGGTAAGCCCAAGTCCTCCCAGAGGCCCACCAGGCCCTGCACACCTTCCCCATCACCTCCCTGTCCTCACCTCCTCCCTCTCCCCTCACTCACTGCAATCCAACCACACAGGCCTCCTACACACCAGGCATGCTCCTACCTCAGGGCTTTCTCACGTGCTGTGCCCTCTGCCTGGAATGCTCTTCCCCCAGGTCTCTTCATAGCTCCCTCCTCACCTCCCTCAGCTCTCTGCTTGAATGTCACTCTCTCAGTGAAGCTTCCCCTGACCTCCCTGTTTAAAGAAGGGTCAGCCCCCCGACCTGAACAGTGTATATACACGTGCACACACGCACACATACGTGCTCACTCCCTCTCCCTTCTGCTTTTGTTTCTTGACACCTTTTATCAACATCTGACATCCTGTTCATTCTATTTTTTTCCATTATCTGTTTCCCCACTGTTGGCCTCACTGAGGTAGGAACCTTTGTCTTGTGCACAGCTGGGTCCTCAGAAGCTAAAACAGCCTTGGTGCATAGTAGGTGCTCAGTAAGTACCTGCTGAATGAAAGCACAGATGAAAATATTTAATATGGGCCTGGCACACAGTGGGTGCTTAATTCATGCCAGAGGTTACTAATCTAACCTACACTTGCCTACTCGGGGCCAGGCCCTGCCCAAGTCATGAAGTCCCTGGCCACTTCTCTCATTAAAGAGAGCAGGATTCACGCACTGATAGGGCACCCGGATGCTCCCGTGAATGTGCTTGGCGTCATGGGTTTCTAGCAAAGAGCTCCTGGGGGAATCAAGTGGAAGCTAGGAGACCAGGGAGTCATGGTAATGGGCTTCAGCAGAGAGGCAGTTGGATCCGAGGGATATTTCACATTAGAACATACAAATCCCCTGTGATGGAGCAGAAAACCTCCAAACACCACTTCAGTCCACATCAGGGAGCCACCTCCTCCTGTCTCTCTGCTTCCATGTCCCACGATAACAAAAGCAGGAGCTTACTGACCCCACACTCTGGGTACACAAGTGCCCCTGTTGGCTCTCCAGGGAAGCCAAGGAAGTGGGGTGACTCTCACCCCTTTCACAATTGAGGAAACTGAGGCACACAGATATTAAGAAACCTGCTCAAGATGCTGCTGCCAGTAATTGGGGGGCCAGGCCTCCTACCCACCTGATGTGCTTTGATTCACCCAAGTGGTCCAAGAAAGGGGCTTGGAGAGGTTCTGGTCCAACCCCATGTTCCAGATGGGGAGACTGAGGCAGGAGGGGCAGGCCCAGGGCAGCAGGGAGAAAAAATGACTACACTGTTTCCAGTCCTGCACAGCCCGACCTCCCTGGACCCACCCAACACAACCTCCCTGGAGCCCCCTGACACGACCTCACTGGAGCCCCCAGACACGACCTCACTGGAGCCCCCTGACATGACCTCCCCGGAGGCACCCCCCAAGCAGGGCTCCATGCAGACTTGCTGCCCTGAGATCAGCCAGGCTGTGCCCACAGAGGGAGCAGTGGCCCCCAAAAGCTGTGAGTTCTGCTGCCTGGGGAGGGCTGGGAGGGAGGAATCAAAACTTTAGATGATGAGGTAAAAAACAAACAAACAAACAAAAATACAAAATAAAACTTTAGGGGGGCAGGGAAAAAAAAGAAAAAAAAACTTTAGATGAGGAATTGCTCAACCTCAGTTTCCCCATCTGTCCAGTGGGCTTCCCTGACTCTGGGTCCTTTGTAGCTTTCAGGGATTGTGTAGATTTCAAAGCACTTTTTAAATTCTAAGCTTTACAGACTAGAACAGCCTGTGGAACACAAATAGAATGCAGCCCCATCGGTAATTTCAAATTTAAAAGTAAAATTAAGTGTGATAACATATTTTATCAAGCCTAATATATCCCAAGCATTATCATTTCAATATGTAATCAATATAGAAAAGTGTGAAGGAGATATTTTACATAATTTTTTTTCCAAACTAAGTCTTCAAAGTGCAGTGTGATTGCACGCTGACAGCACTTTCTGTTCAAAGGCAGGTGGTGGCAAGTGGTCACCTTGCTGGACCGCCCACTTCAAAACTATAATGTCCTATATAAATTTCAAAAGCTCTGCTGTAAAGTCCTTAGTGACATTTCAGGGAACTCGGTAAATTTGGAAGCACTGTGTAGACTCTGCAGGGCTCTGACCGCTGCTCTCTCCCGCGCCTCCCAGCACCCAGCCCGGGGCCTGTCGAGCCGCCGGCATCCCTGTGGACCGGCAGCCTGGTGCTGGCGCTGCTGCTCCTGGCCTTCCTCGCCCATCGCCTGCGGAAACGCGGCCGCTGCCTGGGCCCTGGCTGAGGACCACGCCCTGCTGCCAGCTTCTCCCGCGGCTCCCCCTCCCAGAGTCAGCCTGGGCCGGATTCAGGGGGACGTACCGCACAGGGCAGCCCATCCCGAGTGGCCGGCCTTTCCCTCCACTCAGTGGAGACCAGAGGATGTCTGAGAGCCCCGGACCACATGAGGGCTCACCATGGGTGGCCAGCACATCAGGCTCCCCAGCTGGCTGTGTCCCCTCCCCTTCGTGGGGCCCCTGGGGAGCCCACCCCCCCAACTGCCCAGGGATGGAGAATAAAGGGCATTTGGTCTGAACTTCGGTGATTCCTGTTTTGGTCCAGAGATGCTGGAACCCTCTGCACAGCTCCCACTGCCGCCTGCACCAGGCGACTCCCCTGAGGTGGAGAGACATATACACACCCCCAGCCCCAGCCCGCCTGGCTGGGCAGGAGCGAGCTCTGCCAGGGATGGAAAAGCACGAGGGCTTTGTGCATTTCCCTGGGTCAGGAGCTTAACGAATAACTAGGAGTCCACCAAGGAAGTGGGAGGAGTATTTGGCGGGGGTCAGCCTGGGCAAAGCCGCAGAGCCGGCTTACCAAGGGAAACCAGCTCTGCTGGGGTGGCCGGGGCTAAGGCGGTAGGGAGGGGCGGCAGGGCGGCTGAAAATGAGGTCAGCTGATGAAGAGCTACAGATGCCAGCCTGGAGAGGAAGGACGTCGGCCTGAGGGCACTGGGGAGCTACGGGAGACTGTAGAGCTGTAGAGGATGCGGCGTTAGAAAGAGCCCTCTGGCGGTCGGAAAGGGTAACAGCGTGGGACGGCGCACCGCGAGCACGTACCGGCTGCGGAGCTGGGTGGGAGTCTGTGGGGGCGAGCGCAGACCCCCGACGCACCTGGAGGGGGCGGGGGAGGGGGGATCCCTCGGAGGTGCGCTACACACGCAGACGCAGGCGGATCAGGCGGAAGGCTCGGCTGAGCTCCACCCCCACCACAAAGGCTCAGAGACGGACACCTGGGGGCGTGGGCGCTCCGTCCCGTCTGGGGCGGGTCCATGCTCGCGCACACTCAGTTGGGCTTCTCTGGTAACCAGGGAGAGTGGTTGCTAGGAGACCGTGCTAATGAAGGACTCGCCCACTACCAAGATGGCAAGCAACCCAGCTTCATGCCAGAAACCGAGGCCTTCCTAGGTAGCCATTTTGAAGTCTGGCAAAATTCACGTTCCGGGCCAAAGCCAGGAATTCCAACCAGTACATATAAAGAAGGAGTAAAAAGCTGAAAGCCAACAGGGACCGGAGAAAAAGGGTAACGTGCTCCTAGAGTCTCCCAGAGGGATCTGGGCTGTCTCTGCCCTTAACAAAAATGGCCGCCCCAGGCGCCAGCGTTCTGTGGAAAATAGTGGTACTTCCGGTCCCGCTGCCCTCAGCGAAGATGGCGGCAGTGGAGAAGCGGCGGCCCGCAGTGGCCCAGTCAGCCAATTTCACGGACAGCGGGCGGGCGTCGGTGTCCCGGGCGGCGGCGGCGGCGGCCGAGAGCGAGGAGGACTTCTTGCGGCAGGTCGGCGTGACGGAGATGCTGCGCGCAGCCCTGCTGAAGGTGCTGGAGGCGCGGCCCGAGGAGCCGATCGCCTTCCTGGCGCACTACTTCGAGAACATGGGCCTGCGCTCGCCCGCGAACGGCGGCGCCGGGGAGCCCCCGGGCCAGCTCCTGCTGCAGCAGCAGCGCCTGGGCCGCGCGCTTTGGCACCTTCGCCTGGCCCACCACTCCCAGAGGTGCGCGTCAGGCCGCCGGTTGGGGCGGGGGGGCGGTGGTCGGGGGCGGCGGACTTCAACTCCCGGCATGCCCCGCGCAACAGCCCACCCACAGCGCCCCTGCTGGGAGCTGTAGTTCCGGCGCCCGGGCGGGCGCGGCCTTTTGGGATGCCTTTCGTCAGGTGCTGGGTTCCCCGGTGCAGCCCGTGACTTTGAAAGTCACGGACCCCGCGGAGGACCTGGCCCGAGGTCGGAGGGTAGCCCTGCGAGCCGGGCCCCTCCTGGCCGCCCCGCGCGTTCGCCAGGACGTGGGTGCTCAGGGGGCGACGGGCTGCCCGCGGGCAGGGGGCTGTCCGGGAAGAGGCCCCCGGCGCCCGGCCTGGAGGCGCGGGGGAGGGAAGGCGGGAGATGGCTGAAGCCTGGGGCGTGTGGCTGAGGAAGGAACGTCGCATCTGGGTGGATTGGGCAGGAGCTGTCTGACCTGCAGCCCCCACCCGAGGTGGTGACTGGATGCGGGCTGGTGTCCTTGGCGGGGGGCGCTCCCCAGAACCACAGCCTGAGTCAGGCATTTGCTTGGGGGTGATTTTTATAGGGGGGTGCACCCAGGAGAACCCAGGAAGTGGGTAGGAGGAGCAGGGCAGGGAAGGATGCCAAGCAAAGGTGCCCTTTCAGCCTGATCCCCAGGGAGCTGAGGCCAGCCAGGGGGCTGTAAATACCAAGGCAGCCCTCCCCAGGTAGTGCCAGAGAAGCCTGGGGGGAGGGGGACAGAGGGAGAAAGGGTGGGGAGGGCGGAGCATCAGAGCAGAACACCAGCATCTCCACCACAGGGGACAGCAGGGACAAGGGTTCACCCCAAGGTGGGGACCTGGGCGGAGGAGCAGGCTGGCTGGCGGGAGGTGGAGGCCCGTGGGCTCTGAAGGCCCAGCTGTGGATGAGCTGGGCCTGGGGTGGGAGGGGAGTGTGCAAGGACAGGCCCAGGGAATCAGTGCAGCTGTTTATGGAGATGGGAGGCCACTGGTTTGGAGAAGTTGCCAGAGTGGCTTGGGGATTGTTAAGTCGGGGGGCTGGGAGGAGCCTTACAGCAGGAAGGTGGAGAAGGCTGCATCCTGGAACATCCAGAAGAGAATCTCCCAAGGAGGAAAAGTGATCAGTGGCAGGGACACCATGTATGGTTGTTCAGGTCAAGCACTGCACAAGCCATTCACCCCACAGACATTGCAGATGAGGATCTTTATAGTAATTTCCTAGAGCTGCTGTAACAAATTACGACAAACTTAGTGGCTTAAAACAACAGAAATTTATTCTCACAGTTCTGGAGGCCAGAAGTCAGAAATCAAGGTGTCAGGAGGGCCACATTCCCTCTGGAGGCTCCAGGGGAGGATCCTTCCTGCCTCTTCCAGCTTATGGGGGTTGCTGGCAGTCTTTGGCTTGTGGCTGCATCGCTCCAATCTTGGCCTCCATCATCACATGCCCTTCTCTGTGTCTCTCTGTCCTCTCTTATGAGGATACCAGTCACTGGGTCAGGGCTCACCCCACTCCAGTGTGACTGCCTCTTAACTAATGACATCTGCAAAAACACTATGTCCAAATAAAGTCCCACTCTGAGGTTCTGGGTGGACAAGAATTTGGGAGTATTCGTCACCCCAGGACAGGGCGCTGGAGCTGTTGGCTGAAGGTGGTTCAGAATAGCCAGGGACAAGGGAGAAGTAGCAGGGCAAGCAGCAGTGCTGGTGGCAGATGCCTCTGGGCCCCCGGGCTCACAGGTCTCACCAGAGACGCAGCCAGTGGTAAAATCAGAAGACGGGCTCACCAAGCCAGCGGCAACTGGTTTTGTGCTCACGGGACCCAGGCCTGCTCCCTTCGCGGGCAATCTGGAGCCCCTCAACATCACCTGGTGGGTCAGGCGCAGAAGCCATGAGCAGGATAGCTGCATCCCCACTCTGTCGGGTGTGTGCCCCCAGTGCTGAGGGGTTGACTGGGCCATCCTGGAACTGCTCTCAATCATCATGTTTGGGGAGAAGTTGCCCCAGATCCTCTCTGCCAGTGTCTCTTGAAATGGAAGGTACTGCCATGTCCCTGTCAGCCTCCAAGGCCCCCCGGAGCACAACACAGACCTAAAGTGAGTCAGGCCCAGAGAGTGCAGCCCCGAGGCCTCCTTCTGAGCCTGGCGGTATGCATGGTGCTGGCAGTAGCAGTGAGAGCTGCACCATCCCTGTGCACAGAGCACCAGCCAGTATAGGCCAGGGATCCTCAGCCTCGGGTCGGGTCATTCTCTGGGGTGGTGTCCTGAGCACTGCAGGGCACTGAGCAGCATCTGTGCCACCACCCACTCCATGCCAGGGGCACCACGGTGACAACCACAGATGTCCCCAGACATCACCCAGCATGCCCTGGGAGCAGTATGGCCCCTCCCATGAGAACTGGTCAGGTTAAAGTTTAAAAGTAAGTCTCCCATGTCTCTTTCTGGAGACTTTTCATAAATATAATTTTTTTTTAAACAAATGCTCACATGTTTCACAAACTGTTCTGTGTAGGCACTGACACAGACGGAGCCCTCCCGAGTGCAGACAGGGAACCCAAGGCCCAGAGCCTGGGGTCACACAGCAGAGCTGAGATTCAGGCCCAGGCTTGCCTGAGTCCAGAGCTCGCTGCCTTCGCCCACGGATTCAGCTGGAAACCGCCCAGGGGGCCCCCAGGAGGTGCAGATATGAGCAGCTTAGAAGTCGTGTCTCCCACAATCCCTCCTCATGGCTCTGACCTCACGGACTGTAACCAGCCCTTGGTGTGTCTTCCTGCCCCATGAGGCCGGGAGCAGATGACAAACAGCACTTGGACAGCCCAGCTGACTGCAGCCCTGGTTAGGGCATACAGTGAGCGCAGGCACTGTCGGGAGCACCTGGCACAAGCTCCGATCTGCCATCCTCACAAGAATCCTGAGGTGCAGGGATCAGGGCCTTCACTCCCTGGGTGCGGAAAGCCAGGCTCAGAGAGGCAATGAACTTGCCGGGAGCTCAACCGGGAGGTGGCTGAGGGTCACATGAAGGCAGCTCTGGGCCAGGTGCGGAGTCCTGCACACACAGGTGCCGCCTGCAGAGCAGTGAGTCTGCCGAGAGCTGGTGGGCAGACAGTCCTGGCAGAGGCCAGGCGCAGAGTTGGGTGAATCTCGGCCACACGCGTATCAGTGAGGAGAGGCTGCGTCACACCACAGGAGCAGACCTTCGCGGCTTTATCACAACCAAGGTTCTCTTGCTCATACCATAGGGTCGGTGGGGGCTCTGTTCGTGCAATCCTGACTTGAGCTTACACAGTCACGGCAACAAGGAATAACATAATGGCTCTTGAAATTCCCATTGAAGGTGGACCACACTTTGCTTGCACTCACATTTCAGCGGCCAGAGCAAGTCCCGTGGCTCAGCCCAACTTCCGAGGGGTGGAGAAGTTTGTGGAAAGACTTGCTGGGCAGTGCTGTGGGTACCAGCCTTCAAGATACCCCTGAGAGCCTCACCTCCTGGGGTTCAGGCCCCTCCACATTGAAGACAGACACCTTCACAGCCAGCAGGACACCGTACGCAGGCCTTGCTCGGGGCCAGCCAGCCACCACATTGTGAGGAAGCTCAGTTGGCCGAGGAGACATCCATGGGGGAGGAACTGAAGCTCCTGCCGAGAGTGGCCCCAGCTCACTGAGTGAGGCCCCCCAGAAATCAGACTTCAGGGGATGATAGTCACAGCTGACGTCCTTACTGCAGCCTTACAAGAGGAACCCTGAGCCAGAGCCTCCCGGCAGCTGTGTGACAGTACATGATTGTTGTGGTTTTCAGGCCACTAGGTTTGGGGGTGTAATCTGTTACACAGCAACAAATAACTGACTCACAGCAGACATCCCGAAACGTCCTTTTCCTGGCAGGATGGGTTAATAGTCCCAGCTCCTGCAAGGGTTGTGGAAAGGCGTGGGTGGGCTGCTGTGGGCAACAGTCAGCAACAGTGGGAGCGAGCGCCTCCCTCCACAAGCGCCCAGCACAGCATGAGGGCCTGTGCGTGGGGCCTTTAATACTTGGGAAGAAAAAGGAACTTGTAACCAGGCCGTCCCAGGACTAAGTCCTGGCTGGGAGGGGAGGGAGACACCCAGGCCACTGCCCCCACCTCACCCATCCCTGCCCTGGGCTGGCAGCAGTGGTGACCAGAGTGGGCAGTGTCCACCCAGCACCCACCTCAGGCTAGCCCATGGAAGGGTGGCACCTCGGTGTGAACCTGCCCACCTCACTGTGGAGCTGAGTGCCTGGAAAGGACAAGTGTCAGGCCTGGGGTTGGCCACTTCCTTTCTGAGACCCTTAGCCAGACCACCAGCCTGCCCTGAGCCTCAGTTTCCCTATATGTCACAGTGGAAATTACAGCAGGCCACTAGCACAGGGCACCATGCAGTTAATTCAATGAGGGGAGTGAGGCCCGGGGGTGAAGTAGCCCACCCAGGGTTGCTCTGCAGCCAGCACACTAAGCAATGTGCTCCCCTGCCACCCTCATGCCCTCCACGGGACACTCATGGCACAGGTGTGGCACACAGCCTCAGGTGCCCATCGGGACAAGGAATCGTGCCCACCTTGGAGCTGGCAGCAAGGCTGACAGGCTTTTTCAGTAAAGGGCCAGATAATAAATATTTTCAGCTCTGCAGGCAATCTCCCTGGTGACCATGCACCTCTGCCATTGTAACGTGAGGCAGCCAGCCACAGGTGACACGTCAGTGGGCTGATGTGGCCGTGTTCCAATAAAACTTTATTTACAAAAGCAGGCAGTGGGCCGGGTCTGACCCCTGGACTCTTGCCTGTGGGTTGTGGGGAAAGATAAATTGACCTGCAATAAATGCCTAAGCATGGCATTTGGCCAGGAGCAGCCGCCAGGTAAGTGCAGGCATGGTCGTTGCCGCAGGTAAGGCTGCCAGAGGGTCCTGGGGGGCAGATGCCCCAAACAGACACCTGTTGGTGGATTCAGCAGACATTGATTGGGCACCCACTGTGTGCCAGACAGCTGTAACAGTGACTGACAAGTTAGTGCCCTGCCCTCGTGGGGCTGACGAGCTAATGGCACAGGAAGTCACAGGGTGAGAAGTGCTAGCAAGAAGAGGGCAGGAGTCGGGCACTGCGGTGGCGCCTGCAGTCCCAGCTACTTGGGAGGCAGAGGCGGGAGGATCGCTGAGCCCAGGAGCTGGAGGCTGCAGTGAGCTGTGATGTCACCAGGGCACTCCAGCCTGGGCGACAGAGCGAGACCCCGTCTCAGAAAAGAAAAAGGAGGGAAGGGATGCGGGAGGCGGAGGGCGGGGCGGGGTGGGGTGCTGGCCCGGCTCCCAACGCCCCCTCCCCCGCAGGACGGCCTTCAACAACAACGTTGGCGTGGCCTATGAGTGCCTGAGCGCCAGCGGGCGCAAGAAGAAGCCGGGGCTGGACGGGCGCACCTACGGGGAGTTGCTCAAGCGCATCTGCAGGGATGGCGAGGCCCCCGAGGAGGTCGTGGCACCCCTGCTGCGCAAGATCCAGTGCCGCGACCACGAGGCTGTGCCGCTGGACGTCTTCCGCGCCGGCATGCTCACCTGTTTCGTGCTGCTGGAGTTCGTGGCCCGGGCCGGCGCCCTCTTCCAGCTGCTGGAGGGCCCGGCCGTGGCCGTGGCCGACCGCCGCGTGGGCCAGGCTGTGCTGGACACCCTGGAGGGCGCCCTGCAGGCCAGCGACAACACCGCAGCGCCCGCCTGCTACCTGGAGGCCGGCTCGCGCCTGGGGCCAGATAGCCTGGCGCTGGCCATGGACCGCGCCATGTCGGGCCGGCGGCCCAGCTCCCCCATGACCCGGGAGGAGTTCCTGGAGAAGGCGGCTGCCCTCTTCACGCCAAGGTCAAGCCGGTGGGCTGAGCCCTGCCCAGGCCCAGCTCAGCCCGTCCTGGGCAGAACAGGGATTCAGGACCAGGGCTGGGGTGTCCCTGCGTGCAGAGTGTGCAGCGCCTTCCCCACACCCAGGTCGACGTGGGCCGATGCCCCAGCCCTGGGGAGGAGGCCGGCCTCCCAGGAAGCGGACACCCCCCTCCCCACACAACTGCCTGGTTCCCGCTGGCCCCTCCACGCACGCAGGACCCTGCCCAGCAGTAATAAAATCCGTTGCCGAGGCTGACCCTGGTGTGTGTGCATGCACTCCCACCTCCCAGCCCCACCCTTGTTGAAAGAGGACGCCTCTCCACGGTGGCACTGCCTCTGGCACTGCCCCTCGGGTCCCACCACTACAGCTGGAGGAGGTGCCAGGGTGCCCCAGTGAGGCCCTGCACTCCCCAAGGGTCCTTCCTGGGCCTCAGTTTCCCCAGCTGTCAAAGCGGTCAGCTGGGCAGATGGCAGCAATATTGATAACAGCTCAAACACTTTCAAGCAACCACAGCGTCTTGCACGATTCTCACCACTGCCCCCTGGGGGAGGTAAATTGCTGCCCGCACTTGGCAGATGGAGAAACCGAGGCCCAGGCAGGTGGAGGGTCACACCCCAGCAAGGGGCTGAGCAGGGATTTGAGCCCAGGCTTCACAATGCACACCCCATGCTGCCTGCTGCCGAGGGCCATTTGGAACCACGTGACCTGTGGGAGTCGTTTGGTGAGCATTCACCAGGCACCCCCTGGGCACAACCCCACACCCCGGAATCACTTTTTGGACAGAGAATTCTGTAGGGAGCAGGAAGGGCCAATCCAGAATCAGATTCCAAACTCGGAAAGGTTCCTGGCAGATGACTTCACACTCTTGGCCTCAGTCTGCCCCTCTGTTAAATGGGCTCATGACAGCCCCTATTCTCACTGACGGAGATGCCACAGGAACACAATCTAAAATTTCCACAAGCTCCACAATGGCAGGGACCATCCCGATATCCCTGTGTCCCAGCACTGAGCAAAAGGGAGGCAAAGGGTAGGTGGTCGATGAACCGGTGCACAAATGAATCCTGGCAGATCGCCTGTTTCCCAAAAATAGCCACAATAATATTTCCATTCCCACTCTCCCATAGTCCAGAGGTAGAACCTACATCCTGTCTCCTGGACCTCCAGCAGCTTCGCCTGGCTTTCCCTCAGGCCTCATGTGATGCAGAAGCCTGGCACGGGTGTGTGTGCCAACCAGCAGCTCCTGCTTTGCAGATTAGTGAGCTAAATAAATAACTGTTGTTGTAACCTACTAAGTTTTGGAGTGCTTTGCTACACAGCAGTAGGTAACACGTATGAGCAAAGAGCGCCCACTCCTTACGTGTCAGCTGTTAGGACTGTGACATGCCAAGCACCTGCACACAGGGAAGAGCTGGCATGGGCCGGGGGCTGTGCAGCTGGGAACAAAGTATGGCCAAGGTCCCTGCCCTCCTGCAGCCCACAGCCAGGCCAGCTGCAGTCAGCTTCCAGTGCCAAACTGTCCTAGAGGCCAGGACAGGGATGCAGGGCCCAGGAGGCTCCGTCCACCTACTGGGGCAGATGGCAGCTGAGAGTGGCTAGCAAGGGGATACACAAGCTGACCCCCGCACCGCTCAGCTTCCCTGCACCACCCGTGGCATCTGGCCTGGGGGCCAGAAGTCCCCATTTGTGGTGATTCTGGCTTGGCCCTTGCCAGCACGGCCACAGGAAGCTGACCTGTCCTCTCTGGCCTGGCCTGGCCTTCCCGCAGCATTGAACCCTGGAAGCCCTCTGGCAACACCACGTTCCCAGCCCCCCGAGACCCCCTGGAAGGTTCCTCTCTTCCCAGCTGCTCTGGTGGAAGGTGCCCTCCTGGCTGTGTCTGAGGGCCTCCCCTCTCGTCACTCAGCGGTCACCAGCCCCGTGGCTTCAGCTACCACCTGGCAGCCAAGGTTCTCAAATTCATGTCTTGGGCACCCAGGGCTGATCTGCCCCAGCCCTCAAGAGCCCCCATCTCCCAGTGTCTCCATGGGGAATCCCAGGCCCGGCACATCCAGGACAAAGCTGGCCAGCCCTCCCCAACCCTGGGGCTCCTCTGGAGCTTCTGGTCTCCGTGGAAGACCCTCCCCAAGTCCACTACACACATCGCCCGTCAGACATTGTAACTTCCTCCATCCTGCCCCTCCCTTTCCCCGCCCTGGAGGGTCCAGCCAGCACCCTCACCCACCTGGACCACCACCGGCCCCACTGGCCAGTCAGATATTCCAGGCCCCCAGCCTCAGTGGTTGGGACCTCAGCAGCCCTGGGGCTCTTTCTGTGAACACAGTGCTGGGGGCTGAGCTGGGAGGACCTGGGCCTGGAGTTATGGGGCCGTCTTGTCACCACGAGGCCTGTGAGCCAGTCGGCACCCAGGAAAGTTGAGCTGAGAGACCCCCCAGCTTGTCTGTGCCTCTGTCCCTCACTCACTGCCCAGGCACGCTGGCCTCCAGCCAGTCCAGCTCATCCCCACCACGTGGGCTTTGCACACACTGTTCCCTCTCCCTGTAACACTTCCACACTCTAGTCTCTGCTCAGATGTCACCTCCTGAGAGATGCCTTCCTGACCCCTGTCCAAGATACCCTCCTGCACCCTCCCCACTGCTCTCTAACCCCTGGAATACTTTATTTTCCTTCACAGAAATTACTGTTATCAGACATTGCTTATTTATGTATTTATATGCTTGTCTGTGGCCTGTGTTCCTGAGGGCAGGGATTTGCTTGTTTAGTTCACCGCTGCATGCCCAGACCTAGATTTGCACATGGAAGGCCAGGAAGGAAGGAAGGCCAGGAAGGAAGGGAGGGAGGGAGGGAGGAATTTTCCAGAGGAAGAATCTGAAACTCATTGAGGTAAGTGTGTTCAATTCCTATTGCTGCAGTAACAAATTACCACAAACTTAATGACTTCAAACAACACAAACTTATTATCTCACAGTTCTGGAGGCCAGAAGTCCTAAACTCAAAATGTGGCAGGGCTGGTCCCTCCTGGAGCTCCAGGGAGAACCCATCTCCTGCCTTTCCCAGTGTCTAGAGGCCACCCGCACCCCTCAGCTCGAGGCCCCTTCCTCCCCCTTCAGAGCCAGCAGTGTAGCCTCTTCCAGTCTCTCTGCCTCTGACTCTCCTGCCTCTTCATAGGAAGACCCTGTGGTGACACTGGACCCCCCACGTAATCCAGGGTGACCTCCCATCTCAAGGTCCTTAATCCCATCTGCAAAGTCCTTTTTGCTATGAAGTAACATATTCATGGCTTCTGGAGATCAGGATGTGGTCATCTTTGGGGGCATTATTCTCTCTTCCACAGTAAGTAATGGGGCCCAGATTGCACAGCAAGAAGGGGCAGAGCTTACCTTGGAGCCAGTTCTGTTGCATTCAGAGTACACAGGCCCATGGCCTTTGTCTTCTGACTCGCTCACACGCATCCCCTCTGCCTCCTGACATGTCTTTCCTCCCAACAGGGCACAATAGCAGTAAGACACTATTGCATAAGTCTCTATGGCCACTTTGGGCTTCACACTAAAAGCTTTTCACATACTATCTCATCTAATCCATTTTGTAGATAAACTGAAACTTGGTTTAGCATTTGAGGAATAGTTCCACAGTCATAGTGGAAACTAGATTTGAGTTTAGGGCTCTTCTGTGGCATGTGATGGCAGGCCCAGCTCAAACTGGCTTAATAAAAAAGTAAGGAATTTACAGGCTTGCATCATTGGAACCTGCAGTGGAGCTCAGGTGTGGCTGGATCCAGGAGCAAAAACAGAATTATCAGCATTTTCTCTTGTCAGTCGGCTCAGCTGTCCTGAGTGCTGACTTTGTTTAAGGCCTTGTGGTGAAAAGATGGCCCCATAACTCCAGTCCCAGGTCCTCCCAGCTCAGCCACCCCAGCACTGCAATCCCAGAAAATGTCCCAGGGCTGCATCTCCTTGGATGGTCAAGAGTTTCACGTGTGTTCCTGAACCAATCACTGCAGCCCAGTGTGGGAGGACCTGGAACACTCCAATTAGATGACCCATCCCTGCAGCCAGGACTTGGGGTCAGTCCAGTTCAAACCTTTCACACTGAGCAGGGAGCCCCCAAAAGAAAATTGAGTGCTGTGGCCAGAAAACAGGCAGCAAAAACCCCAGCTGTCCACCACTGCAGGGTGTTCTGAAGCCAGAGAAGCAGGCTTTCCTGGAGGTTGAGGCCTAAGCAGGGCCAGTTGGACGGGCTAGTGAACCCAGTACTTCCCTCTTCCCACCCAATACCTCCTGGGATGTGGGGTGTACACAGGAAGGGAGATCCTGAGAAACCTCAGAGGAAGAATCATGATTAATTCCAACTACTATTTATTGACAACCGCCACATGCCAGCTGCATGACATTGGCACTATTGGCAGCCATGTGGCATGGAAGAAAATGAGGGTCAGAGGGCACTCAGAATACCTGGCAAAGGGTACACAGCCAGAGGGCCCCACTAATCTAGACACCCTCATTCCACTCTGGGCCCAGGGTGCTGGGCAGAAGAGCCTGAGAGAGGAAGCCCAGAGCCTCCTTATGAATGAGAAAGCCAAGGCCCTGGCAGTCAAAGGAAGGGGCAGCTCTTTCTTGGACTCCTTCGTCACTCTCCACCTTTCACATTGTTTTCCTTTTCCCACACAGGTCAACTTGCCTGTTCTCAGCCAGGACATCAGACTCCCGAGGCCAGGGGCCAGGTGTTGGGGCATCTGTGGGAGGCAGTCACCTGGGCCCAGCCGGAAGTGTTGGTGCAGCTGTGGGCAGCCCAGGACACATGCCAGCCAGGCTGCAGGCACAGGGGCCACGCTCACCCTCACTGGGGAGACTCTGCTGAGCTGTCCTCACCACATCCCACTCTCCTGACCCAGTGTCCAGGCAAGGGCTGTGTGGGTGTCTTGGTCGAGACTCAGCCAGGTCAGAGCCCAGGTGGGGTCATGGTGGAGCCCAGGTTCAGGACTCAGGTGGGGTCGAGACTCGGGTGGGATCAGAGGTCATCCTGAGATGAGGACACAGCCAGGTTCAAGGCTCAACTTGGGGTGGGGGCTCAGTGTGGGGGTTCTGACTCCGTCAGGATGGGGGCCCTATCCCGGGTCAAATGATGAATCGATACTGTCCGATGGATGTTGGATGGGGAGGCGGACTAATTTCTTTCCCAATTTCTCTGAGAGGAGCATCTTGCCAACCTCTCACGATTCCGGGGTCCAACCGGGCACGCCCGCCTCCTCGGGTGCCTCACGGGCCCCGCCCTGACCTTGGCCCTGTCCTCAGCCCGGCTTCAGAGGAAACTGAGGCACCGCCCCGTCTAGAAGCCCCTTCCGCGAACCGGCTGAGCTCTCGGCCCATGTCCCTCTCTGCTTGGCCAGGGCGACCGACGAGAAGCCGCCGCCCATTCCCTTTACGGTGGGGAAGCCGAGCGGGGACACGCGGCGCAGTCGGAGCCGGGCCGGGCCGCCAGCGGCTGCCCCCAACCCCGGACGGGGACCCCGCCCCGGGCCCCCTCCCCAATTCCCCGCCCGCGGCCCCGCCCCCCGCGGGGACGTCACAAAAAGGACCCCAAAAGCCCGACGGGCGGGCCGCGGCGGCGCAGCCCAGCCCTGCCCGCCTCTCCGTACACAGGCGTCGGCGAGCTCGTCCGAGCGGCGCGGCCTGCAGGCTCGGAAGCGCCAGGCGCCCGCGCGGCCCCTCCCTCCCGGCGCGCGAGCGGGCGGGGAGGGCGACTCCACTTCCCGGCGTGCCCCGCGGGCGGGCGCGCAGGCGCGGTCGGGGCCGGGCCGTGGCGCGCAGGCGCAGCGTGGGGCGGGGCGCGCGGGCCGGGCCGAGGCGAGGGCCGGGCGGGCGCGGCGCCAGAGCGAGTGGAGCGCTCGGGGCCCCGGGCGGCGGCGGCGGCGGCGGCGGCGTAGAGGAGGAAGGCGGCGGCGGCCCCGGCGGCGGCTCACCCCCGGCCGGCGCGCGGCCCGGCCCGTCTCGCGAGCTCGCGGCGGCGCCGCGGCCCAGCGCGCCCCCGACCCCGGGCCCCTCCGCCGCCGCCGCCGCCATGGCCAGGCCGCTGGTGCCCAGCTCGCAGAAGGCGCTGCTGCTCGAGCTCAAGGGGCTGCAGGAGGAGCCGGTCGAGGGCTTCCGGGTGACGCTGGTGGACGAGGGCGACCTGTACAACTGGGAGGTGGCCATCTTCGGGCCCCCCAACACCTACTACGAGGGCGGCTACTTCAAGGTGAGCCCGCCGAGCCCCTCGGCCCCGCGCTGGGCTCCAGGAACCCCAGGCGAGTTCAGGCGCCGGGGGCCGCGGCTCCGCTCCCCCAGTTCCCCGGGCCCCTGTCCCGGGCGGGTCCCGCAGCCTCCTGGCTTGCGGCTCAGTTTCCCTGTTGTGGTCTAGTCCCAGCCCGCGCCCTCCTCGGTCAAGCTGGGGAACGCCTCCGTCGCTCCTGCAACCTGGCCCCGGGAGTCCCAGAGAACCCCCAGCTCCCCTTAAGGCACCAGCGGCCTCGCTGTCTCCCAGTTAATCTCCTGGCCCCCGGGAGAGGAGGCCCGGGACCCTTCCTGTTGTGTTTGGGTGCGGAGCTCTTGTTTATCTCTCCCTCGGGAGAGCTCAGGCCCGCTGCCCCGCCCTCCGCCCCGGCCCTGCGGGAGAGGTGAAGGGAGAGCCCGGGCAAGCCCCAGCCTTTCCGCTGCCTTCCCCGCCCCCTCCCCGGAGGAGACAAAGAGGCCTCCCCAGAACCGGCGCGTTGCTATTGTTGGGGAGCTCAGGGCCGGTGGGGAAGGGAGGGAGGCCAGCCAGGGGTGGCTGGCGCGGCCACTTGCTCGGGTTCCAACAAAGGCCCGGATGAGGCCTTGGCAGCCGCGACCTGCTTGGAAAGCGGCCACCCTTGCCGATAGCAGCCGGCCAGGCTCTCGGGCTTCATCCCCAGCTTTATGTAACCTGTTCTCTAGGGAAGGGTAAGGTAGGGGCCGTCCCTCCCACTCTGCTCCCTGGAGCCGCCCCCCAGGTCCCTGGCTCCTGCCAGCGTCCTGGACCCCGACCTCCAAAGCTCAGGGCTCCTCTTTCACCCCAGCTGGCCTTTCTCAGATTCCATTGAGCTGGTGGCTTCTTGGGACCCAAATCTTGAGTTCTGGGCCATTTCTTCTGCTCTCTGTTGATTTCATTCCAAGCGGTTCCTTGTGTTTTTGTTGTTGGGAGCAGGGAGGCTGTGTTTTTGTCTGGTGTGGAAAGGACTTAGGCCAAAACCAAGGCAGTTTTCTTGATCGCATGATCTGAGCCCAGCCATAGCCGTGTACTCCTCTCAGAGCCACAGGACCTTTTTGGGGCCAAAGGGACAAGGCAAGGGGTCTCCCTGTGTGCAAGATGGGGAAAGAGCCCCCCATGCAGGAATCTGCTGCTGTCACTGCCTGCCAAGAGCCTGGGCATGGCCTGCTTGTGCGTTGGCTGGAAGGCTGGGTGGCAGCAGAAACCACAGCCAGGGCAGGCTTCAGGGGTGGGGCCAAGAGGGTGATGCTGCCTGGACCGATGTCTGTTTCCACTCTGGGCTAATGTTTGAACCGCGCCTGCTCAGTGGCTGAGAGGTCAGCAGCCTGGTCTGGGGGTGATTCCTGAGTTGGTTCTGGGTTACAGCCTGGAGTGGGATGGGATGAGTGTGGACAGCCTTGGATCTTGCATCTGGAACCCTGCCTCCCCAGGCAGGGAATGGGGTTCAGGCTGAGAAGCCTTCCAGGTTGCCAGATGGTTTAAGCAGCACCCCCCAGCCCCTCTTTCTGCTGGGGGGCAGCTGTGAGGATTGAGCTCCACTCAGAGCAGGGGTAACTGAGCCCCACCATGAGGCCAGGCCCCCAAAGGAGGCTGCTGGTCTGGAAGGGAAGAACACAGGTTTCTGGCTCCTGCCCACCAAACCAGTTGCAAGGGATGTGGGCAGAGCTTTCTGGGCTGGCATGAGGGGGATAATCCCATCTTCCTAGAGGAGAACAGCGTGGGGGGGGGCCTGCCAGACTTCAGTCACATCTGCCACAGGGTCTGTCTTCTTTTCCTCTGAAGGCAGGGTGGGACCCAGGGTGGCTCTGCCAGGACCCTCCAGTTCAGAGTGTGGTTGGGTGGGGAGAGGGGTGTAGAAACACAGGATCTGTGAAGTGCCTGGGGCCACTGCTGCTTCCCAACCACTTCCTGCAGGTCCTTGCTCTGGCAGCCAGGCCTTGCTCACTTCTCCTTTGTGAGCCTTAGTGAGCTCAAGGGGGGCGGTGCTATGTGCTGAAGGGGGTGCCCCAGAGACCCTCTCCACAGCTTGCTCTATGTCCTTGGGCAAGGTGCTGTCCTCTGAGCCTCAGTGTTCTCAGCAGTAAAAAGCGTCTCTAGGGGTGCTTAAAGCAAGAGACATGGTGGGACTCGGGTACAGCTGAGGCCAGTTCTCCCTGCTCTGCTGTTGAGGCCTTGGCTGTTCTCAAGGAGCTTTGCTTAGAAACCCAGCACTAAGCTTGGGGTACCTGAAGTCTTGAGGAACTTCAGGACAGGTACTGAGACCCAAGTTTCAGGCTTGCTGTGTGGCCACAGGCAAGTTACTTGCCTCCTGGGGCCTTAGCAAGTTCACCCTCAAACAGAAGGATGCCCGCTGAGTGCCCTCTCTGCCCGGGAGGAGCTTATCCAAAGATAATCCTTTAGGAGGCTGCAGCAAAGGTGGCCCTGGCCTTAGCCCCTGGGAGCTCGAAACACCACCAGGACCTCTGTGCCTGACACTGGGGCTCAATGAGTCTTCCTTGTTTACCCGCTGACAGCCCAGGAGGGCAGTGGGTGGGTATCACAACCCAGGCCACAGGCCGAGCAGCTCTGTCACCTAGGCAAGTGGCTCAGAGTCCACCCCTGTGGCCACCGGAAGCCCTGAGCCCCCAGGGTGTGGGCACCTGTCAGGGGAGGTGCTGACATGGAACAGGTCCTGCCGTGCTTCTGTGACTTGTAGGTCTGCCTGCCTGACCCCCCGAGACCAGACACCTAAGGGCAGACAGCCCATGCTGACTCATCTCCTCCCAGGGCCTGGCCCGCGGCAGGTGTTCAAAGTGTTTGCTGAGTGAGCACACATCTCTTCTAATCCTCTCCACAACTTGGACGCTGCAGCCCCAGAGGTGTAGCCCCTGCCAGTCCGTTCAGTTGACTGCAGGGGCGTGCCTGCCACCTTGGTCCCATGCACCTGGCCTGGGCTGCCAGGGGCTCGGAGCTGCTCCAGCAGCAGTGCCCATGTTCCCAAGCAGCTGCACTGGCCCAGCCCTGGCCACCTGGACTGCTAGGGGCTGGGATCAGCTCCGATGACTCCAAAAAGGCCTGAGGCAGCCTATTGTGGACCTGACCCAGACCTGTCCCTGCCTTGGCCAGGATAGAGCATCTCTCTCATGCACATGCTCTAAACACCAGTGCTCTGAGAGTGATGGGTCCCGGTCATCCTGTGAAACGGGGCCCTGGCAGGGGAAGGGGGCAGGCTCCAGCTGAGGCCCCTGCTTTCTGCCCACCCCACTGCAGGCACGCCTCAAGTTCCCCATCGACTACCCTTACTCCCCGCCAGCCTTTCGGTTCCTGACCAAGATGTGGCACCCTAACATCTATGAGGTGAGCCGGCCTCCCCCTATGGCCTGGGGGTCTTAGTCTGCAGACCTGGGCAAGTGGGAGCTGGGTGTAGGGGGAGCAGTCACAGGAGCCCGGAGGCCAGTGCTGCCCTGTCCCCCTCTCCTCGCACAGACAGGGGACGTGTGCATCTCCATCCTCCACCCCCCAGTCGACGATCCCCAGAGTGGGGAACTGCCTTCGGAGCGGTGGAACCCCACCCAGAATGTCAGGTAGGCTGAGCTCCCTGCCTCAGGGGGAGGTCTGCTGCACTGTGGTGTTTACCCAAACCAGCCTACCTCCAGGACGGTACCCAGGACTCCTGGGCCAGCCCCACCAACTGGAACAACCTGGACATCCCACCACCTCATCCTGCGGTCTCCTTCCTTCCTGAACCTGTCTCCAGGGGTGGGCTCCTCACACTGTGTGTGCCACCCATGGCTAGGTCCCTGGGCGCAGGCACCTTGCATTGTTGCCTGCCCAGCCTCAAGTCCAGCTCAGGCAGGACGTGCAGGGGATGAGGGCAGCTCCCCGGGTCTGAAGGAGGTGGTCTGGGCTGGCTGCCCCCACTGGTCTTGGCACGGAAGCCAAAGGTAGGGGGGAGGCTGGCTGGAGCTCAGCCACTCCCTGCTCCAGCTCCTACTGTCCTGGGGGCCTAGAACCCAACCAGAGGCTGTGAGAAGGCCAGGTAGACATCATCTGGTGGTAGCAGGTGTGACCGTGCTCCTGGCCATGCCACGGTGCCTCTCAGGGCCTGAAAGAAGCTGGAGGCTCGGGTTCCCTGGGCCGTGTTCAGCCTCTTAGCTCCTGTTTGCAATGTTGGATTCGAGCTGGGTGGTGCAGCCAGGGCAAAGCCCACGTGGGCCCTTCCATGCCTGACTCAGTCTTTCCCCAGGACCATCCTCCTGAGTGTGATCTCCCTTCTGAACGAGCCCAACACCTTCTCGCCAGCCAATGTGGACGCCTCGGTGATGTACAGGAAGTGGAAAGAGAGCAAAGGGAAGGACCGGGAGTACACAGACATCATCCGGTGAGGGCAGGCGGGGCTCCTTGCAGGACAGACTCCTAAAACAGGGCACCAGCCTGGCCTCCCGGTCCCTGCCGTGGCCCCGGCACAAGGCCCAGCCGAGAGGAGCTTCCTGAGTGCTGGCTCTTTACGGGGCCACGTCTGCCCTGGGAAGCCAAGCCTGCAGTGGGAAGGGTCCAGCCGGGTTCAAGCCCAACTTCTGGTCTCTTCTTTTCTTTTTTTAAGAAAATTAGGTGGTTTTGTTTGTTTGTTTGTTTTTTTGATATTACGAAATTTTCCATTATTTGAGAGTATAGTATAAATGTAACCAGGTGTGGTGGTGCGTGCTTGTAGTCCCAGCTACCTGGGAGGCTGAGGCAGGAGGATTGCTTGAGCCCTGGAGTTGGAGACTGCGGTGAGCTATGATGATGCCACTGCACTCCAGCCTGGGCAACAGAGCAAGACCCCATCTCTAAAAGATAAATAAATAAACAAATAAATACATGTAACATAGGACATGTACAGCACAGGTGTAGTATGTATAGTGTGTGTATGCATGTGTATCCACATACCAACAATGGTGTAGAATACAAAAAAGCACCCACTGCCCACCAGCTGCCAGCAAGGCTTTTTACTACAGTGTTTTGCTTCCTAACAAAATGCCAGATGTGCTTGGCTCTCCCTGTGTGCCCCTCCTCACCTCCTCCCCCACAGCTCCTCCCATCTGGAGGTGGGACCTTTGTTTATATTTTGGTCCTTGGACCTTGTACGTGTGGTAGTGCCTGTCTGCTGTAAACCGGAAATCTGTGTCAGGCTGTGTGCGGGCCATCCCGCTGCTTGATTTTATCCGTCAGTCTTGGTTTTGGGTATTATTGACATCATGCATCATGTACTGTCTTAATAATTTGCTGTCATGAACATAAACATGTTTTAATAGTTTGCTGCCTATACATCTCTTATGTTTGTGATTTTGAAACTTAGAATCATTTTCCAAAGGCAGGAAAATATTTCTTTTCCTGGTTTATGGATTTCCAGAATTGGTCCTTCCCCTCACTTTACTGTGAGTTGTTTCCAGTTTTCTCCCGTGTGAATATGTGGGCGGGCATCCTTGGAAAGGGACCTTCTTGGAAAATGGGCAGGACTTTGTTCCAGGCCTCGACTTGGGGGTTGGCCCCAGCCCTTTGGTCCTTCCCTGTTTTGTTCTGTTGCACTCTGTGAGATGCTGTGTCCATTGTCCATTGTCACCTTTCAGCTGGGGTTTACTGATGTGTTTTGTGGAAAACTTAACCCTTTACTAGGTTTTTTTTCCAAATACTTTCTCAGTTTGTCATTTACCTTTTAATCAAATAAATAAAAAGTTAGACACGCACTTGCCTCAGGGCCCAGCAATTCCATTCCTAAGTGTTTAACTGAGAGAGATGGAGGCACATGTCATACCTTTTGGCATAGAAGCGTTCACAATGGCTTTACTTTCTAAAAACAGGCAACACCTGAAGTATGTAACAGTAGATGAAGGTTGAGCAGACCATGCCCAGTCCATGCTGAGGTGTGAGCCACTGATCCACGCACCCACATGGATGGTGCAGTATTGTGATGCGCGGAAGCCGCCAGGCAGAAGGGAGAGCCTGGTGTAGGGTCCTGTTAACAGGGCGTTCTGTGGGATGCAGGCTATGCTGGGCGGCAGGGCAGATGAGTGGCTGTTTGGGAAGAGTAGGACACCCTGGGGCAGCGGGGGCTCCTCCTGCTGCAGGGTGGGAACTCTGCACACCAGGCCCTGAAACACAGCAGTCCCCAACCGTTTTGGCACCAGGGACCGGTTTCATGGAAGACAATTTTTCCACAGACGGGCGTGGGGAGGGTGGTTGCAGGATGATTCAAGCACATTACGTTTATTGTGTACTTTATTTCTATTATTATTACATTGTAATATATAATGAAATAATTATACAACTCAGTACAATGCAGAATCTAATGCCACTGCTGATCTGACAGGAGGCGGAGTGTCCAGGTGGTGATGCAAGTGATGGGGAGTGGCTGTAAATACAGATGAAGCTTCCCTCGCTTCCCCCCGCCATGTGGCCCAGTTCCTAACAGGCCACAGACTGGTACCAGTTCGTGGCCCAGGGGTTGTGGACTGCAGCTCAAACACATAGAAAGCTGCAAGGATGGTACTTTGTCAAGAAATCAACATGTTCAGGATAGAAAATTATTTTAAGGGCCAGGCAAAGTGGCTCATGCCTGTGACTTTGGGAGGCTGAGGCAGGAGGATCGCTTGAGCCCAGGAGTTGGAGGCTGCAGTGAGCTGTGATAATGCCACTGCACTCCAGCCATGGACGACAGAGCAAGACCCTGTCTCAAAAAAAAAAGAAAGAAAATTACTTAAGTACAAATAGAAGTGAAAGTTCTTTAATCCTAAAACCTAGTAGTTGATGTTTTGGTATCCCCTTCTAGGCTTTTTTCAATTTATATGTATATATGTATTTATCAAAAAGTGGGAGTGTGCCATATGCGCTACCTCGTGACTGACCTTTTATTCGGGGCATTGCGGTGTTTACGTTTGGTGAGTTCATCCGCATGAGCTCCCGGCCTGCTGAGCTCTGGCTGCAGTTGTGCAGCACCCCCCTCCCCCCGCCGTGGGCAGAGCAGCTGTGACACCTGCCGCAGCCACTGGCCTCAGTGGAGCCAGGGACTGGAGCCTGCTGTGGCAGCTGCTCCCGCTCTACCTGGTGGCTGCGTGTGTGGCCCACACCATTCCCTGTTAGGTGGGCTTCATTTCCCGGAGCTCCACGGTTCATCATCTTGGGCGTTTCTGTTTACGTGTATATATGAGCATGTACCTGTATTCGTACTCGTGCTGGGATCTACAGAGACAGAGGCAAAGGCTTTGTTTAGGATTGACACCTACAGTTCCTGCTCTTCCTGTTACATAGTATCCCTTTCTGTGTGTTTCAATTTCCTTTTCTCTGAGTGAAATTATGCGAAATTATGCACATAATTTCCTCATTTAGGTCTCACCTATTTTTGTTGGTTGTTCTGTGGTATTTCATGTAAGCAGAATTTTAAAAACAGCTTTTAAAATACTACACACGATGGCTCACGCCTGTAATCCTAGCACTGTGGGAGGCCGAGGCAGGAGGATCGCTTGAGCCCAGGAATTCGAGACCAGCCTGAGCAGGAGCGAGACCCTGTCTCTACAAAAAATAGAAAAATTATCTGGGCATGGTGGCGCAGGCCTGTATTCCCAGCTACTCGGGAAGCTGAGGCAGAAGGATCCTTGAACCCATGAGTTTGAGATTGCATTGAGCTATAATGATACCTCTGCATTCTACCGAGGACAACAGAGCAAGACCCTGTCTCAAAAAAAATAAATAAGTAAAAAATAAAGTAAAATATTGCACATGTAACCCGTGTGCCTTTCCCCTGCCCATACCCTGAGGGGGGCCCCTGAGCAGATGCAGTGGCCTCTCCAGCTCTGTCAGAATCCTCATTGGCACCTGGTGTTATAGACAGTCATCCTGGGCAGTGTCCCAGTGCTGGGCAGTCGCCGGGTCTGAGCAGCCATCCTGGGGAGTGCTATGCACACACACTTGCCGAGCCTCTCCACTCTTGCTGTGCAGATGCCCTCACAGGCCGTGTCCCCCTTACCCCCAAGATCCCAGTGCAGAAATAAGCCAGACTTTTTTTTTTAATTTTTTTTATTTTTAATTATTATGGGTAAATCATAGTGTTATACATTTATAGGGTACCTGTGGTGTTTTGATATAGGCATCTACTGTGTAACCAATTAGGATAATTGGGGTATCCATCACTTCAAGTATTTGTCATTTCTTTGTGTTAGGAACATTCCAGTTCTACTCTTTAAGCTGTTTTAAAGTATAGCCTAACTTACTGTTGATTAGAGTCACTTTGTTATGCTATCAAATATTTTTTACTCTATCTAACTATATTCTCGCACCTGTTGACCATCCCTGCTTTATCCCCTCCCTGCCACCCTTCCCAGCCTCTGAAACAGTCGTTCTGCTCTCTGTCTCCATGAGATCCATTGTTTTCATATTTAGTTCCCACATAGAAATGAGAACATGTGAGGTTTGTCTTTCTGTGCTTGGCTTATTTCACTTCACATAATGTTCTTCAGTTCTGTCCGTGTTGTTGCAAATGGCAGGATTTCATTCTTTTTATGGCTGAATAATATTCCACTGTGTATATGTACACTTTTGCTTTATCCACTCATCCGTCAACAGACGCAGGTTGATTCCAGACTTGGCTGTTGTGAGCGGTGCTGCAGTGAATATGGGTGCACCTATCTTTCCGATATACTGATTCCCTTTCTTTCGGATATACACCCAGCAGTGGATTGCTGGGTCACATGGTAGTTCTATTCTGAGCCAGACTATTTTTATCCCTCAAAACTCCCTGTGGGACAGCTCACATGGCCCACGTGGAAGGCTGGGGTCCTGCTTTGTGCCTGTTTTCTAATCTGTAGTTGCATATTTTGACCTCGCAACGGCCTGTGTATCTTGCTCAGTTCTGTCGGGGACGGGCTGGGTCTGGGATCCCAGTATTGTTGAACAGCGCTGCTGGGGTGATCAGAAGTCATTCGTGCTGGGGGTGGACAATCTGGGAAAGCCCAGAACACAGGCGTGTGTGCATGCTCTGTGGCGTGTGCTCTGTTGCCAGGGATGCCCCAGAGGCTGGAGACAGCAACTTCTCTCATAGGTGCCTTGTTGTTGGGCACCCCCACTTGGTTCCTCACAGGAAGCTTCCAGGCTGGAAGCCGGGGTCCGGTGTCTGTCTGTCCATCCCCTCCCCAGTGCCTGGCTGTGCAGGCGGAGTGGATGTGCACACCCGAGAGCCGCACCTCCTGGTCATAGAAGCTCCAGGGTCAGGTCAGAGCCCTGAGCCCCACCCGAGTCTGTGGCCTTGTTCTCATTTTTGTCAAGCGGGGTGTGTTGCGCACAGTTGGCAGCAGCAATTCGACCTGGAGTAGTGCACGTGTCCCTGGTGGGCCACGGCCTAGCAGCCTCACCCTGCTGTGCTGGCACTGGGGACGTTTCTGACACATCCTGCAGGTGGAGTTGGGGACAGGCCCTTCTTAGGGCCTTAGGGTCTGGTGCCCTCTGACAGCTTGTGCTGACTCGGCTTCCCTTCCTCCCAGAGGCGTGGACGGCCCAGCCCAACTAGATTTTAAAATCCTAATGAGAGCACAGCGGCTTTGGCCATCTCTACCACGGTCCTTGCCTTGCCCTTGGCTTGTCCTGCCTTCTCTGCCCTCGCAGGCCCTTGAGCTGCTTTCCCTGCTCCTAAGTGCAGGAAAGCCTGTGTGTTGGGCAGGGGCAGGTACGGCTTAGTCTCTTCCCGCCCCACCTGCGTCTAGCGTCCATGCTGGGCCTGTCCCTGCCTGGGCTTCTTGCCTCTGCTGAGTTCTCCTCTTCCCTGGCTTTTCCTCCTGGGTTTCCACCTTGGCAGGTGTTCACGTACTACCTGTTAAGAGGGCCCTGAGCATTGGGCATATGGCATGCTCTGGGGTAGGGTGGGGTGGGCCTGGGTGTGAGCAGCGCCCTCACCTGCCCTGTCCCCCCAGGAAGCAGGTCCTGGGGACCAAGGTGGACGCGGAGCGCGACGGTGTGAAGGTGCCCACCACATTGGCTGAGTACTGCGTGAAGACCAAGGCACCCGCGCCTGACGAGGGCTCAGACCTCTTCTACGATGACTACTACGAGGACGGTGACGGGGAGGAGGCTGACAGCTGCTTCGGGGATGACGAGGACGACTCTGGCAATGAGGGGTCCTGACAGCACGTGCCCCGCCGAAATAAACTTACAGAGTTTTACCTCACTAGCACTGGACCGAATGGGCTTCTTAGGTGGCAGACTCTACCTCACGGGAGGTTTCATGTTGGTTCCCCGTCCCCTTTGGTTGTTCCATTTTAGGTCTTTTTTTCCTTCCCTATATTTGTTCTGGGTTTTCCTCTGCTTCAGAGAAGAGGGGCCGCCCCAGTCTCCGCATCGCTCGGGGACCCAGGGTCCTGGCCAGGCTGTGGCCACCATCTCCCCCTGGAGAGAGCAGCGTGGCCCTGACTGCTGCTTGGACGCCCTGACTTCGGGGACTGGCCACAGCCCAGAGAAGCCACGTGAAGCCACAGATGGGAACATGTGGGCGCCAGCTCCCTGCTGCCCCAGGTGTGGGGGCCTGAGGGCCTGAGGGCTGGGCAGCTCCATGGCCTGGAGCCAGAGACTTGGTGTGTTTCCCAGCTTATGAGTGGACGGATTAGCTGTGGCCACCTCTTCTCTCTGCTTTGGTTTGTTTGAAATCTAAATAAAACTACTTTATGAGAAGACAGAGAACCTCTCCTTGGGAGGGAGAGGCAGCCAGGAGGTCCACTTGTGACCAAGTGCTGCTGACCCCCCTGGGCACCCAGCCTGGGGGGATGGGGTGGCCAGTTGAAGGTGGGCGGCCACATCCTCAGCAAATCTGCGGGGTCTGAGCAGAAGGAGGCTGGTTTGCTTTGTGTGTATTAAATGAAGCTGTGTTCCAGATCCCCAGCAGCCCGAGGGCTGGTTCCTGTGGCCCAGAGTTCTCCAGGGGCAGAAATGACCCCGGGCCTTGGCCCTCAGGCATGCAGCTCCACCTGCTGCCTGCCAATCCAGGGCGGGGGTCACTGCAGCCTTGGTGCACAGAAAGTCTGTGGCCTTATTTTTGTGCAACTGGAAATTCCAGGAACTGCTGGACTTGGATTGGGTAGTGCCATCAGGACCAGGTTTCCCTCCAGGATGGGCTCTCCCATTCCTGGGCTTCTGAGTCAGCCACATCCATCCGCCCTGCGGCCTCCAGTTGCCCACGGGTTGGGCGCATGCCAGGGCCCAGCCAGTCACTGCAGCCAGAAGACCATGGGCTGCCTTGGGTGGGGGTGGGGTGGGGTCCAGATGTGCTAAGAGAGCCACGTGCCCTCCATGCCAGGCCCTGGCTGCACTGCGGCAGATGTAGCACTCCCGTCTGGCCCCTGATGTTATTTAACACAGATGCGTTGCCTATGTTTAAAACTTGGAAGATTGCACCCAACCACCTTAATTTATGGCTTTTCTTACACCTGGAGGGCCCCTACCCAGCCAGTCTAGCCTGGATGGCAGCGTGTACTCTACAGCCTGCCCCGTTGCCAGCTGCTGTGTGTCGTTCTGAAAGAGGAGCTCCGCAGCACCCCAGCCCTCATAGCATCTCAGGGTCCCAGACCCTTGTGTGGGGGATGTCCAAGCACTGAGCAAGTGCCAGCTCCCTCAATCGCCACAGTAGTGACCTGGCAGCAGAGCAAGATCCAAAGTGTCCATGTTGTAAATAAAGCTTTATCAGCGCAGCCACACCCATTGCTTTATGTATTGTCTGAGGGCAGAACTGCGCCACTGCCACAGTGCCTGGCCCTTTACAGAAGTTTGGCAGCCCACCCCTCCCTCCAGCCTCTTCTCCGCTGTTCCCACACCTACCTAGTGACGTAGGCTTCTAAGCATCAGGAGCTAGTCAGGCCCAGTGGGGGCTTGTCTTGGCTCCACTGGGGTGACCCAGACCCTGGGGGGCTGAAGTCATAGGCGGTGTTGGGTTCCTGGGCTGGGGGCCAGAGCACCCACACGTGGCCTCCCCATGGCATGGGCCAGTCAGGCTCCAAGCTGAGGGGCCTAGGAGCTACGCCATTTCCAACCAGCCTCAGAGGCGACACAGTTTCCGCCCTGATTCAAGGGGAGGGGACGGAGGCCCCACCCTCTTGAGTGACACCTGCCTGGTGGAAGGGCTGCAGGGCCTGCGGCCAGGATGTAAAACCGCCACTCTGGCCTCCCCCTCCCCTCAGACCATCTCCCACATGACTCCCCAAGGACCTTTGGGATACAAGTCTGACTCCACTATCTGGAGCCAGGCTGCCAGGCTGGACCTCTGCGACTTCCTAGCTGTGGGCAAGTGGCCTTGACTCAGAACGTCAGTGTTCCAAGCTGCAAAGTGGGCATAATTGTTAGGGTTGGCCAGTAAGTTGAATTTCAGATATACAACAAATGGTTTTTACTCTACATATCCCATGCCATATTTGGGACACATACTAAAAAATTATTGTCTATCTGAAATTCAAATCTAACTGGGCCCCCCGTATTTTTAGTTGCTAAATCTGGCCACCATGATACTGATGGAACTGTCTCGTGGGGTCGTTAGGATTGAATGAAATGGAACACATGAACACACTCTATAAAAGTTAGTTTTTCTTAAACTCATCCCTGGCCTCACACACCCTGCTGGATAAAGATGAAACTACAGAGCGTGATTGCAGGACTCCTGCCATCCAGTGAGTGAATGGGTGGTGGCTTTCTCCAGAGCACCCAGCATGCAGCAGGTGAGTTTAGCCGCCTTTTGGGATCGATTTTTCCAACCTTTCCAAAAATCCAATCGATTTTTCTGATGTTGAATTTTTCCTACCTTAATGTAATTTGTGTTGGACCTTTCCAACTGCAAGTGACAGAGGGCCGGACTTAAACCGACTCAAGCAAAATGGAATTTTATTGGTTTCCGTGACTGACAAGGCCTGGGGTTTTGGGGCATAGCTGGATCCCAGCGCTGGTTCTGTCCAAACGCTGTCTCCCGACACCTGTGGGCAACAGAATAACAGCTCGCTCAAAGATGTCCACATCCCACTCCCGGGAATGTGTGAACATGTTACCTTGTTGGCAGAAGGGACCCTGCAGATGGGATTGAGTTGAGGACCTTGAGACGGGAGGTCACCCTGGATGACCCGGGGGCCCAGTGTCACCACAGGGTCCTCACATGAGGAGGCAGGAGGGTCAGAGGCAGAGAGACTGGAAGAGGCTGTGCTGCTGGCTCTGAAGGAGGAAGGGGCCCGAGCCGAGGGATGCGGGTGGCCTCTAGACACTGGGAAAAGTGGGAGATGGGTTCTCCCTGGAGCCCCCAGGAGGGACCAGCCCTGCCACACCTTGATGTTAGCCCAGTGAGGCTGGCCCCCAATGTCTGACCCCAGAACTGTGAGGAAGTAAGTTTAGGTCCAAATACATAATAATTTGTTACAGCGGTAAGAGGAACCTAATACACCCCGAACTCCACTTTCTGTGTGGGCCTGGTTCTCAGGTGGGCTCCTCTCTCCCTGGGAGTGCTCCCAGACCAACATCCTTCCAGCTCCAAGCCCAGCGGAGTGAGGGCTTGCTTTGAAAAGTCCAGTAGAAGAAACCTGAGCCCTGCTTGTCACGGAGCCAGCTCAGGTCATGCTCTGCCACCCCGACCGAGACGGGGATGCAGCACTCTGGTTGGCTGGTCTAGGTCATGCGGCATGTGGAGGGGGTGGAGCCCCAAGGAGGTCCCTGGGGAGCTCCTGGATACCTGCCCAGGGCAGACATCACCAGTTGGTCACAGCACTCCATGCACTGAGCCTGGCTGAGACCCTCAAGTGTGCAACACCCCTAAGTACCCATAGCACAGGAGTGTCCATAGCATCTTTACTCATGATAACCAAAGACTAGAGACAGCCCAATCTTCCATCAGCTGAAGACGGACAAACACATGCGGTCTGTCCACACACTGGAACATCACTCAGCCAGGAAAAGGAAGGAGGCTCTGACACAGGCTGCAGCGTGGACGGACCTTGAGGATGTGGTGCTCAGTGAGAGAAGCAGACACAGAAGGACAAACCCTGTGTGATTCCACTCACAGGAGGTCCCCAGAGTCGTCAGATCCACAGAGACAGGAAGTAGAATGGAGGGTGCCAGGGGCTGGGGAGGGGCTGGGGAGTTGGCATCTCATGGGGACAGAGTTTCAGTTTGGGAGGATGAGAAAGGTCTGGAGATGGAGGGTGGTGACGGTTGCACAGCAGTGTGAATGTGTGTAATGCCACTGAGATGTGCACTTAAAAATGGTGAAGACAGTGACTTTTATGTTATGTGTATTTTGTTACAATGAGAACAAAGGGACAAAGAAAAAAATTACACTAAAATCACACACAAAATATGTATGAGATACAAGGATTTGAACACTCTATATTAGGTGATAAATTTTTGTTACATTTTCAAGTGTGATCATGGTAATGTGGTTTTATCGTTCAGAACCACTTTCCAAAATGTGTATGGGTGAGAAAGCCCGTGGGGTGGAGCCGCAAGTGCTGCCTCCCACACAGGAAGAGCGGGTGGGGGTCAGCCCGTGGTGCCCACCCTGCACCCTGCACCCTGTGCCTGAGGCAGGATGGAGGCCCACCCGTGTGTGCTGCAAGCACTGGCCCTTGGGGCCCTGTGTGCAGGTGAGTGGGAGCCAGGGCACAGGGGACACGGAGGCCTAGAGCCCTCGGGGGGTCCACAGATGCCAGCATCCTGGGTGTGAGAGCAGAAGACAGGAAATGGTGATTTCCCTTTGTCGTCGTCATGAGGGGAGACTCTGAGACCAGAGGGCGTCCTGAGCTCCCCAGACTTGTCCCAGAAGGTGGGGAAGACGCGGGCTGTCCACCTGCTGGCTCATCCATCTTCCCAGCAGGATCCCACTGGGAGGAGCAGGGCTGGGACTCGGAGGTCCAGTATTCTGACTGGGCCAGATGAGAGTGGCTCCTGAGCAACTGGGGACCCAAGAAGATGGGCAGATGTAGGGACCCAGCCACACACCCCTCATCCGCCCGTCCGTCCATCTGCCCGTGTTTGCTGAGCCCACAGTGTTCTAGGCCTGTTGTAAGCAAGACAGGCCTGGGGCCTGCCTGGGGCTGCGGGTAGACTCATGTAGAAAGCCAGGCAGCGAGAGTCTGTGTGTGATGCTGCCTTGGGGGATGGGTAGGGGGGTATCAGTGCTAGGAAGAAAACGGAGCAGAGGAAGGGGCAGAGGCTGTGTGAGGGTGGTTGGGCCTCTGTGAGGAGGCTTGAGCAGATTCCAAGGAGGAGGTCAGGCTCAGGGGTGTCTGGGGGAAGGGCACTTGGGCCGCTGGGTGCCAGGGCCCTGCACTGGAGTGAGGAGGAGAGGGAAGGAGGCTACCAGGCCATATGGGTCTCATAGGTTGTGGGGAGTTTGGATTTTTAAAGCATGATGGGGAATCAAAGGCAGATTTTGAGCTGATTTACATTAAAACTTTTTAAATCCTTTTAAATTCATGATTGGTTTAGAATAATTTTTATTACAGCTTTATTGAGAAATAATTCACATACTATACAGTGTAGCATGTGTGCAGCCCCGGACATCTAAATGCATCACAGACCTGTTAGTGCTCAATCTCGGGTGGCTGAATGCCACTTGTCCCTCTAAAAATTCACATACTATACAATTTGCCCACTTAAGGAGTACAATTCTGTGGTTTTTAGTACCCTCACAGAGATGTGCAGCCATCCCCCATCTAGTTCCAGAACATTCTCACCACCCAAAAGGAAGCCCTGTGCCCATCAGCAGTTACTCCCCACCCTCTCCCCATCCTCTGGCACCCACCATTCTACTTCCTGTCTCTGTCAATCAGACGGCTCTAGGGACCTCCTGTGAGTGGAGTCACACAGGATTTGTCCTTTTGTGTCTGGCTTCTCTCACTGAGCACGATGTCCTCAAGGTCCCGCCACGCTGCAGCCTGTGTCAGAGCCTCCTCCCTTTTCCTGGCTGAGTGATGTTCCCGTGTGCGGATGGGCCACACTTTGTTTATCCACTCACGTGTGCATGGTTTTTTCCACCCTTTGGTGATGGTTATGGATCATGCTGCTGTGGACATTTGTGTATGAGTTTCTGTGTGGACATAGGCTTTCATTACTCTTGGGTGGGTAATTGGAGTGTAACTGGGCATCATACGGTGACTGTTGACTAGGTTTAACGTTTGAGGAACCTCTGCAGTGGCTGTGCCCTCTTACAACCCCACCCACCGAGTGTGAGGGTCCATTTCTTGGCTGATTTACATTTTAAACAATTCCTCTGGCTGCTGAGTAGAGTCTGGGCTGTGGTGCCCCGTGGGGCCTAGGGTGGGGGTGGGGGAGAGAGGAGGGATGGTCCCTTGCTGGGACCCAGGGATGAGGGACAGGAGGGATCCAGGGAGACCCCCACATGCCAACCTTAAAGTTTCAGGGAACATTGGGGACTTTATTAGGATGGCAAATTGAGGTCCAGGGCCTCTGAGCAGGGGAAGGAAGACCCTGGTGGGGGTGGGGGCCACCCAGCCCTAATCTGGCTCTCTGTCCCCCTCCCCAGTAGGCAGCGTGTTTGGGACCCAAATCATCGGGGGTAAGGAGGCTGCCCCCCACTCCCGCCCATACATGGCCTCACTGCAGAAAGACGGCTCCCACCTGTGTGGGGGGGTCCTTGTGCACTCACGGTGGGTGTTGACAGCTGCCCACTGCCTAAACAAGTCGTAAGTAACCCTGCCCTCTGTCACCCCAGGTGTCCTGAGAACCTAGCCCATGGTTCCCATTCTCACCAGGGGGTGGGTTCTGAGGGATTTAAGCCAGTCCTGGGGGCCCCTTGCCCCTCAGCAATAACTGCAGGGATCCCTGGGGAAGGTTTGCTTTCTGCAAGAGGCACAGGAAGGGCTGGCTCCTTCTAAGTGGACTAAGTTGAGCCACTGTGACATTTAGGAATGTGTTTGCCACCTGTGGCCACGAGGATAAAGCTGGCCTGCCAGGGTAGCAGAGCCAACCAGGAATGAACCTGGTCCCACCGAGAAGCCACTAAACAAACCCATCCTGGAGCTACCCTACCTCTGGACTGGGCAGCTATAAAGACCCCAGATCAAACTTGTTGAAGTAACAAAAGGGGATCTGTTGGCTCATGTAACTGAAGAGGCCTAGCTTCCGGTGCGGCATGAGCCAGGTGCTCACCTGGACTCGGGAGCCCGTCTGTCCCTCAGCTCTGCTGCTTTCCTGTGGCCGCATTATTGCATTATCAGAAAGGCCCTCTCACATGGTGGCAACGGTGGACCCTTTAAGTCCTGCGTAAGAGAGCTTGGTTCTCTATAGTTTGGGCAAAGATATGAGGATCAGCACGCGCCAACTCGGAACAAATCGCTGTGGTTGAGGCTGGACCCCAGGTGCGGGAAGTTCCCAGGGCTGGTCTTCCAGAGCCCTAGTCTAGCGGTCAGCGTTTTTGGACACAAAGCCCTGGGGCAGGAGTCTGGTGGGGGGGTTGGTGGGGGCATGAATGCAGGAAAGGCTTCCTGGAGGAGGTGGGTTGAGAATACACAGGGGAAGGACGGACCGTGCCTGACTCCTGCTGCCCGCAGGACAGAGCGGCTGAGGCTGGTGCTGGGGCTCCACACCCTCGGCGGCCCCGGCCTCACCTTCCGCATCCGGGCAGCCGTCCAGCACCCTGACTACAAGCCAGCGCCAGCTCTGGAGAACGACCTCGCGCTGCTTCAGGTGCTGGCAGGGCTGAGGGTGATGGGGGGACCGAGAGCCCGGCTTCCCCCCACTGCCCCGCCCCCGCCCCCTTCCTCATCGCCCATCTCCCTCCCTGACCCATCCCCAGCCTCCCCTTCATCACCCCTCCCCCGTCCCTCCCCATTCCCCTCCCTCACTGTCCTCTCCTGGCCCCCCCTTCACTGCCCACCCCTCACCAGCCCTCCCTGTGGCTTGCAGCTGGACTGGAAAGTGCAGCCCAACAAGACCATCCAGCCCCTGCGCTTGCCCAGAAGTCGCCAGGTGGTGGCGGCAGGAGCTCGGTGCAGCGTGGCCGGCTGGGGAGTGACCCACCAGGGTGGGCAGCTGGCCCGGGCGCTGCAGGAGCTGGACGTGCGTGTGCTAGACTCCCGGATGTGCAACAACAGTCGCTTCTGGCGGGGCAGCATCACCCCCCGTATGGTCTGCCTGGAAGCAGCCAGAAACCAAGCCCCCTGCAAGGTGAAGGGGCGCAGGCGAGGGGGAGGGACAGGGCCAGGCTGGAGGGCCCAGCTGGGCTCTGCTGTCCACCTCCATCAGCCCACAGCCAGGGTGGCAACCCGGACCAGCCCCTGGGGAGTCCTGGAGGGCGGTACTAGCATTAGCCCCACTTCTCAGATGCAGAAACTGAGGTACAAAGAGGTTAAGCAACTTGCCCAAGGCCACACAGGAAGTGGCAGAGCTGTGGTTTAAACTCTAGCAGAGATGATATGGCATAGAGTCCCGCATGTGCAAAGGCCCTGGGGTGGGGAGGAGGAGAGAGTGTTAGAAGAACAGGAAGGGAGCAGGGATGGGGAGGTGTGGCTTGGAGGGGCCCCAGTGTCTCCCTGAGCCCAAGGGGTGACAGGCTGGGCTGGGGGCTGCCCTCCAGTGGGCGCAGAGGCTGACCTGCAGCTTGCCCTGCAGGGTGACTCCGGCGGGCCCCTGGTGTGCAGCAAAGGCTGGGTGGCTGGAGTCCTGTCCTTCAGCTCCAAGGTCTGCACTGATGTCTTCAAGCCCCCAGTGGCCACCGCTGTGGCGCCCTACGTGTCCTGGATCAGGAAGGTCATCCGCCGCTGGCAGTCCCCACCTCTAGCCTGATGCTCCGGGTGCCTGGGACCCGCCCATCTCCCCCCCCCCCCGCCAAGCTGGGAAGGACCTGCCCTCCAGGATTACTGGGAGGTCCAGGGTAGGGACCAGGAGGGGACTGGGCATGTCTTGGAGGACCAATAAATCCTGATGAGGAAACCCTCTGAGCTGCCTGGACTCTGATCCTGCCTCTGCCCATGCTGGCCGTGCAGCTTCAGAAAGCTTCAGTTTCCCCCCTTATAAAATAGAGGTTGCACCTCCCAAGGCTTCTCCCAGGAGGAGCTGTAGGGCCAGGGGAACAGGATGTTGGCTGGGGGCGGAATTGGCGACCGGCAGGGGGCGTGCGGGGACGTCCTCACACTCAGTGAGCACCGGTGTGAGCCAGGGTACTACGCACTGGCCAGGTGGGGAAGACACTGAACACGCGTCCTGGAATCATCTTCTTTTTTAGTAACACCTTTACTGAGATATAATTCACACTCCATGCAATTCACCCATTTAAAGTGTGCAGTTCAGACTGGGGAGGCTGAGGCAGAAGGATGGTTCCAGCCCAGGTGTTCGAGGCTGCAGTGAGCTGTGATGATGCCACTGCACTCCAGCCTGGGCAACTGAGCAAGACCCTGTCTCCAAATAAATAAGTAAATAGGCTGGGTGCAGTGGCTCACACCTGTAATCCCAGCACTTTGGGAGGCTGAGGCAGGAGGATCGCTGAGCCCAGGAGTTCCAGACCAGCCTGAGCAACATAGGGAGACTCTATGTCTACAAAAAATAGAAAAATTAGCTGGGCACGGTGGTGCACGCCTGTATTCCCAGCTACTCAGGAGGCTGAAGCAGGAGGATCACTTGAGCCCAGGAGTTGGAGGCTGCAGTGAGCTATGATGATGCCACTGCACTCCAGCCTGGGCGACAGAGCAAGACCCGTCTCAAAAGTAAATAAATAAATAAAAATGTGCAATTCACTGGGCTTTAGTACTTTCACAGAGTTGTGCAACCATCACCACAGTCTATTTTAAAACATTTTATTACCCTGGGAAGAAACCCGTTCCCTATTAGGAGTCACCCCTCATCCCTCCCCAGCCCCTGGCAGCCACGAATCCACTCTCTGTCTCTGGTTCTGCCTGTTCTGTACGTTTCATATAAATGGAGTCTCACACTGTATGTCCTTCTGTGTCTGCTTCTCTCACTGAGCACGATGTCCTCAAGGTGCATCCACGCTGCAGCTTGTGTCAGAGCCTCCTTCCTTTTCATGGCTGAGTGATCTTCCAGTGTGTGGATGGGCCACATTGTGTGTGTCCACTCATTCACCTGTGGATGGGCTCTTGGACTGTTTACACATTTTGTCTATTGTGAGTTGTGCTGCTGTGAACATTCCAGTGCATGTTTTGTGTGGAGGTGTGTTTTGCTTCCCCTCAGTTGCAGACCTGTGAGTGGAGTTGCTGGGTTGCTTGGTAACTCTATATTTCTAGTTTTTTGTTTTTAATTTTTTTGTAGAGACGGGGTCTTACTATGATGCGCAGGCTGGTCTCGAACTCCCGGCCTCAAATGATCCTCTGCCCTCAGCTCCCCAAAATTCTGGGATTACAGGCGAGAGCTGGGACTGGCTGGTGACTCTTTTTTAACTGGTTGAGGAACGGAAAGACTGTTTTCCGTCAGGACCTTTTAATTTTATGAAACTTCTCAAACATGCAACATAGTTGCAAGCACTGCACAGGGCACATCCGTGTGCCCACCCCAGGCTCTGCCACATGCAGTGGGCACACCAGCTCCATCCTGTGTTTAACCCAGGTCTGCTGTCCCTGCTCCACCCGCTCGTCTGCTTTAGGCATTGCCCAGGAAGTTGCAGACTCAGGAGGAATCCCTCGGACATGGGGGCCTGTCAACGTTGGCTTTGGATTTGTTTAGCATTCTCGTTCTTTCTCTCTTTCTCTTTTGGACATGCAGTGAAACAAACCAATCTAAGCACAACCCAAACCCTCAAGCCCCTTCACAATTGTGTCCAAAGCCAGTTGTTTGCATAGTTATTACTGCACATGAGAAATAAGTTAAAAGGGACAAAAGGTCACCCAAGGGGAAGAATGTTCCCTGCCTCAGCCTCCCAAAGTGCTGGGATTGCAGGCGTGAGCCACCGCACCCAGCCATAGTCAGGATTTATTGTAGGACACCCCTCAATTGGGCTCTGATGTTTGTCACTCGACTGGACTGGGGTGATAGGTTTTTGGGAGGGGCAGGTGCATTTTTAATCTTTAACTTTTTACGGGGCATCAGCTACAGACAGAACATTCCCAGGTCACTAGGGAACAGCCTGATGACTTTTCACAAACAGAGCTCACCCCTGTCACTAGCGTCAAGTCAAGAGACAGGACAGGTGCATGCCCCGAGGTCCCCCCGTGCAGGTGTTCACCTCTCATCCTAGCCCCAGAGACGGACCCTGCTTCTTACGGCCTCCTCGTGAACGGAGCCCTGGGAGGCCCTCTCCTCTTTGGGTTCTCTCGCTGCACACTGAGTGTGAGACTCTTGTGTCTCCAGGTGCAGCAGGGACCACCCAGCTCGCTCTTGTGATGTGTTCCATCCTGAACCCCACCCACGTCCCCACTCCTGTAGACCAGGGGTCTCACCCAAGGCAGTTCTGCCCCAAGGGGACACTGGGCAATGTCTGGGAACCTTTGTGGTCGTCATAAGTGGGGGAGCCCCTGGCATGGGGTGGGTGGGGGCAGGGACACTGCTCAGCACCTGCAGTGCCCAGAACGGGCCCCTCCCCAGAGAATGATCAGGCCCCAAATGTCTACAGTGCCGGGGAAGACCCTGTGGTAGAAGGACATTCTGCTTGTTTCTGAAGGTTTGAGGCTCTTACAAAGGCCTAAGCTGGGCCCTCAGGGCCGACCAACGTTTCCCAAGTCCACTCCCGCTCGCTCGCAGAGGATGAGAGAGCCCAGTCCCACAGCACAGACACCCCCGTTGTCCCCTGACTTTTCAGCGTCTGCACTTTCAAGCATACAGAAAAATGAAACATTGTACACAGAACAACTGTACATCCCGCCTCTGGGTTCAGCAGTGGTTAACGTTGTGGGACATTTGCCTGATCTGCCATATACATCTATAATTTTGAGGCTGAAGCATTCGGAAGTAAGCTGCGGACCCTTCACCCTTGCATTATTTGCCAGGCTTCCCAGGAAAGAGGTCCCCCTGTATCCCCCATGGTGGCTTCCTTACAACCAGCCTGCACCTGGAACCCAGATCTGATTTCCTGGAAGTTTTTTCTTTTCAGTCTCTTAAAAATCTGGTGAAATTCACATAGCATACAATTTACCCATTTAGAGTGAACAAGTCAGTGTTATTTAATGTGTTTGCAATGTTGTGCAACCACCACCTATAATTCCAGAACATTCTAATCACCCCAAAAGGAAGCCCCGTCCCCATCAGCAGTCACCCTCATCCCTCTCCCCCAGCCCCTGACGACCACGAATCCACTTCCTGTCTCTGTGGCTCTGCCTGTTCTGGACATTTCACATAAATGGAGTCTCCCACTGTGTGTCCTTCTGTGTCTGTGTCTCTCACTGAGCACGATGTCCTCAGGGTCCCTCCACGCTGTGGCCTAGTCCCAACAACCAAGATATGGAGTCAGCTCAGTGTCCGACAACAGATGAATGGATAAAGACAGCGTGGTTTATATACACAGTGGAATGCTGCTCAGCCGTGAAGAAGAAACCGAGACCAGAGCACACATGCTAAGTGAAACAAGCCGGAACAGGAAGTTAAACCACATGTTCTTACTCATGTGTGGAAGTTCAAAAAGGTTAATGTCATAGAAGTGAAAAGTAGAACAGAGGATAGGAGAGGCTGGGAAGGGTGGGGTGAAGGGAGGGATGGGGAGAGATTTGTTAAATGAGTCAAGATTACAACCAGATAAAAGGAATAAATTCTATTGTTCTACCACTGTAGGAAGACTATCGTTAACATATAATAATATATAGTTTCAAATAGCTAGAAAGAGGATATTGAATGTTTTCAACACAAAGAAAGGATAAATATTTGAGATGATGGATATGCTAATTACCCTGATCTGATCACTTTACATTATATGTATCGAAACATCACTATGTGCCCCATGAATATGTACAATTATTTTGTGTCAATTACAGAAAGAGGCTCAGCGCGGTGCCTCATGCCTGTAATCCCAGCACTTTGGAGGTCAAGGTAGGTGGATCACTGGAGGCCAAGAGTTTGAGACCAGCCTGAGCAACACAGCAAGACCCCATCACTACAAAAAATTTAAAAATTTTATGGCCAGGCACGGTGGCTCACACCTGTACTCCTAGCACCTTGGAGGCCAAGGCAGGTGGATCACTTGAGGTCAGGAGTTCAAGACCAGCCTGAGCAACATAGTGAGACCCCATCTCTATTAAAAATAGAAAAATTAGCTGGGCATGGTGGCGCGTGCCTGTAGTCCCAGCTACGGGAGGCTGAGGCGGGAGGCTGGCTTGAGCCCAGGAGTTGGAGGCTGCAGTGAGCTACGATGACACCACTGCACTCCAAAGAAAAAGAAAAAGGGGGAAAAAGTCTCTCAGGAAAGAAAACTGTCTGGAGCAGCCCTCTTCCTTACAGATAGTTTGCTTATGTAGATTTCCTTTATAGACGTGAATTTCTTTTTCAAAAGGGCAGCTTTTCAGAGCTAGTCCTGTGTCTGCAGTTTCTCAGAATAACCAGCCTGAAATATGCCAAACAGTACATTTTGGGTAGGCACAATTCTGGTCGTATTTTGGGGCACTGCGTCCGAGCCCCACCGTACGGAGGGACTGTTTTGTTTGTCCGTTCGTCCTTGCAAAGACGCAGGGCTGTTTCCTCCTCTGCCTGCTGTGCACACTGCCGCCCTTTGTGCTGGTTTCCTGCGGAGCTCCCCTCACAGTCAAGCAGACATCCCGGCCCTTGCTTCAAAGGAGGCTGCGGATTCCATTGTTCTTTGACATCCTCAAGGGACACCTTGACTCAGAGGCAGGGAGTCGGGGAGGAGAGGGTCAGAGGTCGCTCCACCCCCTACGCAGGGCCCTGGGGTGGCTCCAGAGGGCCAGATGGGGGTGGGGGCAGGCCTGCAGGGTGGAGCCGCCCTCAGGGAGGAAGCTTATCTCCAGGCCACAGTCTTCTCAGCGGCCCAGGGCATCCCCACCCCACCCCCAGCCTGTGGCCCTGGCAGCCTCTCTGGCAGCCTCTCCAGCAGCCTTTTACCCCGGTATAAAAGGGGGACAACCAAGTAGCATCCATGGGCGGCTGAGCAGGCCGCGCTCTGGTCCCTGGACATCTCCAGGAAGCGAGGCGATGACACTGGATGAGCTTTCCAGGGCCACCATGACGATGACCACAAACTGGGTGACTCCAAATGCCAGAAATCTACCCTCTGGCGGTCCTGGAGGCCAGAAGTCTGGGTGTGGGTGGGCAGGGCTGTGCTCCCTCCAGAGGCCCCCGGGCAGGGTCCTCCCTCTCCCCACTCCTGGGGGCTCCCGGCATCCTTGGCTTGTGGCCACGACGCTCCAGCCTCTGTGGGCGTCTTCCCTGTGTCCAAACTTCCCCTTCTCATAAGGACACCAGCCATTGGGTAGTGACCTCACCTTAACCAACTCCACCTGCAAAGGCCCTTTTTCCAAATAATGTCACATTCTCAGGTGGCTGTGAGTTTTTGGGGGACACTGTTCACCCCAGGACAGACAGAGGCTTGTTGTCAGCACGTCGTAAACACCAGACTGGCCCCCGCCCATCCTACAAGCACCCTAGATGGGGAAGCAGCTGTCCCAGTCCCCAGACACGTCCCTGGAGGGTGTGGGACTCAGGGCCTAACCCCTACGTCACACCCAGGAAACGTCAGACAACCAGACAGGCCCCGTGAAGAGCCTGGGCACCCGCCGTCAGAGTCATGGTGCCTGCAGTTCACTCCAAGTCGTACGGGAGAAGGAGAGAGGCAGAGGCAGAGGCAGGCAGAGCGCAAACGTGGCACAATGCTCCCATCTGGTTCAGGGTGTTTTCCTTATCACTTCTCTGTAGTTTGAGAACTTTTCAAAATAAATAGTTGAAAAAGGAAAAGAACCCTCCCATTATTCCAGCATGACAAAGTCATCAGCAACCAAGTCTTGAAACACCAGGAAATCAACGTCAGAGGTTGGTGGAGGTTCCCCCAACTGACAACGACCCCACAGGTCCCCGACCTGGAAATAACCACTGTCTTCTAAGGCATCGGTGGCCACAGCAACAAAACAACAAGGGTGGGTGCAGCTAGGGGAAGGCTGGGTGACCTTTCCTTTTATATTTATATTTTAGTTTTTAGTTTTAATTTATTTTCTGGACTATCTATTGGTGCACTAGGAAAGATCACGCGCTCATGGTCCCTGAAGAGAGACCCGCGCGTCCACAGCCGAAAGGTCCAGCCACGGGGATTACGGAGGTGCCAGGTCCATGTGCAGGGAACCGCTGTCGCATTTGTGGGAAAGTATCAGTGGGCTGAGTGACCAGCAAATGGAGGTGAGGGGGCAGAAGGGTGGCCCCGGGAAGGGGGGACGGTGCCAGCTCCACCCGCGGGGGCTCACGCGCTGTAAAGCCCGGCGCCGGCTGGCTGGGCAGGAGGCTTCCATTCACCGCCCCCAGCCCCCAGCCTGCTATGGAGAAGGACCCACCGCCTGCCTTCAGCCCCCACGCCCACATCCCTCTGCCCCACGCCCCGGGCACTAACAAGGGTGCAGTCAGCAGAATAACGTTCCTCCCACCACTAGGAGTCTCCGGGGTGCATAACAAATACCCACGAACAGGCTTAAAAGAGCAGGGATTGATTCTCTCACAGATCCGGAGACCAGAAATCCAAAATCAAGGTGTGGGCAGGGCCACGCTCCCAAGAAAGGCTCCAGGGGAGGGTCCTAACTGCCTCTTCCAGCTCCTGGGGGCTCCAGGCGTCCTTGGCTTGTGGCCGCATCACTCCAGTCTCTGCCAACGTCTTCTCGTGGCTTCTTCTCTGTGTCTGTGTCTCCTCTTCTGTCTCTTAGAAGGACACTTGTCGTTGGACTTAGGGACCACCCTAACGCAGGGTGATCTCATCTCAAGATCCTAACTTAATCACATCCACAAAGACCCTTTTTCCATATATGGTCACAGTCACAGTTTCTGGGGGACAGAGCTTTCAGGGTCCCATTCCACCCACCACACCCCTCCCTGTGCCCACCGCTGTCTCTCCTGCCTGGGCCTGGGCATTCTCCCTGCTTGGACGCTTGACCCTGGCAGTCTCCGGTGTCCGCTCGGGCTTCTCAACACAACTCTCATCAGGCGGTTACCCTTCCCTGCTCAAACACCTCCCAGGGCTCCCAGTGCCCTTAGCATATAATCCACACTCCTCCCCACCCATCACTTGAAATTGTCTCAACCACCTGGAAAAGGGCTGGAATTCAAAGCCCCCACATCTCAGAAAAATGGACACAAAGGAATAAGGATGGTCTCAGCCATGGACAGATGGGTGTGACACAGAGTAAAACTTAGTCACGTAGTCACACGATGGGCATGGCATCTTCTGTCTCCTTATGTGTGCGTTTGAAAGATTTTATAAAAAAAAGTAGAAAGCAAACCAACTGAGGCTGACACCCTGTGATGTGTCCCTGAGTGTGAGGCCCCTTGAGACAGGACGGGGCAGCCTGTGCCAGGAGGGGCAGCACCAGGCAGCCGCTGGACAAGGGTGAGCCTGGCATAGGCACTGCCCAGGCGAAGGCTTGGGGGCAGGAAATGGCACCAGTGGTGCTGGAGCCAAGGTTGGGGGCCCACGGGGTCAGCGGGGCCAGGCCTGAGGGCAGCTGGGAGGACTTTGGCTGCCGGAACAAAGAAGAAAGAGCTTTGGGCTCCCCTCCAGGAAGCCTGTGTGTCTCCTTAAATGCTGGCTGTAACCAGGGGAGGCCATCTCCTGCACAGAGCAAAGCTGGGGAGAGGCCAGAGAGTGGCTTTCCTTGCACTTCTGTTTGAGAAAGACGTCCAGCTCTGAAAACTGGGTCCCTCCCAGAGAGGCTGCAAGCCTGAGGCCAGGGTGGGAGAATCAGTGACAATCCCAGGCAATCACCTACCCCAGAGCTCATTAAAGGTCCCGCAGGGTCTGGAAAGCAAGGCTGGAGTGACCACCACAGGAGGGGAGCTATGTGGGTGGTGGGCGAGGGGAGCCAGTTGGGCGCCCAGTTAAATGCGAGTTTCAAATAGAAGACAGATAATTTTTAGTCTAAGTATATCCCAAATACTGCATGAGATACACTTATACTAAAACATGAGCTATCTTTGTAAAGTCTAAAATTTTAATTTTACTGAGTGCACTCTATTTTTACTTGCTAAATCTGACCACGCTCCATGGGTGGTCCTGGAAGGCCTCTCCTGGGAAGTACAAGGGGCCTGGGACACTCCTGCCATGGGGGCCAGGACTAAGCACAACCAGGGTCTGGGGAGGGGAGGGGGGTGCCTGGCTCTGCCTGAGAGTGGAGAAGGCTTTCCAGGGAAAGGACCAGAAAACTGGGTCTTCAAGGCAGCCAGGCTTTATTTTGTAAACATAAGCCAAGGCCTCCTGGGGGCCCTGAAATTTCCCACAGGCCTGTCCTCGGCCCAGCCTCAGGGACCTGCCAGGGAGGGACTGGGCAGGGGCAGGAATTCCGCTAGCTCTGTGGTTGTTTACCACCCAGGAGAGGAGCTTTGAAGCCAGATGGGGCCTCATCTCTTGCTGTCGTTCTGCACGTAGCTTCTACCGAGTTTTCAAGCCTGATGGCCCCTGGGGTTGGGGCTCTGTGGCTCTGGCCATTTCTGGAGCCCCAAGGGCCTTGATGCCAGCTGTTCCTGCAAGTGGGTCTCCCAGAATGAAGCCCTCAGCCCCACAGCTCCTGTTTTGTTTTGTTTTATTTCTGTATATATGTATTTATTTATTGTAAGAGCCTGGGTCTCACTCTGTCACCTGGGCTGGAGCGCAGCGGCATCATCACAGCTCACTGCAGCCTCCAACTCCTGGACTCAGGCGATCCTCCTGCTTTGGCCTCTGGAGTAGCTGGGACTACAGGCGTGAGCCACTGAGCCCAGCTGCCCTATTTTTTAATTGAGGTATAATTCACATATCATACAACCCACCCATTTAAAGTGTACAGTTCAGTGGTTTTAAGTAGCTGCACAGAGTTATGCAACCACCACCATAGTCAATTTTAGAGCACTCTCATCACCCAAAAGGAAGCCCCATCCCCATCAGCAGCTGCCACTCCCCTCCCCAGCCCCCGGCCACCACAAATCCACTTCCCGTCTCTGTGGATCTGCCTGTTCTGGGCATTTCATATAAACGGAGTCTCACACTGTGTGTCCTTCTGTGTCTGGCCTCTCTCACTGAGCATGATGTCCTCGTTCCTTTTCATGGCTGAGTAATAGTCCATTGTATGAATGCATCACATTTTGTTTATCCTTTCATCTGTTGAAAAACATTTGGGTTGTCCAACTTTTTAGCAATGGTTAATCGGCTGCTGTGGACATTTGTGTGTGAGTTTTTGGGCAGACATGAGTTTTCATTTTTCTTGAGCATATATCCAGGAGTGGAATTGCTGGGTTAAATAGTGACTCTATGTTCAAGGAACTTTTGAGGAATGGTTGGGCTGTGTTCCCAACTGCCCCCCCATTTTACATTCCCAGCAGCTGTGTGTGGCCAAGGCTTGTTATTATCTACCTTTTTCTAGCCCACTTAGGGGTGTGAAGTGGTGTCTGATTTGCATTTCCTGGTGGCTAATGATGTTGAGACCTTCTCATGTGCTTGTTGGCCATTTGTATATCTTCTTTGGAGAAATGTATATTCAGATCCTTTGTCCATTGTTAAATTGGGTTATTTGTCTTTTTATTATTGAATTGTAAGTATTCTTTATATATTCTGGATATAAGTTCCTTGTCAGATATAGGATTTGCAAATATTTTCCAGCCAGTGGATTGTCTTTTTACTTTCTTGCTGGATAAAAGGTTTTAACTTTGATGAAGTGCAATTTTTTTCTCTTGTTGCTGTGCTTTTGGTGTCATAGCTAAGAAGTCATCATCTAATCCAAGGTCAAAGAGATGGCATCATCACCCTGCTTTTGCATTTATCGCTATCTGAAATTATTTTATCATTGGTTTGGTAATTTGTTGTAAAACTCGGGGATCCCAAGGCGGGGCTGCGGGACAAAACGCAGGACTGATGCCAGTTAGACTTGACCTTCGGGTAAACGGGGGCGCTTTTTTCGCGTACCTACGGCGAACGCCGCGCAGGGCATTTGCACTGAGAAAGTATTTCTTCTTCGAGATGCAAATTCAACTGCCCTCCAGGTATTTCATCTGGAGCAGGGGAAGTAGCTCCCTTTCGCCTAACTTAATACTCTTCTCTTTTATGGTGATAAAATTTATATAATATAAAATTAACCGTTTTAATTGCTCTTAAGCGTGCAGTAACTTTGAAAGAAAGTGGGCAGCAGCCCAGTCCTCACAGGCCCCGCCCCCGTTTCCTAGCAACGCCAGACACTCCGCCCAGGCCAGGGGCGTGGCCCGCCGGGGTCACGTGACGCAGCCACCCGGCTTCCGTAGCGCGAGCCTGCCCGAGCCTGCGCGTGTGTGCGTGCGGAGGCGGGGCGTCCGGCGTGCCCCGCGTGCGTCCGCCCCCGTGTCACCGCCCTGCGTGCGCGCGCCCGGCCCGCGCCCCCGCTGGTTCTTATAGAGGCCGCTGGCGGCGGCGGCGGTTGGTTCGGCTGGGTCGGCGCGGACGGTGACATGGCTGCCGTGCTGCTCGTGCTGCTGGGCTTCGCGCTGCTAGGCGTCGAGGGTGCCGCCGGGGCTGGTGAGGATCGGGCCAGGGTCGCGGGGCCCGGAGCGGGCTCACTTGAGGCCCCCCAGCCGAGGCTGTGGGCCGCGGAGCCCGGGGGGTGGCTGAGGCCGGCGGGCTCCGGGGGAAAACCCCGAGCCTGGGGGCCTCGGGAGGCGGGGACCGAGGGAAGCCCCCGCTGTGGAGTCCCAACCCGGAGGGCGCTGGAGGTGAGGGGACCCCGACCCGGAGGGCGCCCGGGGGTGAGATGACCTCCGACCAACGGGGCGCTGGGGGTGAGGAGACCCGCGACCAGCGGGGCGCCCGGGGGTGAGGGGACCCCTGACCCTGGGGGACCTAGGGGCCTTCCAGGATGGGGCAGCACCTGAAAGTGAAAGTAGAACCCAGAGTCCTTGTTAACAGTGACAGTGCTTGGGGGTAAAGTCCCCGAGGTTTGGGGGATCCTGGGGGTCCAGGAATCCCTGGAGGTGTCCCTGCCCTGGTGTGTGTGAGCGTCAAGCCCCAGGCTTGGGGGACAAGAACCAGGAGGTGAACATCCTGATTTGGGGTGGCCTTGGGGAAGTGTCCCTGTCTCAGGGGAAGGATCTAGCCTGACCCCTGGATGGGGTCATCTGGGGAGCAGGTTGGAGGTGGCCTACCTGCCCTTCCCACTCACCCTAAGCCTGGCTCTTTGAGTGTCCCCTTTGGGCTGGAGCCAGGGTTGGGAGCTGGTCTGGTGCCTGCCCAACTCTTCCACGGGCTGGACCTTGCAGGGCCTGGGGAGGTGGCCTGAGGGTGGCCTCCTTCCTGGGAAGAGTTGGGGCAAGAGACCCCCCACTCCAGGAGTCCCTTGGGGCCCCTACATGGCCTGTGCTTCCCAAAGCAGTGACCTTGGCACTCTCATCTGGAAAGTGGGCTGTTGTCCTCAATGAACACAAGACAAAATGCACATGAATGGCCCTGAAGTGGGTCAGCTCTCTGGCTCTGGATGGGATTATCATTCTTCACAGGATTTGGCCTGGGCATCTTGCCCCAGCTGTGCACCTGCTCCCTGGTGTCTCCCAGGCACTTAAGCCCTTGTCAGGCTCCCTGGAGAGGCCCTGCTTGGGAGGGAGGCAAGAACTCCCTCAAGTTTAGTCTGCGCTGCTCTCTGAGTTTGCCTCGTTTCGGGGCACAGAATGAGATAGAATCCAGTACTCCCTGCTCCTTTACAAGTGGGGAAACTCCTGGGAGGGGCGTGGAGATATCCCAAGTTCGCCTTGGTCGTGTCATTTTTTTTAGCAGACTCACACGGCATTCAGTGCTGTTCGCCTGAGGGTGGGCAAATGTGGTTTAGCAAATGCTCACCAGGAACGAATTGAGGGGTGTTTTTCCAGGAGAAGAGCAAGACAGCCTTTCTTGCTTAATAGAGTGAGAGAGAGAGAGACATTTTCTTTCTTGATTGAGGATCCCTGTTTGATTCTGGGTTAAAGATTTATAGCAACCATAATGTGGGGAACAAGGGGCAGAACCAGAGGGTCTGGGCTCTTGGAGGGCTCAGAGCAGCTGTCCTGAGCAGCGGGGGGCCGCAGGGCGGGAGGGGTGGGGAGGGAGCGCCTCTTGTAGAAGCTTCACCGGCTTACTCCTGACCCACTTTTAAGATTTCCTCTTCCTGAAACCCAGATGGCCCTTTATTGAACACCTCATAGGCAAGGGCCTTGGCCCCAGCTCTGGGAAGGCACAGATAGGAGCCTCCTGGCAAGGTGAACGCAGAAGATAAGCTGCTGTCTCTGAGCTCTCTAGAAATAGCCCTGAGTGCCTGGAGTCAGCCAGCCTTGTCTGGGTTTCAAGAGCAACACTGAGTTGATTTGGACAGCCAAATGGGTAAAGGACCTTTGGTCTTCCCCTGCTGGGTGGCATAGTTCACAGTTTTGTTCCTCTTATGTGGGAGACTGAGCAGTGTTAAGCAGAGAGCTTAGCACTGGGTTTAATCACCAGAGGTCTAGCCTGGGAAGTAAATGGAGTCTGTGCCGTGCACGTTTGGGGCTGTCCCCGCACAGTGCACCGTGCAGCAAAGCGTGTGTGTTGGGAAGTGTGTCCAAGTACACGTGGAACAGGTGTTTGTGCTTCGTTTTTCTTTTTCGCTTTTAACAGCTCCACCTTTTCTAGGGACTCTTATAAAGATCTGAAAGTCTGGGTCATAGGGCGTGCCACAGACATAACATCGTTTCCTGTGTAGTGCATGTTGCTCTCCTGGCCAGGCAGCTCCCAGAAACTGCATTCAGGGTCCGCTGTAGTGTGCTCCCACTTGGTTTTGTCGGCAGGAGCCGTTTGCAGTGGGGTCCTGAGGCCTCAGGTGGGAACAGCACCGCAGATGGAGGGAGGTAGGCGTGAGTCCATCTGCTCCCAGTGTCTGCTCCTGTTCCTGCATGGGGGCCTGACGAGGCTACCCTGCTCTCCTGCAGAGCTCCCAGCACAGCCTGTTTACCACGAGGTCCTGCCTGGCCCTGTGCCCTGGCCTGGCTGCCGAGTGGGCAAGGAGGAGGGGTGGCTGTTTTTAGATGAAGGTGACTTTACTTGAGAACATGGGTTACTGATCACATGGCCAGAATCGAATTTTAACTTTTCTGAGGTGGCGGCCGAGGGTCAGGCCTTCCCTTCGTCCTTGGTGCTCTTGGGGATAGGCTCCAGGTGCAGAGGGTGTGGCCAGGGGTCGCTGGAGGGCAGGGCTTTTCACCATCACCCCCTGAGGAGCCTTGGGAGACCCTTCTTCCCTAATGGCCCACCCCAGCAAAATTTTAGTGCGTAGACATTAACATCTCCTAGGACTGCAGAGGGCGACAAACCATTGTTACATCTGAGACTGAGTTTGTCCCCTTGGGAGTGACATCGCCCCATTGAGAATGTGTGGCAGGACACCCAGTTGGTCCTGAGACCGAGTTGTAGGGGCTTCTTTGGGGCAGGTCCTGGTCCCTGCAGTGTGGCCCTTAGGCCCGGGGCAGGGGTGTCAGGCCCATGGGTCCTCAGAAACATGGACGTGCACATGGGCATGGAGGACAGGTCCCAGGGACAGGCATCCACACTCACCTCCTCAGAACCCTGGGGAGCGCTTAGCAACAGGCCCCGCCTGGGCCTTCTCTCTGTGGCCCTAAGAGCTGAGTCCTGAGCCTCCTGCTCCCACCTGGAGGTGGCATGTGGAGACCTGGGTGCAACCTCTCTTCTGGCACCCTCGGGTAAAGAGGATGCTGGGTCCAGACGGGGTCCTAAGGCTCAAGGACAGGGCTGCCTGCCACCCAGGCCTGGGGAGAGGGGCCGCAGCGGGGCAGGAAGGAGCTTGCTGCCGGGCCGCCTGGGTTTCACTTCCTGCCCTGACTCACTGCTCCCAGCTCTGCATGTAACTGCTGGTTTTGCAACCTGGGAAATCTTGACTCCAAAGGAATGTAGGTTACCAGGAGGCAATCCCTTTGTGAAAGCAGCACTGCCGAAACTGTTAGCAGTGCCTGCCCCCAGCCCTTGGTCCTCTGGGCCACCTCAGGTGGTCGATGTGAACGTCCCCAGGACCTTGGGGCCTGTAACCTGTACTCTGCTACATGGCCTTGGATCCATGAGTGTGTGTGTGTGCTGTGTGTGCACATGTGTGTGCTGCACAGGCATGTGTACAGACACATCCTCACACACAGACACACGTCCTAACATACAGGTGTTGCAGCAGTGCCCGGGGTGCCTGCCCTTAGGATGTTTGAGGGGATGGCTGTAAAGCCCAGGCTGGGGGAAGAGGAGTACCTGCTCCCTGTGCCTCCTTTGGGCCTCCCCTGGGTCTGGTTGTTCCAGGCCTCCTGGGATTTGGGGTTTGGAGACCACCTGTTCCATTCAAGGAAAGAAGCAGTGGGTGGCCAGGGGTGAGGGGCAGTGAGGCCCCCCGGGCCCAGCTCCCTCCTCTGCACAGGGGCCAGGTCGATGGTTTCAGACACTTCCTGAGGACACGGGTTCCTACCCATGGGTTGTTCTCACAACAGCGGTGCCGTGAGGTCCCCTGGATGAGAGCTGTCCACTTCTTTGGGTTTTGAGGTTTTATTTTCCTGATGACTGACCAGGTCTCTGGTGTGGACAGAAGGAGTCACACACACAGGACTCCATGGTGTCGGATGTTTTTCCTGGGTGGGGAATCAGGCGGAAGTAAGAGGACGCTGCCCCCAAGGTCCGTGTTCCAGACATTAGGATGACTGTCCAGGCTGGGGCTTCTGGTGGCAGTTCTGGGCAGCCCTCGGGCAGGGGTCATGACCTCTGATTACTCTGCCCACTTCCACCTGTTTTGTTTTGAAACTATGTGGTTTCACAGTTGTTCTGTCAAAATTCACTTTGGCTGCAGAGAGTATCAGGGGTCCTGGGGGGACACCGATCACAGCCTGGAGCCGCCTGTTTGGCCCCTGCTTCCCCGAAGCTGGTCACATGGCCTTTTTCATATCCTGGCCCTCTGCCTGACCTCATGCTGCCACCCTCCCACAGACTGAGAGGAAACTAGCTCACCAGCCAACCCTGGGCCAGGAGTCCCATGGGGAGGCCTTCCCCCGGGAGGCCTCCTGTCTCCTCTTTGGGGCACTGACAAGGGCACTAACCCTCTCCCCTCCAGCCGGCTTTGTAAGGTCACCCCTGTCCCAGGAGAGGTGGGCAGGGGGCAGCGTGGAGCTGCACTGTGAGGCTGTGGGCAGTCCCGTCCCCGAGATCCAGTGGTGGTTTGGAGGGAATGGTCCCAACGACACCTGCTCCCAGCTCTGGGACGGCGCCTGGCTGGACCGTGTCCACATCCACGCCACCTACCGCCAGCATGCGGCCAGCACCATCTCCATCCACAAGCTCACTGCAGAGGATGCAGGCACCTACGAGTGCCGGGCCAGCAACGACCCGGACCGCAACCACCTGACCCGGGCACCTAGGGTCAAGTGGGTCCGAGCCCAGGCGATTGTGCTGGTCCTCGAACGTGAGTGGTGGGCGCTTCCTTCAGTTTCCCTCTTGTGTTGCTCACCTCCTGGCTCCCGCTCGGTAGAACCCAGACATTCTCCTGCCCAACTGTCCCTCCCACTCTTCCCCCATTGGGGACCCCACCACCTGGACAGAGGGCCTTGGGTCTGGATGTGGGTCGGCTCAGCGTCGGTATGGCTCTGACCTTCAGCAGGTGGGCCCTTTGTTCTCCCCCTCGGCCCTTCCTTTCCGTCCGATCCGGTCTGGTCCTTCGTCCGATCTGGTCTGGTCCTTCGTCCGATCCGGTCCTTTGTCTGATCCATCTCCGCTCCTGCTCCCTTGAGCGCCTGCCCAGTTCCCTTCCTCACTGGCCGGCCTGTCCCCCTGTGTGTGCTTGTCCATTGGGTCTGGGGTCCACACTGTAAGCCTAAGGAACCCCCCTAGCTCAGCCCAGGCTCACAGCTCTCCAGAGCCTTCTGTGTGCTTCTCAATGTCTAATTCTAAGTGATTTTTAAGTTTGGATTCCTAAAGGGAACATGGAGAACTAACCAAGAGGTCTGCGCTGGTTGGGAACTGGTGAGAGAACCCGGCAGCTCCCTGGGCTGCATGGGGTCCTCTGGGAAGCCAGGGCCTCCTAGGAAAGGGGGAGCCCCTCGAGGGGCCGCTTGTCCCCCCAGAGAGAATCTGAAAGACCACTGAGTGAGGGCATGGTGCCTGGGTGGTACAGTATTTGTTTTTTTAGAAAGGAATTTCTGGTGTGTGGTGGGGCTGCCTCCAGCAGGTGGATGCCTTGATTCCTGTTCAAGGATTTGGCGTGGGGTTTATTTGTCTGTTCCCACACCTAGGTCCGAGCCAGTTAGACATATCCTGGGCAGAAACAGCAGGCACTGGTCCAGCAGCGTCATTAGGCTTTAGACCCGGCCCACCTGCTCTGTCAGCAAGGGGCTCCTTCTAGGAGGGCCTTGTTAAAAAGACTATGGCTTCCCTCTTCCAGGGCAGTTCTCCACGTGGGCCTCAGTCCTCAGTGTGTTCAGGGGGGAGTGGGCAGAGGCTCAGGGTGGGCTGTGGGGGGGTCGTCCTCCCTCTCCACCTGGGCCTGATCTTGGCTGGTGGGGTCTGCAGCTGGTGTAGTCTCCGCTTCTGTTGATGAGGTGGGCCCCAAGACAGTCCTCACCTGCGCCTTGAATCACAGCACCACGGAGATCACTGGCCACCGCTGGGTGAAGGCGGGCAAGGTGCTGAAGGAGGACTCGCAGCCCGGCCTGACAACGGAGTACGAGTGAGTGATCTGTGGGCGGGTAGGCAGGTGGTGGGTGCTACCCCAGGGACCGCATGCGCGTTCTGACCAGCAGCAACTGGCCATGGGGCCTGACTCAGGCAGAAGTTGGAAACAAGCTCTGTTCAGCTCCAACCACCGGGAGGTACACATAAGCTGCCTGGGCACCACTGCTCTGACCTGCAGCCCCTGCCCCACTCATTAGGGTCCCACGCACACGTGGGGGCCTTGGGGGCTTTGTGTTTCTGACAAAGAAGCTCAGACTCTAGACGCCGTAGTGGTCAGAGCCTTGTCCTAATTGGGGCTCAGGCTGGCTCCAGGAGCACAGGGCCCTTTTGTTTCTGGGCTCACTGGGAAGATGGTTCACAGAGTGAGGGGTGCAGAGGGGGTAGGCCAGAGACATGAGGTTCCTCAGTGTGGGCAAGGGGCTCTTGCACATCCTGCAGGGCTGATGGGTTCCGTTGAGGTTTGAACTTCGCTGGGGACAGTCTCGCTTTTTCCCTGTGCCATGGTTGGAGCCCCGGAGAACTGCGGGTCCTGTGAGGTGAGACTGCCCTGTCCTGCGGGCTTACCCAGCTCACCACCTGCTCTCGTTGCAGGGTGGACCCCGACGACCGCTCGGGAGAGTACTCATGCATCTTCCTCCCTGAGCCCACGGGCAGGGCCAGCATCCCACTGAAGGGTGAGTCCTGCAGGCCGGGGGACAGGTGGGCCCAGCACATACCTGGAGTCAGGGTGCGGTGGGGGGCAGAGAAGGGCCTGGGAGCCCTGGCCTGTCTGCTGTTGGGAGTAGAACAGGTTCTCCCTGCGGGGCCCTGCAGTTCTAGGCACCTCCCTCGTTCGGTTTCCCCTTAGGGCCCCCCAAGGTTAAGGCCGTGAAGAAGTCGGAGCATGCCAACGAGGGGGAATCGGTCACACTGGCGTGCAAGTCAGACTCCTTACCCCGGGTCACAGACTGGGTCTGGTACAAGACAGCCGAATCTGGAGACCAGGTGAGGCCTACAGCCGGGGTAGATACAGGCTCCATTCTCTAGGGACCAGATGGGCACAGGTGAGGCCCGTGGCTAGGGGGCACAGGCTCCACTCTCCAGTCATAGACAACCCCCCCCCACAGGTGATCGTGAATGGCTCCCACAGCAAGTTCTTTGTGAGCTCCTCTGGGGCCAAGTCAGAGTTGCGCATCGACAACCTGGACATGAACTCTGACCCTGGCAAGTACGTGTGCAATGGCACCAGCACGGAAGGCTCCGACCAGGCTGAGATCACGCTGCGTGTCCGCAGCCGCTTCGCCGCCCTCTGGCCCTTCCTGGGCATTGTGGCCGAGGTGCTGGTGCTGGTCACCATCATCTTCATCTACGAGAAACGCCGGAAGCCTGAGGAGGTTCTGGACGGTGAGCTGCCCACATACCCTTTTCTTGGGGTGGCTCCGGCCACGAGGCCAGGAGCTCAGGACCAAGGAGCCCCAAGGGAGAGTGTGGGATTGAGGGTCATTGTGGCATTGTAGCCGGTGGGGGCTTGGGGCTGAGTCCCAACTGCTCCCAGTCCCCTCCCTGGGTGAGCAGGCTGGGGGGCTGCTGCCCACAGCCTTACCCACCCCTTCTCTCCTCCCCTACTTGGCTGCAAGCTGGTGTCCTCCACGGTAAGCCCACCCTCAGCTGCTGGGTCCTGAGCCATGGGCGCCATGTGGGCCTGACTGCATGACAGGGCCAGGGAACCTGAGACCTGCTGTGGCAGCAGCTCTGGCCCCTGGCTGGCCCTGGGGCCCACCTCCCCACCTGCATGCACCCATCGTGGGGCCTGCATGTGCCAGGTGTGTGGCCTGCAGCGCCGTGGCCTGTGGTGGCTGCTCCTTGAACGCTGGCAGGGCAGGGACGAAGCCTTCGAGGCTGTGGCTCCAGACAGCTCATTCTGGGTGCACACCCCCCCCGGGAGGTTGGCTTCCCCTGCACGGCTCTGTCTCAGAAGATCCACGCAGGGCAGGGCTGATCACTGGCGCCAAGCCTCCCCCTTGGGGAAACTGAGGCAGGGCCAGCAGGACAGATGCCCCCTGTGTGGGGCCTCGTCCAGGGACAGTGCTGATGGTCTGTCCTCCTCTCTTTCATGTTGGCTGTCTGTTTCCAGATGACGACGCGGGCTCTGCACCCCTGTAAGTCCCTCTTGTGGGTCTCAGGAGTCCAAGGAGCACCCATTCCCCTGAGGCCTTTAAAACACAAAGGCCCAGCCTCCAGGCTTCCCTGGGCCTTCTGCGCTCACTTGTCCACAGGGGCGGGCCGGGTGGACTTGTTGGGAGCGCTGGGTGTGGCTGGCTGTGGTCGGGGCCCAGGCCCAGAGCTGCCACGGCCTCCTGAGCGCTGACTGGCTGCCCTTGTGCCCCCAGGAAGAGCAGCGGGCAGCATGTGAACGACAAGGACAAGAACGTCCGCCAGAGGAACTCCACCTGAGCCAGGTTCATGCTGGGCTCCCACCTCATTCTGTGGGTGGCCCCCAGGGTGCCGGGGGTGGGGGCTGTCTTCTGAGCGCCCCTTCCCTTGCCTCCAGGTGGCCTCAGGCTGAGCTCCCCTCCAGCGTCCTGTCTGCAGCTCCGCCTCCTGCCGGAGTCCATTCCCAGTGTTTGCAAAATTCCACGTTCTCTCACCTCTTAAAGAAAATCCACCCTGAAAGCAAACCAATTGTAGATTCAAACCGTGTACTTATTTTTTCTTTCTTCCTTTTTTTTTTTTTTTTTTTTAACCTAAACTAGGGTTTTCTGTGTATAGAATTCTGTTCCTTAGGGTTCTTTCCTGTTGAAATGTTTCATGAGAGCCCCAGGGAGTTGCTGTGGCCCTCGAGGCCTTCTAGCTGTCCCTGCGGCTTCTAGCCACCCACCAGGTCTGAGTCGAGTTGGGGGTGGGGGCAGGGGCAGCCCTCTCCGCTGGCCCAAGTCAGTGCCAAGTCCCTGCCCTTTGTGGAAGGTCACAGGTCACGTGAGGTGTCCAGTGTCCTGCCTGTCTGAAGCCAATGCTGTCTGGTTGCACCCTGCGCTTTTATTTTATTTTTATTTTCTGAAGGCCACAGGTCTGGTGGCTCTGACCTCTTGGCTGCAGAGGACCCACCCATCCACACTCAGGGTGACCCCTTCACAGCTCCCAAGTGACCTCCAAGTCCTCTTCCATTCCTGTGCATCTGGTGGCAGGGCTGTCAGGGGGTTTGCTGGGAAACTGGTGCTGCAGTCAGGGCTTCAAAACTGCAGAAACCTCCTCCCCAGCTTATCCACAGAGGACAGCTCCCTCTTCACAGCATCAGGGCTCATGTGGGAACCCCTTTCTCCTACCTGTCACCTCACCAATAAAGACTGACCCCACCTTGTCCTCTCCTGGCTTCTGTCTGTGCCTGGGTGGGGTCAGGTTTCACAGGAGAGCTTGTGTCCACCCTTGGCTGGGATGACTACAATGGGGCCTTGGGGTGTGTCTTGGTGCCAGGACCCCATGTGCAAGGACAGGTCCACTGGGACCCCACGTGGAGGTCAAGATGCCCACCAGAGTGTGAGTGTTGGGGCACAGGCTGGGGAGGGCGTGAGGCTGACAGCTGGGCTGGGAGCTCCATCTTCAGGGTGCAGTGGGGGACAGGGGCCCTGAGAGAAGGGACCTGGAGGCCACCCCCACCTGAGGGCTGTGAAGTGAGGGGTGCTGACCTGCTGGTTCTCTTGGAGCCTTTCTGCTTTTTCCTCTCACCATGTTTTGGGCTTGGCAAAGCTGAGGCATCCTGCCCACAAGAGGGGGCTTCTTGTTGGTGCCCACTGCTGCCCAGCACCCACCCCTCCTGGACAGGATGGCCAGTACCACCTGCTGAGGTTTGTGTGGTCCGCCAGGATGGGGTGGGCAGAGGAGGGCAGTGGGGCCACTCCAGAAGGCCTTGTGCCTGTGCCAGTCTTAGGCTCTTTAGCATTCTGAGCCCTGGGGCCCAAGGGCTGGTTACAGGACTTTGGTTCCAGCCAAGAAGAGACTGAGCCTTGGGGGAGGGGTCACTTGCCATCTGCCCACCCAGCACAGCCTGCACTCTGACAGCTGGAGCAAACAGGGTGGACACAGACAGGGGTGCTAGGGCTGGGAAAAGTTTTGGGGAGCAGGAATTGGAGGGTGGAGGTCACGGCGGGGGTGGGGGGCAGGAGGGGAACGGGACAGCAGGTGGCCCTTGCTAGGTACCTGGGACAGATCTGGACCCCTGAGCAGTTCTCCAGCTGGTCTGGGTGAGGGTCTTGGGCAGTATCTGCACCTCAGAAGGAGGCAGGGAGGCTCGGGGGAGCCTTGGGCCAGCTCTTCCCAAGTTCCCAGAGAAGCCAGAAATCCAGGATCAAAGGTGAAATCTGCATTTTTCAATGTTACAGAGAAATCCAGCATTTTAAATGATGCAACAGAAGCTGAAAAAACACTTGAGCCCTGGGCCACCAGTTTGGGACAGCTCTGAAATGGGGATATTGAATTAAGCCCTGCCTCGGGCTCAGTCTGAGGACCTGGATGGCAGCCCCCTCCCTCCCCTGAGTCCCCATCCTTGTGCCGGTGGCTGCCAGACGCTCAGCGGGGGCACTGAGTCTGGTCCTCCAGCTCCCCAGAGGAGAGGGGAGAGTGCAGGATGCCCGGTCCACCATGCAAGGCCACCACCTGCCCTCTGTGCTGCTCCGCAGCCCTGGGGGAGCTGCCCACCCAGTTCTCAGGGAGGGGCTGAGGCCAGCTCAGGGTCCCCCAGAAACCCAGCCCCAGGCTGGGGGTGGGAGTGTGTTTGGGGCTGCGGCCCGGCCCTTCCTGGTGGCCACCACCAGAGGGCACCGCACACCCACCGCTGAGCAGGGGGCCTGAGGCCAGGGCTGCAAGTCAGGGGAGCCCCTCACCTGCAGGCAGGAAGAGGCCCTGTGGGGCGACCTCCCTCCTGGGACACCTGGCAAGGCTGCGGGCCGCACCTGCAGCAGGACACACCTGGGACCTGGTTCTCCCTGGCTGTGACCCTGGGTGGGCAAGACAGGCCACCTCCCTGGGCCCTGGAGTCCAGAGGGCACCACCCATTTAAATATTTACTCAGTGACCTTCATTCAGAGACATTGATTAGGTGCCTATGGTATACCTGGTGGTGGGGATTCTGCGTGAACAGGCACAAGGGTCCAGTGGGGAGACTGGTAATGACCATGGAACTCGTGGAGAAGGACGCATCCTCGGCAGCAGTGGCCTGGGCACGCCGAGTGTGGGCCCATGCTCGCCCCTTGCCCCTGCCCGAGGTGACTCGGTGATGGCTTGGGCCCTCTCTACTCCCCCTTGGGGCCTGTTTCCCCTGGGGTCCAGGCATGGGCACACTGGGGCTCAGACTTTACCAGGTGGAAAGTATGGGCTGCCAGGCAGGTGGACAAGGGCTTCCTGGGGCATCAACCACAGATGGCAGGTGAGGGCAGGGTCTGGGGCCCCTGTGGGTTTCTCTCCCCCAGAGAAAGTCCCTGTCCACACTTAGGTGTTTCCCTTCCAGTCTTTTTTCTTTGTATATAGAAATATAAACCTGATTAGCAAAAATACAATCCCTCAGCACGTAGCTTTATACACCTTCCTGCGGCACCCGGCCAGCATTTATCGAGGGCCTGCAGTATGCAGCCCTGTGCCCAGTGCAGGGGTGCAGTGGTCACTAAGTGTTCTTGGTGGCAGCCGCTGAAGGCTGCCTCGGCTTCCCCAGAGGTGAGATGGGGCAGCCATAGCTGCTGAGTTTCAGGTTTCGTGAGATCATCTTTGTCAAGTGTCTGGAACGTTCAGGAAATGGCTGCCAGCCTCCTGTGGGAACCTCGGGGTCTCAGGAGTCCCAGCCCCTGGCAGGCAGAGGGGCAGGACTAGGATGGCTGTCAGAGGAAGGGCTCGTTCCTGGGCAGAAGGTCGGTGGCTGGGCTGCTCGCACCTCCAAATCAGCCCTCCTCTTCCTGATCCACCCCCTGCCCTGGGGGGGTCCGGGGGGCGGCCTGTGGGGGCCAGATGCCAGGACTCTAGGCAGCACCTCCCACCTTATGGGCCCAGAGCAGGGACAGTGACACCTGAAGTTCCCACCGTGGTTAGTGGCAGAAGCGCCTGAAATGGAATTGGCCAGAGTTGGGGACCATCAGACTTTGGTCTTCCCACCAGGGGTCCTGGAGTGCAGGGAAAATAAAATCTTTGAGGACTCCAAATCAGCAGAACCGAAGGCCCCACATCTCCTTGTAGACACTGGGGAAACAGACCCAGGGAAGAGCCACTCAGATTGTGCTTCTGCAAAGATGGCATTTGTGTGTGTGGCTCTGAGTCCCGGGGTGAGTCACCCCCTTGCTCTAGGCCTCAGTTTCTCCAGCAGTAAACATGGGGTCCTGGTCCTGCCATGCATGCCTGATCCCTTTTTTTTGTTTGTTTTTGAGGTGAGGTCTTGATACACTACCCAGGCTGGACTGCAGGGGCTATTCACAGGTGCAATCATAGCTCACTGCAGTCTTGGACTCTAGGCTCAAGGGATCCTCCTGCCTCGGCCTCTGGAGTAGCTGGGACCACAGGCACAAGCCACCACACCACGCCTGGCCCAGACATTCAGTATTTATTGAGTCCAGCAGCGAATTTTTCAGGCTGGCTCAGTGCCTGCGCTGGCCTAATTTTGTCCTCCTGGTCTTAAACTGTTTTTCACTCAGAAGGCCCCCAAATTATATAAGCTTCAGAGTTTCTGATCTGGACCTGCCCCTGACTAACTGGGAAATGCGGGTCTGTGGCTGGTCAGTGCTGTAAGGGATGCTGAGAGAGGCTGCAGTGGGGTGGGGAGGCAGAAAGTAGAGAAAAACTCTGATGGAGGGGGAACCACCAGGGCATAGGCTGGAGCTGGAGCAGGCCTGGCCTGTGGAAGACCCAGCAGGAGGTTGTCTGCGTGCCGAGAACCCAGGGAGCAGGGCACAGGGTGCAAAGTGGGGATGGCAGGGAGGGCTGGGATTTTCTTCCAAAGGCAATGAGGAGCCATGGGTGGTTTTAGGCAGCAGACTAATGTAAACTAACTGAAGAGATTGTGTATTTGTCCACGCCCCCCCCTTAACTCTCTGCCCTCCTTCCTCATCTCCTGCACCCACCCCCTGGGCCCTCCTACAAGTCAGGTATAGCCCTGCCTCAGGGCCTTTGCATGGACTATGCTGCCTGTCCAGAATGCTCTTCCTGCAGAAGTCCCCAACACAGTTCCTCCCCCCTTCAGGCCTTCCCTAAGACATCACCTCCTTCCCCAGCACCTTCCTCATCCCTCTGCCTGCTTGAGTTTTTGTACAGTACTTACCGCCTTCTAGTGGACAATATCATATTTGCTAGATGTGACGTTTACTGTTTGTCTCCTCTGCCTGGTTGTCAGCCTCTGGATCGGGTGCTTAATAAGTATTTTTTAAATAAATATAATAGATAAATCAAAGAGTGCTGTGGCCTGGGCAAGTGGCCGAGTCAGTGTGGTGACACCAGGGAGGTTGGGGCTGGTCCCTATACACACTGATAGTGGCCCGGCCTGGGTGAGGGCTGTGGGCTGAGGAGGGGTTGCCAGGACCCGGTGACAAGGAGCCCCAGGCTCAGAGAGGGGCTGAGACCCCCTAGCCTAGTGTCCTTCCTGACACCAGTGTCTGGCCAGTGCCTGGGGAGGAGTTGCCTTTCTGCCTCTCCTGCTTCTGGGCGTGGTGGGTCCTCAGGCTGGGTGTGGGTCCCGCCTCCTCCCCCGCTCTCAGCCACAAGCCCCGGGGCTCTGGCGACCTGCCCAGCCTGACATCTTCCCAGGGTGAACATAAAAGGTCCCCCTTCAGCTGGAACACGCATCTGCCCTCGGGGCGGGCCACAGCCTGGCACGGCCACCTCTGCTGAACCCAGCCTCTCCAGCACCGCCTCAGGATAGACAGCTGCCCTGCCCACCTGCAGGGAGGTGGCCATTGGGGCTGGCGTGGAGGCACAGGAGTCCCCAGGGTGTGGGGCAGCCTGGCAGGGGTGAGAGATGGCTGGGCTCAGCCCTCCATTGTCAGATGAGGACAGGTAGCCAGGCAGACTCATCCCACAGACACTGCTGAGTTCCTACTGTGTACAGGGTGTCACCACACACATCTCCACCTCATAGCCCTGACGTCTGGGTGGGCGGAGGGCACCACACACACCCAGCATCTATGGCCAATGTGACATCAGGCCCAAAACTGCTATAGAGGCTAGGTCTGGGGAGGGCCTGGGAGGGTCCCGGGAGACCTGCCTCCTGCCTCCCAGGTGAGGGTATTCTTCCCGCTGTTTTTGAGCCCCGCTTCTTTGTGTGTGTCTTTCTGCCTCTCTGTACTGCCCTCCTCCTCCCCCCTGCTTGCTGCTGGAGCAGGCTGGGGATGGGGGCTAGGGACATAGGCCCCTGCATCACCCAGCACCAAGCAGCACCTACCCCAGCCTGGCTCCAGCCCCAGAACGAGCCTCAGGCTGCCTCTGGGTTGGGAGGAGCCTGTCTCCCCAGAGCTGGGGGGCTAAGGGGCCAGGGGACAGCTGGGCTGGGGCCCAAGGGGACAGGGAAATGGGCAGCCCTGAGGGGCTCCATGGTGGGCATTGGCGAGGAGGTGGCGGGCTCTGGGTCTTCCTGTGACCTCAACCTAAAGCCCACCAGACTTACAGGAGACTCCAGCCCCCCACACCCTAGGGCACTGTTTGAAAGGTGGGAGATGTCAGCACCCTTGGGTGGCTCTTTCTGTTGTCCTTGTCTTGCCGGCATGGCCTCAGTGTCCTCATATGCAGACCGCGGGGGAGAGGGGGTGACTGGGACCCCGAGACTCCCAGAATTGTCCCCTACACATTAAAGGGTCTTTGTCCAGGGCCCACAAGGGACAAAGAAGGGGCTCTTGTGGCCTTTAAAAACATTCTTTTATTATGGAAATCTTCAAACCTATAGAAAGGAAAGAGGTTGGCACTGGCAAGGGGCCCCAGTCTAGAGGCAGGAGCCCTGAGCCCTCCCCGCGCTGTGCCCTCGTGACAGAGGTGAAAACTGAGGCGCGGAAGAGAAGGCCCCTGCCTGCAGCTGGGCTCGGTGACCTTGGGCGCGTCCTTACACTTCGCGGGCCTCAGTTTCCCCTCCTGGGAAGAAGCCTGCTCGGGTCTCCAAGGCCTCAGGCCGCGTGACCTTGAGCTGCCCCCGACCCCGCGGTCCTAGCTTCTTCCGCGCCAGGCCCAGGCGGGGCGCGCGGGAAGGGGGCGCAGGCAGAGGCGGGGCTCCCGCCCCCGCCCCTCCCCCGCGACCGCGGCTCCCCCCCCGGGTCCGCCCCGCCCCGCCCCCGCCTCCCCCCTCCCTCGGGCTCCGGCCGGCGGCGGCGGCGGCGGCTCCGCTCCGCACTGCCCGGCGCCGCCTCGCCATGGACGCGCGCGGGGGCGGCGGGCGGCCCGGGGAGAGCCCGGGCGCGACCCCCGCGCCGGGGCCGCCGCCGCCGCCGCCGCCCGCGCCCCCCCAACAGCAGCCGTCCCCGCCGCCGCCGCCCGCGCCCCCTCCAGGCCCCGGGCCCGCGCTCCCCCAGCAGCCTCCCCGAGCCGAGGCTGCGCCCCCCGAGGCGGCGGACGAGGGCGGCCCGCGGGCCCGGCTCCGCAGCCGCGACAGCTCGTGCGGCCGCCCCGGCACTCCGGGCTCGGCGAGCACTGCCAAGGGCAGCCCGAACGGCGAGTGCGGGCGCGGTGAGCCGCAGTGCAGCCCCGCGGGGCCGGAGGGCCCGGCGCGGGGGCCCAAGGTGTCGTTCTCGTGTCGCGGTGCGGCCGCGGGACCGGCGCCGGGGCCGGCCTCGGGGCCGGGGCCGGGGCCGGCGGATGAGGCGGGCAGCGAGGAGGCGGGCCCGGCCGGGGAGCCGCGCGGCAGCCAGGCCAGCTTCATGCAGCGCCAGTTCGGCGCGCTCCTGCAGCCAGGCGTCAACAAGTTCTCTCTGCGGATGTTCGGCAGCCAGAAGGCCGTGGAGCGCGAGCAGGAGCGCGTTAAGTCAGCGGGGGCCTGGATCATCCATCCGTACAGCGACTTCAGGTACCGCCTCCGGGAGGGGCCGGCCGGCGCGGAGGGGGCCCGGCGAGCGGACGCGCGCGGAGGCCGTCCTTGGAGCGCCTGGGAGGGCGGGGCGGCACGCCCGGCCGGTCACCTCGGGGGCTCCTCGGTGACCTCGGGCGTGCCCGGGACCCGCCCCGGAGTGACCCGGGCGCGCAAGACTCCGCCCTTTGGGGGGTTCTGGGGGGACCGCGCGGGCTCCCGTGGTGACTCCGGCGTGTCCCCTCCCACGCACCCCGACATCCCCGGCCCTGCAGCGCGGCGGTTGGGGTGGTCGCACGTCGCACGCCGCAGGGCCAGGGTCTGAGCGCTGGGGGGCGGAGAGGACGAATAGAGGGGAACGTGGGCACCAGGAGCGGGGAGGAAAGAAGGGCGCCCCGCGGAACAGGAGCCGGGAGGAAAGAAGGGCGCCCGGGAAGGACGCGCTCGAGAGAGAGGCCGACGGTGAAGGGGCTAAGTGAACGCGGGGCACTCTCACGGTCTCCACCTGCGCCCCGCACCAGGAGGAGGCGCGTCCGGGGTCCGCGGGCCTGGGTTGGGTGCGAAGAGGAGGCGCTGAGCGTGCTGGGGTCCCCAGGCTGTGTCTTCTATGAGCCATTCAACCCGAGCCGCTGGGTGGTGCGTCCATGTGTCAGTGGGTGTGTAGATGTTCATATGGATTAAACTGGTTAATGCCTGGAAAGGCTTAGAGCAAGGCCTGGCGTAGGGCCACGGCCTCATGTTTGGGGTTTTGGTTCCTGGGTGTGCGTTGTGTGGCCGGCGAAACTGAACAGCATATCGCTGTAGGCCCTGTGTGTGTGAGCAGGAGCATGTGACGGGGGGGACAGGGATTCTGGGGGCGTGAGCCTGGCGATCTGGGGGGAGGCGTGTCTCATGGGGTGTGTCTTCGTGGTGGGTCACTGGTATGTGTTCCAGTGGTGTGTGTGCCTGCATGTGTGCACCCGTGTTCAGGGTGTGCCTGAGTCACTGGGTGTGTATATGTTGGTAGGACGTCTGATTTGTGTGTGTTGGGGACAGGTGGTGTGTGTGCATGCGTGCGTGTGCGCTACCAGGGTGCGCGTGCATCAGTGGGCAGTGGTGTAAGCTATGTGCAGGGGTCACACTTGGGACCGTGGAATTCTGCGCGACCGGGTGAGCCAGAGGGTGTGTGTGTGTTTCTGTCTGTGACTGGAGTGTGAATTGGGTGTGGAGGGTGTAGGTGGGACGCGCCCCTCCGCCAAGCCCGGGCACTCGGGGCGGGCGCGGTTTCAGCACCGCGGACAGCGCCCGGGCCTCTGGGATCCTGAGGGCTCTTTTCCCGCCCTGGTCTCTCCTCCCCCCCCCCCGGCCTGAGCCCCGCAAGAAGGGGCCCCCGTTTGCCCCTGGACCCTCAGCAGTGGGCAAGAGGGCTGTGGGAATCTCCCTTTCCCTGGCCCCTCTGCACCCCCAGTGCTTGACTGGGGAACAGGCCCAGGGGCACACAAGCCAAGGGCAGTCTGGAAGAAAGCCCCAGATTCCAACCTCCCACCCCTGAGGCCTTCCTGAGAGGTGGACACAGCTCTGACCAGTAGCCTGATTTCAAGAGAGGCCAAGGGAGGCGGGGAGCCCAGGAGGGGCCCAGAAGGATTGCCTCTGGACCCTCCCACCCTGCATATGGGGGCTCAGTGTTTCTCTGCAGATGGTCCAGGCTGGGAGGGCTATGGTCAGTGTCTCGGCTCAGTGTTCCCGTCTGGGAAATGGGGACATTGGGAAAGGAAGGACTGAGTTTCCAGGGCCCCCTGGTCCCCCTGGCCCCACTGTGAATGGGGTGCTAGTGCCAGTTGGCCAGAAGGACACGGGGCACTGTGTGGACAGGGGGCTGTAGAAATCACCCACTCCCATTGGTCCCCTCCAGCATGTCTGCCAACAACACTCCCCACCCTCCTGATGCCAGCTCACAGGTGGTGGGTGCGAAGCTGGCATTGGGAGCTGGTAGCTCTGGGCTTCCCCTTGGCTGCAGAGGGGCAGTGGGAGGCTTGGGGGGCAGGTGGGCTGTTCCCAGGGTGGATGGAGAGAGAAGGCTGGTAGGAGGAGTGACACTCCCTCAGCCTTCTGTTCCACCTGGGCACAGTCACCTGTGGGCCTTGTTCCATGCTCTGAAATACAGAGGGGCCATGTGGGCCATGAGGTCCCAGCTGGGCAGAGATATGGAAAAATGGGGGGTTAGCAAGTGGGGAGGGGACAAGTGTGGCCTGTTGTCAGGACTAGGGGAGCAAGGTGGTTAGATTTTATTTTATTTTATTTTATTTATTTATTTATTTATTTTGAGACAAGGTCGTGCTCTGTGGCCCAGGCTGGGGTGCAGTGGCCTGATCACAGGTCACAGTAGCCTCAAACTCCTGGCCTCAAGCAATCCTCCTACCTCAGCCTCCCAAAGTGCTGGGATAACAGGCATGAGCCACTGCACCTGGCCTCAAAATTTTAAAAAGGGCTTAGATATTGCCAGTCTAGGGTGCAGTGGGGCTTCTACAAGCCTCCCCTACTTTGGGACCTGTGCGCCTTCTAGATGCTTCTCATTCAGTATGGAAACAGACCCCAAGTATATCACAGGAGCAATGCTCCCTGAGCCCCCCCAGGCCAGGGGCTGTTGGAAGCACCTTACGAGTATTGATTTAATAATATTAATTATTATAATGGTGAGGGGGGCGCTGTCCTATTTTACACAGGAAGAAAGGGAGGCCCAGAGAGGTAAAGTCACTTGCTCAAAGCCACACAGCTAGTCGGGGCAGATCTGGGATTCCCATCTGGACAGGCTGGCCGGGTGTCCACGCTCTGGGCCACGGACAGCCCAGCCTCTGCCTGGGTCCCATCCAAGCCAAGGAGAAATGGGAGGAACAGAGCATTTTGTTTAAGATTGTTTAAGATATTGGGGGTGCCCAGGGGTGGGCAGTACGTAATATACGTACCTATGTTAATTTCTTAAAACCATGTGTGTGGAGTGTGGGGAGGCCTTTCTGTGCCTGCTTTCCACATCTGCCCGCTTTGTTCTCACAGCCTGAAGGTGTGGAAACTGGCCCCACTGGTGCCAATCCACAGGCACCACACACCATTGAAAAGGAGAAGGGAGAAGGAGCCTCTCCCTGCCCCAGCCCCACTTCCTGACCCGGAGGCTAGAGGTTTTTCCACTTCCTTGGCTTGGCTTTGCTTCTTGCTGGTGGATCCCATCCTGTGAGACTGGCCTGTACCCGCCTGGCACTAGGGATGGGACAACTAATGTCTGGTGAACTCGGACAGGCCTCACTCTGCCCAGACTGCAGAGGAGGGTGCATTGAGGTGGCCCTGGGAGGAAGGTGGCCATGGGTGCATGCAGGTGTCCCAGCCACAAGAACAGCCAGGCAGAGTCAGGAGTCGGCCCCTCTGCAGTAATGTGGAACGTCTGAGGGCTGGGCCCTGCTGCAGAGAGTGTTTCAGGGCAGCTTGCTGCAAGCGGGGGAGGCCTCTGCCTCCATTTACAGCTGACCCAGGAGTTGGAGCCTATGGTGGGCTGGGGCCCAGTACCTCCCATGAGGCCGGGTACCTTGGGTCCTCTCTGGGCCCCTCTGCCTCAGTTTCCTCAGATGTGAGGTGGTGGTGGTAGGAGGGAAGTGGGGGGTGGGTGTCTACCTTTCACAGTCAGGCCAACATCCTGTGGGTCTCACACACCCTCGCTGCTACCGTTCCTGTTGCGTGGCAAGGCTCTGCCCTAGCCATGCCCCCGCCAGGCGTGCCCACACCTCGGTTCTGATCCCTCAGCTCTCAGCTCACAAGGTGGCTCCCCAGGGGCCCAACCTCCCTGCCCAAGGGGCCCTGTTCTCTCCATCCTGCTTCAAGTTTGTGCTGCTCATTTGCTTGGAAGTGGCCTCCTCCACCTGTCACATCCCTGGCTCTGGCACATAGTGGGTGCCACATTTTTGCTGAATTCGGCAAGGGACAGACGCAGGTCTGATTTTGACTCTAGTTTCCTAGACAGCCTTGGATGGGTCCTGAAGCGCAGCGGGTTCACTTATAAGGCAGGGCTGTGGGGCTGTAGGCAGCTCTGGCCCCAGCGCCTGGCACGTAGAAGCCCCGAGAGATGTTCCAGGAGCTCCCATGGGGAGACTTGGTGGAGGAACAGTTCAAGGGACACAGGGACAGATTTCAGGTTTAGGGGATTTGATTTTCCTTCTTTGCACATTATTAAGGTTTGTGCCTGAATTGGAACAGGTGTGAAAACGAAAGGAAGGGAGGGATTTGGCCTCACCGAATTCCCAGGGAATTTGGCAGGGCTTTCCGCCCCTCCCCCGAACAAAATTATTGAAACAACAAATATAGTTCATTCCCGTTCCCTTCACCCCAGCCCCCCTGGTTCTAAAGGCCACACAGGTTCAAACAGGGAAAAGCCTGAGGCAGGCAAAGGAGGAAATCTCCGACGGGGAGGGGATGGGGGCGGGCATGGAGACACTCCCCGTGGGGCCCGTCTGGGACCCCCATCACCCACTGTGGGCTGGTGACTTTCTCTACCACTTGCTGCCACCCTCAAGGCTAGTCTGGTGGGCAGAGAGAGGCAGAGGTGGGCAGATGGCAGGTCCCTGGCGGTGGAACCCTCATCTCCTGAGAGAGAGTGGTTGGGCCAGTAGCTTCCTTACTGCCGTTCATCCAGTTCCCATGTCCGTCCCTAAGTGCCTCTGAGGTCTGACTTTAGTCTCTCCTGCTGCTGCTGATTTTCAGTGTTCCTGAATTGTCTCCCAATGGGGAGGCCTGGTGTGAGGGGAGAGAGATGAGGGGAGTTTAGACAAAGCCAGGAACTGCTGGTGCCAACTCTGTGTCTGTCCTGTCCCCTGGGGTCTCCAAGGGGGCCGGTGGGGGCAGGGGCTGGCTCCAGGAGTCTGATAGGACTAGACGCCCCTGGCTCCCGCCCCAGATGGCCCGGTGGATCAGCAGGAGATCAGGATGGGGTGCTATTCTGCAAATCCCTGGGTGATGAATCCCTGCATTTGGGTGCGGAGATAAACCCCACATGGGGGGCGGCGAGGGGCGGGGGTGAGGGTTTCTCTGGCTCTGGACCGGCAGGAAGGCCAGCATCAGCTCAGGCCTGCAAAGGGCAAGGGAGGGGCGGGGATGCCCCCATTTTCCAGGTGGAGAGTTGAGGCCCAGGCCCACTCTCTGGTGAGGAAGGGTCTGCATGTAGGGGCCAGGGTGGCCGAGGCCTCCCTCCTCTCTCCAGGGCCTTCCCTAAATTTCCTACTTGAAAAACTCCACCCCCAGTTGGCCTTGAAGGAGAAAACCCCAGCGCAGCCTCATGCCCTTTGCACTTGACAGCCCCTCTGCAGCGCATCCCCTCCTGCACACTCCGCACCTTCCCCTCATCTGCCCAAAGGCTGCATCCTCTGAAGCACCCCTCCATAGCACTCCTGAAGCCTCCTGTCCATCTGTCGCAGCATGGATGGGCCGGGAGCCCAGAGGGGTCTGCGCCTGTCTGTGCCCCTGGCGCCCAGCATGTGCTCAGTCTGTTCAATGCCTGCCCTGTCTTGGGATCTCCTGGGAGCCGGGCGGTCTTCCCCTGCTGGAGTCTCTCTTTCTTAATCCCTGACACCTGCCACAGATCCTGACTCCACATCCGAGGGCTCAGGCTCCTAATCCTCCATACCACAGCTCACCCTTAATCGCCAACCTCCGGCCCCTAATCCGCTCCCGGATTTTCCCCATCTGTAATTCCTGGACAGCCTCCCTGCCGAATCTTGAATCCCGCGGGGAGGGACCCGGCTGCCCCTGACCTCAGGCTCCTATGACACCTCTGTTCCAGTGGGGACTAACGACCCCCAGGGCAGACCCTCCCCAGCACACACGGGGCTGAGGGCCCTATGGGGAGGGGGAAGCCCACCACTTCAACTAGATGGGCCTCAGTTTCCCCATCTGTCACCAAAGTGGATCAGAGGCCTTGTCCCCCACTCCCCACCCCAGCTGGAGAGATAGGGCCACTCCCAGCTTGGGAACTCAGAAGGGAAGGGCCCTCAGCTGGGGGCAGGAGGGTGGGGCTGGGGTCCCAGGCTCCCGCCTGCAGTCTGCCTGCCTGGGTTCCAGTCCAGGCTGTCACTCCCTGCTGGAGGATCCTCAGTTTCCCTGTCCGAGCCAAGAGGACGGCTGGGCAGCTGCCAGAGGAGGGACTGAGCTCAGCCTGTGTCAGCTGCCTGGGGGTCCCCTCTGAAGTCACCGCCTGGGTGAGAGGGGGTCCTAGGCTTCCTCCCCTCTCCAGGTGCAGTGTGTCTCCCTGGGGGACCCGCCTTACCCCTTGCTGGAGTAGCAGGAATCTGGGTGTTTCCACAGAAGCGGGCTCCTCCTCGGGACCTCATTGCTATTTTGTTAGGGACTCTTTTTAAAACACAGGATTTAATTATGGTCATTAAAGTTCTTGCTGTGAAATCCCCCCTTGTCAGCCAAGTGGCTTGTTTCTGGTCAGCGCTGGGGCCCGACCAGGAAAGCAGTCGGGTAGCCGTGGGCTGCCTGCACTGGCTGGTCCCTGCAGATGCTGATGGGGAAGGGTTTGCCCAGATGGGCAGGTGGGGCACTGAGGCTCAGAGAGGGAAAGTGGCTAGTCCTAGGCTGCACAGCCCAAGGGGGAGGGAGGGGCAGGCTTTGGGCCTCCTCCCATCCCAGGGACACGGAAGCTGAAGGCTGGAGTTCGAGGCCAGTGGGAGGAGGTCCCCACACAGACAGCAGCAGACAGAGGACAGTCCCTGGGGGCCAACGGGCCTCAGTCTCTTCCTGAACCCCCACTTCCTGGCTGGGAAACCTCCCTGGTCTGTCAGGGGGGAGGTGTGGTGCCTGTCCCCACCCCCACCCCAAGAATAGAGGACAGCATGTCCATGAAGAGTCACCTGTAAAGGAAGCCCTTATGTCATGTGGCCATTTAGACTGTTTCCAGGTCCCCCGGGTGGTTTCGGGAGCCCCTCCGGGTATTTCTTGGCTCCCTGGCCTTCTCAATTGGTCTTTTCTACTTGTTTTTTTGTGCCCCAAAGGTGAGGGGCAGTCTCAGACCAGAGCAGGTGAGGCTGGGACTCAGAGCTCTACAGCAGACTCTGGGGGCTGAGGGGTGGACAGGCAGGTGGGGCTCCCCCAATCCCATGAGATGTCAGGGCTCTGGGGGTCTCTTTGATGAGCACATGCCCCAGGTCGGGGGTCTGAATTTGCACACCATGTCTAGATTCAGGCAAAGGAAGGTCTTGAATTTTGAGCAGAGTCATTTGGTTTTGCCCTTAAAGTTCTGGGGGGGTCCCTCCCCACCATGGTGTCAGCCCTTCTTAGGTCTCTCAAGGTCTTATCCCCACATCAGGCAAGTATGTGGGGGCTTCCCAAAGGCCCAGCCCCCCTCCCATCCCCATGATGGCCGGAGTCCCCTGTGCTTTTTTTTTTTTTTTTTAAGGCTGGTCGAGTGAGGCAGCAGGAGTGGAGAAGGAACAAAGGAATCTGTAACTGGTTGTGATCAATTAGTTGTAAACACCACTGCACTCGGACCAGCCTCCCATGTCCTTTTAAAGAAGATTACAACACATGTGGGCTGACAGATAGAAGAAGAGACTGAGGTTCCGAGGGGCTGGAGGAACTCACCCAAGGTCACCGGCGCCAGTGGGCAGGTGCCAACCCAGGCCTGGCTAACGCTACCAGGATGTGAGATGTTGGGTCCCTTCCAGCCTTTGGCTCTTGCAGACTGAGCTGCTGTGAACATCTTGGTACAAATCGCTTTTTAATTTTTTTCCATTCCTTTTGGACGATTTCCTTGGGATCAATTCCCCGAAGTGGAACGTCTGGGTCACCCGGGAGGTGTGGTGTTAATAGCTCTTCTCTTGAGGTGCTGTCCAGAATGGAGCCAATTTATGGCGGCTCCTCAGACAGGGAGCTCACCAAGGCCACACCAGTGCTGGGGCTTACAGATTTTTATTTATTTATGCTAATTTGGGGAACCAGTCTTCTCTGAGAGGACATAGAGACTCAGGCCATGATGGGGAGCAGGCTGGGCTTATGGGAAACCCCCTATAAACCCACCAGGGGAGGAATAAAACCTCGAGAGACCTAAGGAGGGCTGACTCCATCTGGGGGTGGGGAGGGGTCCCCCCAATGTGAAGGGGAAAACCAAATAAATGACTCTGCTCGAAAATGAAGACACAGGGTGTGCAGGCTCAGACCCTCATCTGGGGCATCTGCTCCTCAGCGAGAGCCCCTAGCCCCAGAGGTTTTTATTTATTTATTTATTTTCTCCCTCAAGCCTTTGGGAAGAATCTTTTATAGCATATATATATATTTTTTTATCATAAAATTTGGCATTTAACCATTCTTAAGTATAAAATTCAGTTACATTAAGTATATTCACATTGTTGTGCAAGCACTACCACTATCCACTTCCAGAACTCTCTCATTATCCCAAATGGAAACTCTGCACCCATTAAACAATAACTCCCGCTTTCCTCCCCAGCCCCTGACAACCACGAATCCACGTCCCATCTCTGTGGCTCTGCCTGTTCTGGACGTTTCATATAAATGGAGTCTCACACTGTGTGTTCTTCTGTGTCTGGCTTCTCTCACTGAGCACGATGTCCTCAGGATCCATCCACGCAGAAGCCTGAGTCAGAGCCTCCTTCCTTTTCATGGATGAGTAATATTCCAGTGTGTGGATGGACCACATTGTGTTTATCCATTCATCCATCCATGGACACATGGCTTGTTTCCACCTTTTGGCTGTTGTGAATCATCTGCTTTGAACATGGGTGTACAAGTTTCTGTTTGAGTCTTTGATTTCAATTCCTTGGGTATATACTCAGAGTGGAATTGCTGGGTCATCTGGTAATCCTATGTTTAACTTTTCAAGGAACCACCACACAGTTTCCCCTTGGAGTGGTTATGATTTGCATTTTCTCGACAGCTGAGGGGCCGGGCATCTGTCCATGTGGCCATCTGCTGAGTCCATATGACCTCATGGGTAGACGCTTCAGTCACGGCACTGTGCCTGGCCTGTCAATAGATATTCCTTGAATGGATGGGCCTTTTTCTGCCAGTGTTTCCCAGGTGGAATTTTGGGATTGACCTTGGGGACTTGCATCCAGTCCGGGTGTACTTGGGAGTGGAAGCAACCCATCATCTCTTTTCCACAAGTATTTATTATATTCAAGGGCTGAACAATGCCAAGTCCTACAATTCTCATCCCTCCCACCCTCTCATGCCCTCTGCTCTGGCACTGCCCAGCCCCTGCCTTGGCCTCTCTCTCCCTCCTGGATGGGCGCCCCACTTCCTCCCTGTCTCCTGTCACACGTCCAAGGATACTTCCTGAAATGAAGTGCAGCCAATCCCCACCTTCCAGTGGCCACGTGGAGGCTCCAGCTCCTCAGGAGGGCTTTGGGGCTCTGCACCTCCTGGGCCTGGTGGGTCCAGGTCCCACACAGGGCTTTCCACCCCTGGACCTTCGCTCTCACTGTGCCTGCTGCCAAATGGTCCCGTCTGCACCCCGGCTCCTCTCTGCTTGTCTGCTCTTTTCTCTTCCCATAATGTTTTTCAAACACCAACCTTGTGCCTGGCACATTGTCCCTCTTTGGTCATGTGAAACATTTAGTCTATTTTGAGCAACCCCTCGGGCTTTGCCAGGAGGGCTTTGCCTGCCTCTTCACAGAGGGAAGGTCAGACTGGGCCAGAGCGAGGGACCTGGGCTGGGGGCCGCGTGGGGGCAGGAGCCTTCCTGGAGGTGGGGTCCACACTGGCCATGACCTTGCTGAGGAGGGAGACTGGGCTGCCCCTTGATGGAAGGTGGGGATGGCTCCCAGGCGAGGGCGCAGGCCGGGCCTGGAGGCTGAACAGCCCCTTCCCCCCAGGTTCTACTGGGACTTCACCATGCTGCTGTTCATGGTGGGAAACCTCATCATCATCCCTGTGGGCATCACCTTCTTCAAGGACGAGACCACGGCCCCGTGGATCGTGTTCAACGTGGTCTCGGACACCTTCTTTCTCATGGACCTGGTGCTGAACTTCCGCACGGGCATCGTGATCGAGGACAACACAGAGATCATCCTGGACCCCGAGAAGATCAAGAAGAAGTACCTGCGCACGTGGTTTGTGGTGGACTTCGTGTCCTCCATCCCTGTGGACTACATCTTCCTCATCGTGGAGAAGGGCATCGACTCCGAGGTCTACAAGACGGCGCGCGCCCTGCGCATCGTGCGCTTCACCAAGATCCTCAGCCTCCTGCGGCTGCTGCGCCTGTCGCGCCTCATCCGCTACATCCACCAGTGGGAGGAGGTGAGGGGCGCGGCCGTGGGGGCGTGGGCGGGGCCACGGGTGTAGGGGCGCGGTCATGGCTGTAGGGGCGGGGCCATGAGGGGATGTGGGCTGAGCTATGGCTGTAGGGGCGGGACCTTGGCTTCAGGAGCGGGGCCATGGCCGCGGGGTCGGGACCTTGGCTGAGGGGGTGGGGCGACGGGGGCACTAGGGCAGGTGGGCGGTACTATAGGTGTGGGTGTGGGGCCATGATGGGAGGCACGGTGAGGGGGGAAATACGGGGGTCCAGGGGTTGCGCCACGGGGAAAAGACAGGGCGGGGCTCTGGGTTCGGGCCGGACCCCAGTAGGGAAAGGGCGCGGGGCGGGCCACAGGCTGCCAGGGGCGGAGCCAGGGTGGGGTGCCTAGTGGCGCCACAGGTGGAGCCCCGGGGTGGAGTTCCAGGGACTGCAGTGAGGGGTCGTGGGAGCCACAGGGGCAGAGCCTGGGGGTGCTCACCCGGGCGCTACAGGGCGGAGCTGCGGTAGGGTCCTGCACATAGGCAGTGGGGAAACTGAGGCTCAGAGAAGCAAAGCCACGCCCCCTCCTCCAAGTCCAGAGCCGCCCCGTTCCCGCCTCCGGCCTGAGTCTGCCCCGACTCTTGCCGCGCTCGTCGTCAGAGCAGCCACCAGGCGGGGGCGGCGCCGAGCCGCAGGCTGGGGGGTGGTCCTTGGAGGGGAGCGGGTTGTCCTGTCCCACAGGCTTGGGCGCCGGGTGCGGCAGACTGGGCAGGGGCCACGTGCTGCCGCGGTCGGGAACGGAAGGGACGGGGGTCCCGGCTGGGGACTGCTTCCTCCACCGTCCGGGTGGGCGAGGGGCGGCGGGCAGGGGTCCGCGGGACCCTCATGGCCGCCCCTCCGCGCAGATCTTCCACATGACCTACGACCTGGCGAGCGCCGTCATGCGCATCTGCAACCTCATCAGCATGATGCTGCTGCTGTGTCACTGGGACGGCTGCCTGCAGTTCCTGGTGCCCATGCTGCAGGATTTCCCGCGCAACTGCTGGGTCTCCATCAACGGCATGGTGGTGAGCCGGGGTGGCCTTCCCCACGCCCACCTGACAGATGGGGAGACCGAGCCCAGAGCGCAGGCAGGATTCAGACCCCAGCAATGCCCACATCCCCCCATCAGTCCCCCTCTGGGTTGCTGAGGGTGACTTTCAGCCTTTCAGACCTGGGACCATCCAGAGGCAACCGAGTTTCCATCGTCCCAGTGCAACTGTGATGATTTTTGTCACCCAGAGATCTGCTTAGTGCTTTTTTCCAATTGATTCACCTTTTTAATGGACACACACTCACGTAAAAGAAAAATTTAGGCTAGGTGCAGTGGCTCACACCTGTAATCCCAGCACTTTAGGAGGCGAGGCAGGAGGATCACTTAAGGCCAGGATTTCGAGACCAGCCTGGGCAACATAGCGAGACCCCCTCTCTACAAAAAAAAAAGAAAAATTAGCTGTCCATGGTGGCATGCACCTGTAGTCTAATTGGGAGGCTAAGGCAGGAGGATTGCTTGAGCCCACGAATTCGAGGCTGCAGTGAGCTATGATTGTGCCTGTGAATAAGCCACTGTGCTCCAGCCTGGGCAATGTAGTGAGACCCCCATCTATAAAAATTTTTTTTAATTAAGAAAAAGAGAAAAATTTACATCATAACCCTCAAATGGGAAAGTGGTATTATAAGCCATAGGAAATAATAAATTCCAGAAATAAACAATTCCTAAGAAGAAAAAAGAAATAATTGAAGGAAGTCCCAGGCACCTGTTGCTTCCTGGTTGTGATGCTGACTGTTAAAAAGGGCGAGTCTTGGGTGCTGTAGGAGTGAAAATCGGGCTAGCACCCAGCAAGCCTTTCCGCAGGCCTGGGGATTGCTGTGCATGGCCTATGGGCACATATGGGACTTGGGATGTTTTTGGTTTGGACACAGAACAGGTGGGTTTTGATGGGTCAGGAGCTGCAGAGGGGAAGCCCACAGGCGCCTCTACCCGGCATCTGGCACAGCCTCTTGGACTGAGGCAGCCCATTGTCTGGCTGCCACTTGTGCATGTGGGCCGTTTCCTGAACAGGGCCCGCTGCCCCCCTTCTCCAAAGCTGGGTCAACTGAGGACTCAGAGCAGGGGCACCTCCCAGGCTGGCCTGGTGCCTCTGCCCTCCCTGCCCCTCAGGTCTGATTCTGGTGGCCCCTAGAACTTTCATGGCCTCATGGATGCTATGATCAGAGGCTGCAAAGCAGTGGGAGCCAGACTCTGGCCCTCTGGGTCTCAGTTTCCTTTGGTTACCCCTGAGCATGGGGATTTCACCACTTCCGGTGCCTGGGGGAGGGTGGTGGGTGGGCCCTTGGGGGCCAGGGCTCCCTGGGGTGTGAGTGCCCACCGCCCTCCCCTGTGGCCTTGCAGAACCACTCATGGAGCGAGCTCTACTCCTTTGCGCTCTTCAAGGCCATGAGCCACATGCTGTGCATCGGGTATGGCCGGCAGGCGCCTGAGAGCATGACCGACATCTGGCTGACCATGCTGAGCATGATTGTGGGCGCCACCTGCTACGCCATGTTCATCGGCCATGCCACCGCCCTCATCCAGTCGCTGGACTCCTCGAGGCGCCAGTATCAGGAGAAGGTCGGGGGGCAGGCCCACCCCGGGGTCTGAGGGGGGAGGCAGGGCCCACCCCGGGGTCCGACGGGGGAGGCCCACCCGACCCTCCTCGCAGCCCTGCGTGGTGTGTGTGCTCAGGGCAGAGACAGAGGAGGGGCCCAGGTGGGGGCTGGGGGCAGTGTGGTGGGGAGTAGGGACCCATGGCAGTCTGTGGCTGGATCAAGAGGGGGAAGGAAAGCTCCGGGGCAGAGGGAGCAGCCCCTAGGAAGCCTTTTAGGAGGAGTCCTCGGTCAGCAAGCTCCCTGGGGCTGGGGGCTGCAGGGGGACCCCAGAGGGAGAACTGGAGAGACGGCCTCTTTTGGAGGCTGGGCCCACGTGGGGGTCAGTGGGTCTGCTCAGGATAGGCCTGGAGCAGGGAGGGTACCTAGTGGCGTCCAAGAGGCCGCTCAGACTTGGCCTCAGGACCTGGGAGAGTGTCCTCAGGGCTAGTCCTAGGGTCAGGTGTGGGAGCTACTTGGCTGGGAAGGGTGGAGGGAGTTGGGCACTCTCCACTCTGGGCCTCAGTTTCTCCTCTCTGAGGCCGCCCTGTCATGCTGCCCTGCTGGCTGGCCTGGCCTGGAGCTGCAACCCCCCAGCAGGGCCAGCCGGGTCAGCTGGGCCCTGTGCCAGGCGCCCGGCTGTCCGGAAGCCGTGGGCCTCACCCCCAAACACGAGCTGGTGCCACCACCGCCCGCCGTCACGGGTTCTGCTGAGCTCAGGGCAGCTGCGGCAGGGCGCGGTTGGGCGGAAGTGAGGCAGGGGCACCACTGGGGGCGCCGTCCTGGGGACAACAGGGCCTGGGACCTCTGCCTGGCCTCACACCTTTGCCCTGATGGGAGGGTCTGACCCAGTGGTTTCAAGAAGGGTCACCGGAGGGGAGCTAGGGCCACCAGCAGGGTGGGGGGCTCTGGGAAGGGGTCTGGCATGTGGGGGGACATGGGGAGTCCAGCCCAGCCTCCCATAAGAAACCCTCCCCTCAGCCAGGTGTTGCAGTGCCCGCCTGTAGTCCCAGCTACTCAGGAGGCTGAGGCAGGAGGATCGCTTGAGCCCAGGAGTTGGAGGCTGCAGTGAGCTGTGATCATGCCATTGCACTCCAGCCTGGGCGACAGAGCAAGAAGCTGTCTCAAAAAAAAAAAAAAACACTGAGTGGAGATATTCACCCATTTCTCAGGGTAGGGTTGCCGGATAAAATTCAGGATACCTAGTTAAATTCGAATTTCACATAAACAGCACGTTTTCTTAGTATAAGTATGTCCCAAATATTGCATGGGATATACTTAGACTAAATATTTTTGTCTATCTGAAATTCTGCTTTAACTGGGCATCCTGAATTTTATCTGGCAACCCTACCCCTGAGAATTAATTCAATATTAGTTTGGAATTATTATTTAGAATATTAGTCAATATGGATTATTCAGAATACTAATGAAGAATTAACTTACTATTTAAATTCAAATTTAAATGTAGAAATTAGTATTTGTTGTTGTTAAGTGTGGAGCAGAAGGATCCAGCTCGTCCCCTGGGCTGGGCTGGGCCTCCCAGTGGTAGCATCTGACCTGGCCCTCTGCCCCATACAGTACAAGCAGGTGGAGCAGTACATGTCCTTCCACAAGCTGCCTGCCGACTTCCGCCAGAAGATCCATGACTACTATGAGCACCGCTACCAGGGCAAGATGTTCGATGAGGACAGCATCCTGGGCGAGCTGAATGGGCCCCTTCGGGAGGTGAGGTGGGCGCCAGGGGCGGGCCCCGAGGGGCCACAGAACTCAGGGTCAGCCACCCTCTGTCTGGCTGCCAGGCTCTGGGTCCTGGAGGGGGAGTGGCTGGCCCAGCTGCAGCATGAAGGACTTAAGTTAGACTCATACACACACCCTCCCCACACCAGACACCCTTCCATGAAGCCTCATTCTTATGCACCCCGGGACACTCCAAACACCCCTGCTTGGTTCCACTTCCCCATTAGCATACCTTCCGTGCCACGCAGAAGCGAGGCAGGCTGGGGTGGGGGCCTTGCTCCGGGGCAGTTGTCCAGCCCTGCTGAGTACCAGGGCTGACCAGCTGGTTTAAATCCTAGCTCTGGCCCTTGGGGCTTGTGCAACCCTTGGGTAAGTTTCCTGGGGCTGCCGTAACAGACACCTACACAATGAATGGCTTAAAAAACAGAGATTTATTCTCTCACAGTCTGGAGGACAGAAGTCCAAAATCAAGGTGTCACAGGGCCATGCTCCCTCCAAAGGCTCCAGGGGAGGATCCTTCCTGCTTCCTCCAGTTTCTGGGGCCCCAGGCGTCCCTTGGCTTGTGGACACATCCCTCCAATCTCTGCCTGCATCTCTTCTTGTAGCATTGTCCCGTGTGTTTCTCTCTCTGCCTCTTCTCTTTATAAATACGCCAGCTGCTGGACCAGGGCCTACCCCACTCCGGTGTGCGCTCATCTTGATTATATACATCTGCAAAGACTCTATTTCCATGCAAAGTCCCATTCACAGGTACCAGGGGTCCGGACTTCCCACAACACTCATCAAGCAGTTACTGAGTGCCAACTGTGTGCCCTGCCCTGTGCATGGCGGTCCCACCCTCGGGAAGGTGGGGCAGCAGGACAGAGGACAGTGACACAGAAGGTGTCAGAGAAGCCCTGGAGCAGGGAGGGGCGCGATGGGGTGGCGACATCTGCGCCAGGGGAGGTGCGATCTGGGCTGGTGTCCCAGGCAGAGAGCACGGCAAGGACAAAGGCCCCCAGGAGGGAATGATGACGTGGGCTTAGAGACAGGCCTGACACTCAGAGCCTCGGGAGTGGAGGGGGCCCTGGGATTTCTTCTGGGGGGGCCCATTTACACACACTGTCTCCCAGGAGGCAGGCACTGTGGTTAAGTTTATTGAAAATGTTTAATTGCATTTGATGATGATGATGATTTTCCTTCATTCATTTAATAGAGATATAACTCACAGACCACAAAATGCATAAAATTCAGTGTCTTTTAGTATATTTACAGAGTTGTGCAACCATCACCACTATCTAATTCCAGAACATTCTCATCAGCCCAAAAGGAAACCCAGGCTGTTAGCCATCACCTCCACTCCCCCGGCCCCCCGGCCCTGGCAACCTGGACTTAATAATTATCTAGGCATCCACAAGTTCCAAAGTCAAGTCTACAAAGCCACATATGTTCAGAAAAGTCTGGCTTCTGTCCTGTCCCAGGCTCTCTGCCCGGTTTCCCCTGGCTGTTCCCTTCCACTTTCTTTTTTCAATACAAAGCAAATGCGTGCACACGCCCAGTGGTGCTGCCTTCTTGTGGCACTCTCTCAGGGACAGGGGCACCTGGGCCCCTCCTCACCTCCCCAGCCCTGGGCTGCGTGGACGCCCCGCTTTGGGCGTTGTGAGATGAGCTCCCCACGGGGTGCTGGTCCAGGGCATGAACGTCCGGCATCCGCTGGGTTTGGTCCAGATTCCCTGCAAGGGCTTGCGCCGTCTATACACTCAACAGCAGCGAGGGGCAACGCTTGTCCCCTGCTGAGGAAGGTGGCAGCTCACCTGGGGATACTCCCTGGCAATAGGTGAGAAATGTCAGCTGGCACATGCATTTCTTTTATTTTGAGCAAGATTGAGCTTCTTTTCGTGTGATCAGGAGCTGCTTTGTGTTTCCCTTTCTGTGAACTGTCTGTCCAAAACTTTTGCTCATTTCTCTACAGAATTTTTGGTCTTTTTCTGTTTTTAGAAATTATTTATATATGGAGGACATTGACCCTTTGTGATACATATTTCATCCTGATGACCATTTATCTTTTAACTTTGCTTATAGTATTTTTTGCTGTGCAGGTTTTTGATGCTGTGTACAGCAGGTGCTCCATATATGCTTGCTGTGCACATTAGGTGCTGAATAAGTGCTTGATTTATATAGGAGGTGCATTATGTGTGCTTGCTGTACAGAATAGGTATACAGGGTTTAATATCTACTTTTAGTACACAGCAAGTACTTTCTGTGTACTTGCTGTATAGAGGTGTTCAATACTTTCTGTACACAGCAGATGCTCCATATGTTTTCTGAATACAGTATGTACTCAATACCTGATTGCTGTACAGCGTTTACTACCTATTTTTTATATACAATAGGTGCTCAATACATACTCGCTGTACAGAAAGTTTGCTGTATACAGCAAGTGCATGATACATGCTTACTGTACACACTCAGGTTATAGAGGGATTCACTTACGTTTTCTTCTGGTTCTTATATTGTTTTGTTTTTTACATTAGATCCCTGAGACCCCTTTGGAATTCATCCTGGTACATGGCATGAGGAAGTGTCCACCTGCTGTATAGCTGAATGCCCCTCTTTGCCCCATGACTTGAGGGGTCACTTTTACTTTATACTAAACTTCCATATGTGCTTGGTTCTATTTCTGGATGTTTATTCTATTCCATTGGCTTGTCTGCCCTTTGAGCACCAAACCCACATGGTTTGAATCGCAACTACATGAGCAAACCCGGTGGTATTTTCACAGGGACCCTGTCAAATGTGTACACAAATGGTGAGAATGGATGTCATGATGGAGCCTCGTTTTGTGCCTTTCTGGAGTGCTTTTGAGGTTTCTTCACGTGGGTTTGGATGTTCCTTCTTAAACACACACTGAGCCACTTTACTTAACTCTTCATACTGAGGTAGATGGGGCTTCTGACCATTGTCTCTTCCTGAGTGGTTTTTGTTTGTATATACAAAGGCTGTTGTCAATTTTCTTTTTAAGGTAAGATTTTCTTTCTATTGAAACATATCTTACAGAAAAGTGCCCATGTCATAAGGGCACAGCTCATTAGATGTTCCATAAAGTGAACACTGTGTAACCACCACCTGGATCAAACATGGAACATTTCCAGGCTGGAAGCTTCCTTGTCAAGGGCAGCTATCACCCTGACTTCCACCACCATCGATTGATTTTAAGGTCCTTGGTTTTATTGTTGATTTTTTTTATCACCTGCTATTTTGTCTAAGTTCCCTTATGTTGTAGGTTTCCATTGATTCTTTCAGGCTTTCCAAGTAGTCATATTATCTGCAAAAAGAGTTTTTGTTTTTCCTTTTCAATTCTTATATCTCTAATCGCTTTTTCTTGTCTAATTGCATTGGCCACTCCAAAACAGTGTTAAGTAGTAGGGTTTTCTTGTTCTTGTCTTTGGTGGCAAAACCTCCAGTGTTTGCCTAGTAAGTAAGATGCTGGCTCTCACGCTACAGTGTTAAACCCATTTCACAGACAAGGAAGCCGAAAGTCCCACAGATGAAACAGTCCCAAAGGTAGAGTAAGAAAGAAGCACGAGCCAGAGCCACACCCTGACGCCACCCCTGCCTCCACTCCTACAGGAGATTGTCAACTTCAACTGCCGGAAGCTAGTGGCCTCGATGCCACTGTTCGCCAACGCTGACCCCAACTTTGTCACAGCCATGCTGACCAAACTCAAGTTCGAGGTCTTCCAGCCGGGCGACTACATCATCCGCGAGGGCACCATTGGCAAGAAGATGTACTTCATCCAGCACGGCGTGGTCAGTGTGCTCACCAAGGGCAACAAGGAGATGAAGTTGTCCGACGGCTCCTATTTCGGGGGTGAGCCTGTGGGCAACAGAACTGCACCCTTCCCAGGGACGCAAAGGGGAAGGCAGGGACCTGGCCTCACTTGGTGTGGCACCTATAGGGGCATGGACCGTGGATGGGACAGGTGTCAGGAAGAGCCTCTGGTGGAAGGGCCGGCGCCCGCCCAGTACAGAGGCTAGACCGTGCTCTCAGGAAGGGGCGGGTCCTGGCGTGGGAGAGGGCAGTGGGCGTTGCCTGGCAGCTGAGGCTCCTCTCTTGGCTCCACGCAGAGATCTGCCTGCTCACAAGAGGCCGGCGTACGGCCAGCGTGCGGGCTGACACCTACTGCCGCCTCTACTCACTGAGCGTGGACAACTTCAATGAGGTGCTGGAGGAGTACCCCATGATGCGACGCGCCTTCGAGACTGTCGCCATAGACCGCCTAGACCGCATCGGTGAGTGGGCTGGCAGTTGCGGTTGCAGGAGGGAATCGGGCTGCCACGGGAAGGGTGTGGCTGGTGGCCCTCCAGGTCCCTTTGGATCCTGACTGATGCTCTGACCTGCTGTCCCACTCTGGCCAGACACAGCCTCGGTTTCCCAAGGAAGAGAAAGTATGGGGTGTCTGTCGTTGTGCACAGTTTCTGCTCATTTGGCAAATGTTTCTTGGGCGCCTACAGTGTGCTGGGGGGCAGATGGTGGGCCATGAGGCTGACTCAGGGGCTGCCCTCAGGAGGGAATGCTGAGTGGAGACCAGGATGAGTAGGCAATGCCATGTAGAAAGGGGGAAGAAGATGTGTTCCTGGAGTGGGCACAGCATGTACAAAGGCCCTGAGGTGGGAAGGAGGCCTGGAGTTTAGAGCCAGGGAAGCCTGGGAGGAGGGAGGCTGGGTAGGCAGGTGGGGGCCAGACACACAGGGTCTCCTGTAAATCAGGAGCACTGTGGACCCCTGGCAGATTCTAGGTGGGGGATGACCTGACTAGACTTGCTTTCCACGAGGGGGGCAGTGTCCAGGAGGGAGATGATGGCTTCAGGGCAGGGAGAGGTGGGGGACCCCAGATGTGGCTGAGAGGTGGTGCCCTCAGGACTTGCTGAGAACTGGATACAGGAGGCAGAGAGATGGTGGCCCTGATGCCGTTTGGGGGAATGGAAAGGTGTTAGGGAGCTTCCTGGTATACGGAAAGTGCTCAACATGTTTGTATGTGACAGACACTCAACAATTTGCTCCATGCAGTAGGTGTTCAACACACTTGTGAATGGCAGGTGTTTAGATATACTTGCTGTATACACTAGGCACTCAGCACTGTGTACAGCCAGGTGTTCTGGGTGTGCTTGTTGCACACTGCAGGCACTCAAGACATGATTACTGTATACAGTAGATGCACATGCATACTTGGCTTAGAATGCTACCTGCTCTGTGTAAACAGCAGGTACTCAATACATGCTTGCTGTATGCAGAAGGTGCTCCATGTATGGTGACAAAGTACTCGTTTTCTGTACACAGCAGGTGCTCAGCCTATACATAGCAGGTACTCAATACCTGCTTCCTGTAGGCATTCAGTGTTCCATATGTGCTCATCCTATATAGCAGGCACTTACCCTGCACACAGCAGGTACTCTGTACCTAGGTCCCTGTAGGCAGGAGGGGCTACATGTGTTTTCGTTGTATACGATAGGAGCTCAATACCTGTTTGCTATATACAGCAGGTGCTCCATATGCATGTTCTACACAGTAGGTGCTCAGCGTATATACAATGGGCATTCCATGCAGAGTAGGTGCTCAATACCTGCTTACTATATACAGCAGGCACTCGATATGCTTGCTCTACACAGCAGTTGCTCCTTGTGTGCTTGTTGTTTACAGCAGGCACACACCTGCTTGCTATGAACTGGCACTCCACGTGTGCTCGGTTGTGTGCAGCAGGCGCCCGCAGTAGCTGCTGCAGGTCGACCGAGCGCTGCGCGCGGCTGACGGCCCCTCCCCCGCAGGCAAGAAGAACTCGCTGCTGCTGCACAAGGTGCAGCACGACCTCAGCTCGGGCGTGTTCAACAACCAGGAGAACGCCATCATCCAGGAGATCGTCAAGTACGACCGCGAGATGGTGCAGCAGGCCGAGCTGGGCCAGCGTGTGGGCCTCCTGCCGCCGCCACCGCCGCCGCAGGTCACCTCGGCCATCGCCACGCTGCAGCAGGCCGTGGCCATGAGCTTCTGCCCGCAGGTGGCGCGCCCGCTCGTGGGGCCGCTGGCGCTGGGCTCGCCGCGCCTTGTGCGCCGTCTGCCCGCCGGGCCCGCGCTGCCCGCGCGCCGCCTGAGCCGCGCATCGCGCCCACTGTCCGCCTCGCAGCCCTCGCTGCCCCACGGAGCGCCCGGCCCCGGCCCCGCGGCCTCGACGCGCCCGGCCAGCAGCTCCACGCCGCGCCTGGGGCCCGCGCCCGCCGCCCGCGCCGCCGTGCCCAGCCCGGACCGCAGGGACTCGGCCTCGCCTGGCGCCGCCGGCGGCCTCGACCCGCCAGACTCCGCGCGCTCGCGCCTGTCGTCCAACTTGTGACCCTCGCCCTGCCGCCCCGCGGGCCGCCATCCAGACCAAAGCCGCGCCACCGCGCTGTCCCGGCGCCCGCCCGCCCCGGAAGCCATAGAGGAGCCGTAGGTAGTTGTAGTCGGACGGGTAGGCCGGGCTGGCGGGGCCGTCCCCCCTCACCGCCCTGCGCCCACCCCCATCGCCCCTGCCCCGGCGGCGGCCTCGCGTGGGTGCGAGGGGCTCTCTTCACCTCGGTGCCTCAGTTCCCCCAACTGTAAGGCGGGGACGGGCGGCCGTGGCCAGGAGGTGGTGGCTGGGCAGTCCCGCCCCCCAACCCGTGGGCGGCCCGCTGTCTGACAAGGACCGTTCTTTAAGTGCAATACTTGGCCTGCCGGCTTCCCGCCGCCCCATCGCGCTCACGCAATAATGGCCCGGACCGTCCCCGCGCGCCCGCGGCGCCCTCCCCGCTCCCAGCACCCCACGAGGGCCCAGGCGTGGGGGCGAGGCGGGGGTCCCGCCGTCGTGATGAATGTACTGGCGAGCCAGGCAGCAGCGCCCCCATCGCGGCCCCCATTGCCCCATTAACCCCCACACCGCCATTCCGCGCAATAAACGACAGCATTGGCGCCCAGCCTGCTGCGTCTGATTGGCGGGCCGGCCGAGTGGCAGGGCGCACACCCTCCCCTTCCCCGAAGGCGGCGGCTCCGTGGGTGGTGACTGAGCTTTATTTACACTATGGTACAAGGCGGGCTATGGCCCTCAGCCTGATGCCCGCTGCCGGCGCCCAGGACATCAGCTGAAGAAGTACGTAGCGCGCTTCACCTGCTCCAGGTCGAAGGCCCCTGCGAGGGAGCAGAGGGGCGTGGGCGGGAGCCGGGGACAGGCAGGGTGGCCCCGTACCCGGCGGCCAGCACCGCCTCGTGCCACGCGTCCCCGGGCCTCTACCTGTCTCGGGCACTGACAGCAACGTCTCCATCAGCTGGGTGATCTGCGCGCGCCGGGCCAGGGTCTGGGGCTGGAAGCTAAAGGTGGGTGGGGGTGAGTCCCGGGCAGGGAAGCGGCGTTCAGGCACGCTGGGGGTGGGGGAGGCCTCACTTGGGACTGGAGCAGAACCGCTTCACCAGGAACCGGGACAGGTCCTGCAGGATGGGCTGGCTGTGCAGATGGACGAACTGCTCTCGGCATACCTGGGGAGGGGTGGGCATCCCAGGTCAGGCAGGGCCTGGCACCAACCCGCCCCAAACCCAGATGCAACCTTCTGGTGACTGGACATGCTCAGGCCACCACAGGGCCAGGGGCACCTGGTTCATGACGGCAACGTCAGCTGCATGGGTCCAGAAGCAGTCGTGCACAGAGACAAAGGTGAGGCCCTTCCTGCAGCAGAGGGGCATGGTGAGGAGGAGGCACCTCCTGGGCTGGTCATGTGCCCTCTCCAGCTAGGGCTCAGCCCCACTCAGGGCCCAGGGATGCCCTCCCTCCTGCGAGCCTCCCCATTGCACCAGCTGCCCCCTCCAGAAAGCGTGGGCCTGGCCCCAGCATAACTAAAAAGGTTCTCAGGAAGCCTTTGCCCCACACCCACTCAGGGTGCTGCAGGTTTCCAGCTCCTCTAGGGGGTGGGTACACTATCCCCCTTCACCCCAGGGCTCCATCTACCTTGAACCCCATGCAGCCTGGCCATCACCCCCACAGCAGTGGGTGTCCCTGGCAGGACTGTCCACGCCCCTGCCCCTCTGGCCCCCCCTCACCCAGTGCTCAGGACAGAGACCCACTTCTTCCCCCCATTCTCCACGGGGCCTGTGGTCCTGTCAGGACGAAGTCCAGGTGCCCCCGAACTGACCTCTTCTCGCTGTGCCACACCTGGAAACGCTCACCTAGAAGGGGCAGAGCCCGCACCCTGCTCTCCCCATGTGGCCACAGCGATCCTGTTATGTGAGAACTTCAAGGGTCACCCTCACCCCTCCCTGGCCTAGCCAGCAGTCCCCTCCCCCACACTCACGCCTCGCTGCCTCAGGGCCCTTGCACAGGCTGTTCCTCCTCTGGGCACCAGGCCCAAGACGTGGCCAGAGTCCACACCAGCTGCAGGTCTCTGCCCCCAGACCCCACCCCATCCCTCCGCACACTGTCTCTGGGGATCTGCGTGGGCCTGGCACACATGAATCAGGCCCTCCCTCCCGACCCTGAAGGCCCGCAGAGCAGGGTCCCCACCTGTAGCAGTGCAGGGCTGTGAGCATCATGTGTGAGGAATCCAACGAGTGGATGAAGTTCGGCGGGAACCCATTCTTCTGCTTCAGCGTGTTGGGCTTCCTGGGGGACAGGGAGGGGTTGCTGAGGGTTCAGTGCACACCCCCACTCCTGGTCCCCTGCCCAGCCCGGGCCCCCGCTCACCGGCTGCTGTCCCTGCCACTGCTGTAGGTGATGCTCTGAATCCCTCCTCTGACCTGCAGGTGGGGCAGAGGGAACTGTGAGGCCCGCGCCAGGCCCAACCCGGTGTAGAGGGGCCGGGGTTCCACATACCAAGACCTTGGAGTCCTGGTGGTAAGGCTGGACGACTGGGATGCCAAGCGGCGTGACCCACTCCACTGCCAAGCCCGCATGAGAGATGAGGCGGGCACTCTCAGTCAGCCAGTGCTGCGGGCAGGGGACAGCTCAGACTGGGGCCTCCACTCACCAGCCACCCCCCTTCGGGGAGCTGTGGCCCTGAGCCCGAGCAGGGGGCTGGGGGGGACGGGCTCACCTGGATGGCCCGGGTGCCCGAGAACATCTCCTGGAGGCTATTGAACACCTGGCGCACAAGGTAGTGGGAGGCCTCCCACACGAACTCCTGGGGAGAAGAGGTGGTGGGTGGGGGCAGGGGATTTGGCAGGGGGTCCACATGGACCTGCCACCCACACAGGGCTGGCCCAGTCACACCCCCGAGGCACAGGGTCGTGGGGGTGGATGAGAACAGGGGAGCTGACACACAGGCAGCCGGGGGGGAGATGAGCCCCAGCCCAAGAGCAGTCAGTGGTCTGGGGTGAAATCAAAGCATTTCCTCATGCCACGCACCTGGGGGAAGTCACTGAGCTCCCTGAGGCGCTTCTCAATCTGCAGGCGCCCACCATAGCGGGTGACCCCATAGACCACGGTCATCACTGTCTGCTTGACCACCTTGCGGCTGACAAAGCCCTCTAGCACCTGGGCCACCTGCAAGCCCTCCTTGGCATCCTGCCTGCGGAACACCTCCACCTGCACCAGCGGGTGGCAGGTCAGGGCCATGTGGGGCAGCCTAGGGACCACCCAGCACCTGATGTCTCCCCAGGGAGCCCCCATCACACCCCAGGGGACAGGCTGAGGCTGTGGGGTCACCGTGGGGCTGCCATGCCCAGTGCTCATGGGCACTGACTTGAGGGCCTGTGTCCCTGTGGCACCTGAGACCCTGGGTGGGCAGCAGGGTAGGGAGGGGCCCGCAGTGCCTACCTGCGCAGCCACCCCACTGTACACATCTTGTGGCAGGTCTGAGGGCATCAGGTTGACGGAGGCGGCACCCACACTGTCTCGGCCCAGGGCGGCATAATGCTGCAGGCCGTTACAGGAGCCGTCCTGGAGTGACAGAGGGGGACACCATGGGGGTGAGGCATCTATGAGCCATGAGACCACGGCTCTGTGCCTCCCCAAGGTTCTGCTCACACTGTGAGCTCGCTGGACACCAACACTGGGAGACAAGCATTGGCCCCCCACCACAGAAAGCAAAAGGGCTCAGAGAGGCAGGGGTGTAGGGAGCTAAGTGACCCCCAAGTTGAGCCATCCCTAGAACCACACACCCAAAAGTCCAGCTGCAGTGGGGCAGCTGCCCCTGGACCCTGCACCTGCTGGTTGGGGAGGGTGGGAAGGGGGGAACATGCCTGCCCAAGGCCACACAGCAAGGTCAGCTGGACCCACTGTGACCGCCCCCAAAGGACACCCATGTTTTAAGATGAAATCTCAGACTGTGAATGTCAGGACCTGGGATACCTTAAACTCAACCCTGACTGGCAGAGCACACCCCACGGGCATGGCATCAGCAGCATGGGGGGCCCAACCCCACAGCTCACCTGGTGAACAGGGAGGTGGGAGACATAGGTGGCAGGGTCGGGGGTGCGCACAGCCCTAGCGATCTCCATGCAGCAGGCCAGGGCTTGCCAGGGCTCTTCAGCTCCCATCCACCACTTCCGGCCCTGTGGAGGGCAGGCAGGTAGCACCAGGTGAGGCCAGGGGTCCTCAGGTGACATGTGGACACAGGGAGGACAGACATGCACAAGTAATGGGGCAGACAGGACCCAACTGGGCAAGATACAGGAGCAGCACCCTGGATGGGAGTGCAGAACAGCCACAGGACAGAGGGAAGGCTGCGGGCTGGGGGAAGGTTCTGGATGGGGGGAAGGCTGTGAACGGGGGGAAGGCTCTGGGCAGAAGGAAGGCTGTGGGTGGGGGCAAAGCTGCGGGCTGGGGGAAGGCTGTGGTTGGGGGGAAGGTTCGGGGGGGGGAAGGTTCTGCATGGGGGGGAAGGCTATGGACAGAGGAGGGGGCCAAGGCTTCAGGCAGAGGCAAGGCTGTGGACAGAGGGTGGCTACTCCGGATAGGAGCTGCTGATGGACTGGGGCAGAAAGACTGACCAGAAGGAAAGGACTTGACTGGTAGTCTGTCCTGAGGGAAGAGGGATGACTAAGTCTGAGAGGCCTGCAGGGCATGAGAAGACAGAGGGCAGCAGCGGGAGAGACAGACAGCAGGGAAGGGGCCCCTACCGTCATGGGCTGGTCCGCAGAGTCCAGGATGTCATCCATCACCTCGTTGGCAAAGGCCAGGCGTGCCCGCAGTGACTCCCGCTTCTTGAGCCCAGTGAGGTTGACCAGGTGGATCTTGAGCCAGTCGAGGCCATGGGGGCCTAGCGGGCGGCCCTCTGCGAACTCTAGCAGGGCACGTGCCAGGTCACTGCCCAGGTGGTTTAAGTGCGGTGGGCAGGGATAGGTGCGGCCGCGGAAGTCCATGTTGTGGGGCAGCCAGAAGACGCGGTGCCGCAGGTGCTGGGCCAGCGAGAGGCGGTACAGGGCATCTGAGCGCAGGCTGTGCATCTCGCGGGCCACCTTCAGACAGCGGGCCAGCTCCCGCCGCACCTCAGCCTTACGGGCAGGTGGGGTGTCGGGCGACAGGCGGCCCTCAGGTGGCCGGGGCGCCTCGGAGGGCGGGGGTGGCACGCCCAGGCGGGAGCAGCCCTTGGCCCTGAAGAGCTCCAGCACCAGGTCCAGCACGTGCCCATTGATGCGCCAGGCGCAGTTGCCCAGCTGGGTGAGGGCATCCAGTGCGCCGTGCAGCTGGGTGGGCGGGCAGCGCTCCAGCAGCCGCTGGTGCTGCATCGTGCCCTCAACCGTGCGCATCAGCTTGGTGGGGCTTAGCAGGAAGGCACCAGCATGTGGGGAGGTCCAGGGCAGGGGCGGGCACAGCATGGGCACCTCCACCGTCTCAAAAGTCAGCATGGGCTCCGCCGCGGTCGCCAGCAGCTGCACGAAGGCTGGGTGCGGCTTCAGGATGCCAATCTGGAGGCACAGGCAGGCGGTCAGGGCCTGACCCCAACCCCAGGGGCTTGTGGCTGCTCCTCCCTAAATTTGGCTGGGAGGGCCCTCCCCTTCAGGCTAACAGAAGCCAACTTTAAAAATAACCCTGACAGCCACTGCTGACCTCTGCCAGGTATGTTCCAAGTCCTTGGATGTGGGGCCAATGGACAAGGACCACCCAGAGATCCAGGACCTGCCACAGAGATGCACAGCCGTGCCACCCCCTCAGGACGTCCCCAGGACTCAGCAGGGGTGCCCTCCCCACATGGCCTGGGGGCCCCACACCACCCAGAAACCCCAGCTGCCCCCACCCAGAGGCCCCACACCTGGCGGTAGCTGCGGAAGGAGTACACGTGGTACAGCACTGGGATGAGCCTACAGGAGCCCTGGGGCGCGGCCAGGCTGCGGGGCATCTGCACAGCCTGCACCAGCACCTCAGCCAGCTGCTTGCCCAGCTGCAGCAGCACAGGCACGGGCCAGGGCTGCTCCCGCGGGGCTTCGGGCGGCCCCAGTGCCTCCCAGTACTGCCGAGGCAGGCAGGGCTCGGCCACCTGCAGGGGAGAGTTGGTCGGGAGCCGAGGGCTGGGGCTTCAGCACTGGATGCCCCCACCACCCACCCAGCTGGTTGGGAAACTGTTGTCCCCATTCTACAGACAAAGAGACAGGCTGGGGCGGAGGGAGGGGCAGAGCCGGGAAAAAATCGGCCGCCCCAGGGAGGGAGAGCACCCACCCCACAATGTGGCCCCATGGCCGCGGCCTCAGTTTCCCCACCTGGCTCTACCCACCCGAGGCTGGTGCTCACCTGGGTGTCAGAGGCCAGCAGATGCAGATACCGTGTGTACCGCTGCTCCAGTGCCCGTATCTGGTTGTTGAGCCGCTGCTTCTGCACCATGTGCCGGTTGAAAGCCCGCCAGCCAAGCTCCTGGGCCAGGCAGATCAGGGACTCGCCCTGGGCAGGCAGCCCATGCAGGACCTGGGGGAGGTGGCTGTGAGCCTGCTACCTGCCCCCCGCCCCAGGGCCCCACTCTTGGAAGCCAGGCCCACCTGCATGAGCAGCCTCACGAACTCACGCTCGCTGAGCAGACACAGGAAGGGGTAGAGCGTGGGGTGGCCCTCGTGCGCCTTGCGGGCCAGGCGGGCCTTGGTCTCCTGCAGCGCTCGGCGCAGCTCCGCCTCCCACTGAACGCGCAGGTGCTTCAGGGTCTTCCGCTGCGGTGGCGGGGGCAGGATGTGGGCCGTGGTCACCACGGCAGCAGCAGGCAGGACCTGAGCTCGTAAGACTGGGTCTGGGAGCCTCCTGCCCACAGGCCCCAGGAGTCCCACCCTGGCAGGCATTGCCCTGCAGAGACCTTGTGGGGACCTCGATGTGTTTGAGGTGGAGAAGTGCCCACCTCGGCTGAGCCTCATCCTCAGAACCCCACCAGTCTTGGCCAGACCCCAGGGCCCTGCCCCCCACCACATGCCCAGACCAGGGGATGGTCCCATTCAGCCGAGCTCATGCCTCGGCCCCCTCACCGCATGCACAGCCTCCTTGGTCAGCTTCGGGGCCTTCTCCACAGACTCCACGTAGACGGTGGTAGTCAGCTCCACGCGGAGCTGCTGCTGGAAGAGGCCCTGCAGGGTCTTCAGGGGCAGATGCAGCTTCGGGTAGGACACGGGGCTGTCCTGGGGGAAGAGCTGGGTGGTGAGGGCCTGGGCACCTGGCCGAGGGAGACCTGTGTCCTCTGACCAGCACCCAGCACACCCCCCTGCCCTGCTCGGGAGCCCCCTGCCCAGGCACCACATCCATCCTGCAAGGCTCCTGAGCATTATGCACCTCCATCGCTGGTGATGCAGAAAGCAGCAGCACAGCGTGCAAAGGGACAAGCAACAAGGTGCATGCCCATCTGGGAGGGGGACTGGGTAGTGCAGGGTTGGGAGCAAGGGCCGGTGGAGCCCAGAAGACAGCTCATCACGTCCCTGGATGTTTGCTGTTTTATTCTCAAATTTGGAACTGTGTAACTATGTGGCCAAGCCAAAAATAGATAATAGATAAATAAAGAATAGCAACTAAAACCCAACACTTTGAGAACTGAAAGCACATGTCCACAAAGAAACTTGTACACAGACGTTCACAGCAGCATCATTCACAGCAGCCAAGAGACAGAAAGAGCTCAACTGCCCATCGATGGATGAATGGACAGCGTGGTCCATCCATGCACGGGAACATCACTCAGCCATGAAAAGGGACGAGGCTCTGACACAGGCTGCAGCGTGGATGCACCTTGAGGACATCGTGCTCAGTGAGAGACACCAGACACAGAAGGACACACAGTGTGAGACTCTATTTATATGAAATATCCAGAACACGCAGAGCCACAGAGATGGGAAGTGGATTCGTGGGTGCCAGGGGCTGGGGAGAGGGTGGGGAGTGACTGCTGATGGGGATGGGGTTTCTTTTTGGGGTGATGGGAATGTTCCAGAAAAAGATGGTGGTGATGGTTGCACAACTCTGAGTATACTGAAAACACTGAATTATACTCTCTAATAAGGTGAATTTTGTGGCAGGTGAATTATATCTCAATAAAAGACAGACAAACCTAAGACAAACCTGGTGGCTCTGCCCACCCCCATACTACCCTGGAAGGGTAGGGTCGCACCCCCCCCAACCTGGCTCTGCCAGCAGCTTAGTTCCAACGACAGCCTCAGGCCATGGCAGGGTCATCCCCGCAGCACCCTGGTGCCCCTTCCCCTTCAAGCCTCTGATGGCCTCGTCCTCCAGGTACCTGCCACCCCCAGGCCAAGGCCCTCCTGCACCCTGCAGGGCTGGGCACTTCCAGCTCTGGCTTGTTCCATCTTCTCAGAGTGGAAGGGAGGAATCAGGGCCTGCCTGACGGCCAGGCAAGTCCCGAGAGGCGGGGCAGCTGGCAGGTGCACTGCTAAAGGGGAGGAGACACCTGCCCTGGCTCACCTTGGCGTAGACCTCCCTGAGCAGCGTTGAGGTGTTGACCTGGGGCGGGGGTTGCGGCGGTGGGCTGAAGGTGGGCTGAGCCTTGACTACAGCCCTCAGGAGCACAGCCCGCTCCTCCTCAGACAGGGGCACAGCTGTGAAGAGCCCCTGCAGCTGCAGCCCATCCTGGGCCATCTGTTCCAGACACCTGCGGGGGCAGCCCCAGACTCAGCCCCCACAGAGCCCACCCTGAGGACACCTCCCTGCAGCTCACACTCAGTCAGCAAGTCTCAGTGCGGCCATCGGGTCCTCCGGGGGTCCCAGCCCACGGCCCGGGCCAGGGGCCACCCCACACCACCTACCTTTCGATGGTCCTGGCATCCTGGTCCAGCCGCCCCATGCACTGGAGGGCAGCCGCATAGGACAGCAGGTCCGGGTTGAAGCCAGCATCTTTCACCATGAAAAACACGTACACCAGCTCCTTGAAGGAGCCCTGGGGGACCAAGCCAGGGTGAGGGTCTGGAGGACGGCCCAGCCTCCCTATGCCCTCCGCTCCCTCGAGACCCCTTCTCTGCAGCCAGCGGCTCAGGAAGGGGGGAGTGGGGGATGGCGTGACCAGCTGTGAGTGGCCAGCTGGGCAGACTACTGGTCCACCTGTTCCTGTGCATGGGCTCAACCTGTAGAGAAGGGCAGGGCTGGTGGGCTTGTTGATATTCAAAAATTTTTTATTTTATGGATATAAACGTGCACTATTTTGGGGCTGCTAGAAACTGACCCCCTCCCAGGTCAGCCTAGCTAAGGTTTGCCAATTTTGTCAGTCTTTTCAAAGGACCAACTTGGTTTTGTTGATTTTCTGTTTCTCTGTTCTCTATTTCATCCATTTCTGTTTCAATTTTTATTACTTCCTTTTGTCTGCTTGCTTTGGATTTAGTGAGAGCTTCTCTTTCCAGTTTCCTAAGGTGAAAGATTATATATTTGATTTGAGACTTTCACCTTTCTTAATGTAGTCATTACAGCTATAAATTTCCCTCTGAGCACTGCTTTAGCTGCATCCCAGAACTTCTGGTAGGTGGTATTTCCACTTTCATTCATCTCCAAATATTTTTTAATTTCCCCTGCAATTTTTTCTTTGACCCAGTGGCTGCTTCAGGGTGCTTGTCTGCAGCCTGAGCAAAAGCGAGGCCCCGTCCCTACTAAAAATAGAAAAAAATGAGCCGGGCTCAGTGGCGCGTGCCTGTATCCCAGCTACTCGGGAGGCCCAGGCAGGAGGATTGCTTGAGCCCAGGAGTTAGAGGCTGCAGTGAGCTGTGATGACGCCACTGCACTCTAGCCTGGACAACAGAGCAAAACTCTGTCTCAGTAAAAAGAAAAGAGTGCTAGTCTATAACTGTAACAGACTCTTTCCAAGGGAAGAAAAATTCCCCAACATCCTCCCACCCTATGGTCTGCCAGCCCTAATTTGAGAAATACTGTCACATGAGGTGACCACAGTACCAGAGACCTGGGTTTTAGGGTAGTCATCTGAACGACCTCAGCTGGGCTGACCAGCACAGCAGTCACCACCCACACATAGTCATTTAATTTAAATTTAAATATTCAGTTCTTCCATCGCACTAGCGTCATTTCAAGTGCTCACCAGGCACACCTGGCTGGTGCTAGAGACTGAACATTTCCAACATCACAGAATGTTCTACAGAAGGGGGCTGATCAGAATACATACCTTTTTTTTTTTTTAGTAATATTAGCAATAATATAAAAACACACATTCTAAAATGTCATACACTTTCTCAGCCCCTCTCCTAAATACATCCATGGAGTTTGGGAAGCCCTAAATTAGGTCCCCCACCCCTCCCAAGAATCCAGCAATTTCCCCATTTTACAGTTGGGAAAACCAAGGCTCAGGAAGGAGAGGTGACAGGTTGTGAGCCACACAGTAAGCAAGTGGCAGAAACAGATTCAAACTTGGGTTTCACTGACTGCCAAGTACCATCCTACACGTCAGCCACCCAGAAACAACAACTGCTTAAGAAGCAAACAATGCCCATGAAGACTGTGAGAGTCAGAACAGTATTAGATCTGAGGTGGGTTCAAGAGTGTCCCCATGACATTCATGCTCACGGGGAACCGTGCAATGTGGTCTTATCTAGAAACAGATGTTAGTTAAGATGAGCTCGTACTGGATGAGGGTGGGCTCTATTCAATGACCAGTGTCTTTGTACGAAGTTGAGAGGACACACAGACACGCAGGGAGGACGCCACATGAAGGCAGAAGCAGAGATCAAAGAGATGTGTCCACAAGCCGACAGACCACAAGGAGTGCCGGCCACCCCCAGAGCTGGAAGGGACAGGAAGGATCCTCCCCTGGGGCCTTTGGAGGGAGCACGGTCCTGCCGACACCTTGATTTCAGACTTCCGGGCTCCAGAACTAAAAGAGAATAGTTTCTATTTTTCTAAAACTACCAAGTTTTTGATACTTTGTTACAGCAGCCCCAGGAAACTCACACAGGGCTAATCCCAAAAACTTCCTGTGATAAAGTGGGCTCTTCACTGAAGGAATTTAGAGGGTTTGTGACTTTGGATGGGAAAAACCACAACTCTTACCCTCAGCAATTCCTGGAATACAGTATAATTCCCAGCAATGATGAACACAGGCAACAAACTACCTCATGTTAAGGGCACTACAGACTTAAAAATTACCAGAGTTACTAGAACTGCTCCTAGATGTTGTTGTTTAAAGCATTAATAAAGCAACACATAAAATTCTCTACCAGGAATTTATCTTAATATTCTGATAACTATATTTTAATAATCAGTTTCCTTTGTTTACCTAAGTATTAAACAAGCTTTTGCTGCTGTCTCTCAAATTAGAGCTTCAGGATCATGGGGTAGGAGAATGTTAAGGATTTTTTCTCTCTTGGAAAGGTCTGTAAACAACACTCTCCTAAACAACTAATGGCTCAAAGAAGAAATTGCAAGGGAAATTAAAAAATACTCTAGATGAACAAGAATGAAAAGACACAGGTGGGATGTAGCTAAAGCAGCGTTCAGAGGGAAACTCATAGCCGTAAACACCTATATTAACAAAGAAGGATCTCCAAACACTAGCCCAACCTTCCACCTTAGGAAACTAGAAGAAGAAGAGCAAACTAGACCTAAAGCGCTAAAGTCATCTTCCTGAGGAGGGGTCCATAGGCTACCCTGGAAGCCAAAAATACCCCTTGCCCAGGCAGGGTCAGAAGCCCTGTCGAGAAAGACCAGAAGGAAATGTACCAAAAAGTTAGCAGTACCTGCTCTTTACAAGTGCAGGGGGAAAAAAAAAGGTTAGCAGAATTTCTCCCTTCTTTTTTGGTCACTTCCAAAATTCCCTTTGAGGGTAACGTGATTTCTATTTGAAAAGCCTAAAAGAATTATTAAAAGAACTCTAATTTCAGGGCTAAAAGACAAGGGTTTGAATCTAAGTGAGTACAAGTTCCTGTCTCTGAGCCTCAGCTTTCCCCTTCGACTGAAAGGGTGGTGGCCCGTTTCCCCGACTGCTGCGACTGCTGCTCACCTGTCGGGCCCAGCCGAGCATGATGGTGTTGTACATGGCGAGTGTGAGCAGCCGCTGCTGGCGGGGCCTGCCATGGTGGGCCACCAGCACGTGGTGGGCAAGGGGCAGGTGGCCGGTCAGCAGGCAACACTCAAAGAAGGCCAGGAGCTTCTGCTGCTGGCCTGTGAGCTGCACCTCTACCTCCTTCTCCGCCGGGGTCCGCTCTTCTTCCGGGCTCAGCTTCCGAGGGGCCTCCTGCAGTGCCTGGGGCAGCTGCTCCTCCCAGAGGCTCTCGGGGGTCCCCCGCGCCCAGCACTGCAGGCAGTCAGCCAGCTGCCCGCTCAGCAGCTGGGGCTCCACCCGCAGGGGCTTGGGCTTCAGCTTCTGGGCCAGCTTCTGGGCCCGCACCTGCAGCTTCACTTCTAGTCGCTGTTTGCGCTTCTGCAGGGTCTGCTTCTCCTTGTCCAATTTCTCTGCCCAGCGACCAGAGGGCCCTGGGGCAGCACCCTTGACCCCCACCTGGGCCTTCCTGGGTGGCTGGAAGCTGCAACCCCCACTGCCGCATTCTGGGAGCCGAGCCACATCCACCCTGTTGACCATCACCTCCGACACACTCTCAGCCTGTAGCTGCCGCACCCGTGCCTCGAGCACTGTGTGGGGGCAAAGGGTGAGGGTGTCAGAGGGACCCTGTCCAAACACCAATCTCTCCAGACCCTATGCTGGGCCAGGAGGTGGAGGCAGCTGATCTTTCCTGGTCATGAGGCCTCAACCCTATGGAACTGCTGACAACTGCCTAATGAGTCTCCCTGCTGGCTGCTGCCATGATTTCTAGACACACGCACCCCACCCAAGGCTCTCAACGCTCAGCATCCCAAACAAGGCCTAGTGTCCCCAAAACCTGCTCCTCCACGTCTCCCATCACTGGCAGCTCTGTCTCCCCAGGTGCTCAGGCCAAGAGCCCTGGGGTGGCCAACAACTCTCTCCCTCCACATCTCACCTGTCAGCACATCCTCTGGGCTCTGCTTTCAAAATCCATCCAGGTGACCTGTCACCTCCCCATCCTCACCTCCTCCTGTTCTCCTCACTCACACCAGCCCTCCCGTCTTCCTGGTCCTACCTCAGGGCCTTTATACGGGCTACCCCGACCGTGCACTATTTCTAATCTCAACAACCACCTGGACAGCTCACAGCCCTCCCTCCTGCCGTCTTCCTCCTCAGCACTCCCTGTAGCTGTCAGAGGCCGCTCCACACACGCTCGACTCTCGGCGTTTATGCTGGTTATGATCTACAAAGTTGCTGTTGACAGAGTTAGTGAAAACTGAACCCTGCTCCTAGGAGAAATACAGGGTTAGGGTCCTATGGCCTCTGGTCACATCTTTCTCAACCAATCAGTACAAACTGTTTTATGTGTTTTTGTTGACATCTTATTGAAAACCTATTGCTGATTTATTATCATTGAACTCATGGCCCACAGAGCTATCACTCGTGCCTGAATGAAGCTCACCTAAGGCGCATCACTGCACTACACACAGGACCATTTTAAGCAGCAAAATCACCAAGAAAAACGCACAAAAGTGTGAAAAGCATGGCACTAAACAAACCACAGAAAGGACCCTTGTTGACGAGATCAGCTAAATGAGAAGGCAAGGCATCACCTTGTCCAGCCGCAGCCGAGAATACTTTCTGCCACTCTGCACAGGTCTGCCCAGACCGTGAAAGTGCAGCAAGGACTGATTTGGGGTTAGAAATAAATCTTTGCAAGTAGAAGAACTTGCAAACACAGAATCCTGGAGTAACGAGGACCAATGTACTTGTCATCTGCTCAACGTGCCTGCCTCACTGGAACACCAGCTGTGAGAAGAGCCACCTTGCTGGCAGCGTTCATGGTCGAGGGTGGCACCTGGCAGGGGCTCAGTAAAGATTTGTTGAAATAAAACAAAAAGACAAGCGTGATCTCAGCCCTCAGTGCTCCAAAACTCAGCAGACACTTTTAAAATAAACAGGTGAGCCTTCAAGCTGCAATGCATTGAGAAGGGGTCGTTGGGGGTGCCTGGGTACTGGCTTCCTCCCGAGGAGGTGACACGCGAGTTAAGGGAGATAGAAGGCACCAGCTCTACAGGTGCGAGGGCCCTGAGGCAAGAGCCACTAGAGAGGTGGGCTCTGCCGATGCCCATTTTACAGTCTGAGCCTCGGTTTCTTCCTCACACAACAGATCACGGGGAAGGGGGTCTGGCTCACCCTCCAGCAGCTCCGCGCGGCCCCAGTCCTTCCGGGGGTCTTGCTCACAGGGGCTAGCGGACGAGCTCCTCCTGGAGCCTGGGCGGACACTGAGGGTCCCTGTGGGAGAGACGAGGGAGGCTGAAGGGAGCTGGGCGGCAAGGGGGATTGGGAAGGGGGTCTTCACTTGGACCGAAATAGCAGGGTCAAAGGGCAAAGAAGCCCTAAATTCAGTGGAAACTCCGTTGTCATGGGTCTTTCATCATTAAGAAACCAAGAGATCAAAGGTGGAAGGAGCCCCTCACGCTGCGAAAATTAAGGCGCAGGATCGAGGAAAGGTACAGAGGGCTCAAAGGTCAAGAGCCCTAAATCCCAAACACGGGATCAGGGGACTCTACAAGAAACCAAGAGTCAAAGGTCAAAGTGTCCTGTTGACCGCCCCCCCCCCAGTCAGGAGCACAGGGCAAAGGCGAGCGAAAAGCGCGGCCGCGCCAGTGAGGTCCTCAGAGCCGCGAAGGGCAAAGGTCGAGGGTGGCTGGATCCCAGGGACGCAAAAAGCCAAAGGTCACGGCCGTGCGGGGAGGAGCGGCAGCCGCGGCGTCGCCATCGGGCCGTGCCCCCGCGTTACCTTCTTCTGCCGGGAGGCCGCGGCCGCCGCAGGACCGCAGGGCTCTCCCCAGCCCCGCCGCACCGCGGCCCCAGCGCACCACCGACATGCCGCACGCGGCCCCCAGCGCCGCCGCCACGGCCCGCGCTGAGCCTGCGCATGCGCTCGCGCCGCCTGCCGGGAGTTGTAGTTCCACGGCCGACGACGGGGGCCAAGGGACGCCCAGGCCGGAAGTGCGCCGCCGGAACCACAACTCCCAGGGGCAGCGGTATCCCGAAGGCGACAGGGCATGCGCCGGAAGAGCCCTCTGATTGGCCCTTCTCTCAGTCCTCAGCGAAGGGCGGAACAGAGCCATTATCGTGGCAACTCGGGCTGACGCTAAGGCTTTGGGAGGACCTGGAACCTGGAAATTTTTTTTTTTTAAGGAATATTCACCTAATAATTAGGACAGCGTTCTGCAATTTAGAGATTCTTGTCCACAGTCTTCATTGAGTGAACGACAACTTTGGGGTGGAAACAATTACTACCACCAGTTTATTGTGGAGGAAGCAGAGGTTCAGAGAGGTCGACCAACTTGCTCAAAGACACACAGCATGACATTAGCGAGATTGGAAAGAAAGTCCAAGTCTATGTGACTCCCAGCCGAAAAGCCAAGGGGATTTTGGGCGACGTGTTTCCTGGACATCTTCCTCACCCACTAAGCCCCAGCCCCCAAGGACAGAGGCAGAATGGATCAGGGAGAGTGCATTAGCCTGTTAAATGAAGATGATGACAAATGGAGTGAAATAATCCCTGCAGTCTGGATCCATCCCTGGCCTCCTGGTGATCCTGCTCAGGAGTGGGCAAGGCCAGAGCTTTAGAATCAAACATGGAAGGCATGCCCACCTACCATTCAGCTGCGGAAACTGAGGCCTGGACGGAAGAGTTCCTGTTCTGGGACCAGCTGACACGTGAAGGATGAGAACGGGAATATCTGGGGTAACCATGTTCCAGGCGGATGTCAGCAAGGACAAAGGCCCTGAGGCAGGAACATGCCCCAGGATAGCTGGAGGAACTTGAGCAGAGTGGGGTCCAGGGAGAGGAAGCAAAGACGAAGCTGGAGGGGCTTAGGGGCCAGGCCACACTAGGCCTTAGGGGCCTCCACTCAAGCTGTCATCGGTCCCCAAATGCTTGGACTTTGGTTTCCCCATCCGGCCAGAGTGAGGACTGGACTTGTGCTCTGGAAGGACCAGCCACCCGGGCCTGGCAGCCCCTTAACAGCACATTCCAGACGCAGCTGCCCACGTGGGTCTGGGCACGGTGATGCCACTGGCTGGGAATGTTTTCAGCAGATAGCAGCATCCTCCCTAACCTGCTTCAGCGCACCCCAAGATGCCCCAGGGGGCTGTGACCTCAGACCTGAGTCACTCCTGGGGTCGGCTTCCTGGTCCCGGGGGCTGAGTCAGCTGGGCCTGGTCTCCTAAGACCTAGAGGCACCCCCTCGAATCCCTGCAGTCTGGCAAAGCCAGGAACCTGGGTAGAAACCAAGACTTCTGAATTCTTTTACCCGCCATTTCTCATGCCTCAGTTTCCTCTTATATTTATTTGATGAGACATCAGACTCCCTAAACCAGAATCTCCCCAAGAGCCAGGTTCCTCAATCTTAGTGGTGAGAAAGTTATTCTCTTAATTCCCATTCAAACTTTCTGCTGATGTCCACTGGGAAGCCTCACCTAGCACCCCCCTGTATTAAACACCAGTCTCAGCATCCTGACTGTGATTGTATTGATCTGAGATTTCTCACATTGTTCTCTCTCCTTTGTATTTGTTTTTACAGCTTACTGTCAACTTGTCAATGTATGGCACTGGTTTTCCACTTCTGATGGTGACGCTAAGTTTCTTTGTAAAACTTAAGGAAGAAAAATATTAATAACACACAAGACTGGTGAAGACAGATGTAGTTAAAATGGAGAATACAGTGCTAAGTATTCTTGGAATGGAATTCGGGAAACATTCTGTTTCAGAAACTGTCCTCTTGTTCTTTTTTTTTTTTCTGAGACAGAGTCTCGCTCTGTCACCCAGGCTGGAGTGCAGTGGAGTCATCACAGCTCACTGCAGCCTCCAACTCCTGGGCTCAAGTGATCCTCCTGCCTCAGCCTCCCGAGTAGCTGGGACTATAGGCACCACCATGCCTGGCTAATTTTTCTATTTTTAGTAGAGATGGGTCTTGCTCTTGCTGAGGCTGGTCTTGAACTCCTGGGCTCAAGCAGTCCTGCTGCCTTGGCCTCCCAGCTGGGATTACAGGTGTGAGCCACCGCACCCGGCCTGTCCTCTTGTTCTATGTCACCTAGGTTGGGGTCTCACCAAAAACATCTCATCCAAATTGAGCCAAATCGAGCGTTCAGATGATTCTGGGTTGTGGGATGCTCTATGAGACTTCAGAAGTGTCCATATTTTTAAAAAGGCAAAGAAAGTTGGGAATTGCTAGATGGAAGGAGATGGTATTAGGTTCCTGCAGTCACTGGGACAAATGACCACAAACTTGATGCCTTGAAACAACAGAAATTCATTTTCTCACATTTCTGGAGACCAGAAGTCCAAAATCAGTTTCATGGGACTGAAATAAAGGTGTCATCAGAGCCGGGCTCCCTCTCACAACTCCAGGGAGGTCATCCTGCCTCTCCCAGTTCCTGAGGGTTCCAGGCGTCCTTCATGTGTGGCCACGTCACTCCAATCTCTGTTTCTGTGGTCACATCACCTACTCCTCTGTGTCTGTGCCAAATCTACCTGTCTCTCTCATGAGGGCACCTGTCATTTAGGTGGCGAATTTAGGACCCATCAGGATAATCTCCTGAATATCATCTGAAGATCTTAACTGCATCTATGAGGACTCTTGCCGGGCGCAGTGGCTCAAGCCTGTGGTCCCAGCTACTTGGGAGGCTGAGGCAGGAGGATCGCTGGAGCCCAGGAGTTGGAGGCTGCAGTGAGCTGTGATGACTCCACTGCACTCCAGCCTGGGTGACAGAGCGAGACCCTGTCTAAAAAAAAAAAAAAAAAAAAAGATTCTTTTTCCAAATGAGGCAAACTTCACAGGTTCTGGGGATTAGGATGTGGACATAACCTTGGAGCCAACCACGGAGGCTAAAGGGAGGAAGAGACCACTGAACACACAGCATGAGCCCAGTCCCGATTTTTTCAGAGGAAAAAAGCTATTAAAGGTGACAACAGGGAATACCTAAGCGGGGATGGTAGATTAACTTGCAGCTTTGTTACGAGGAGAAGGATTTTGCTCTTAGGAGACACGTGCTGTGTGGATGCATCTCTCCTAGAGGGGAAACGGTACCACGGCGTAGCTTACTCTCAAATATCGACTTACATGAAAAGATTGCATACATGTGTTGTTTCCAGTGTAACATACCTGCGGAGCAGTGCACACATTGAGAATACAGCCCAGTTAATTTTCACAAACTGAACACACCTATGAACAGGCGTTCCAAAGGACAGGAATGGAACAAGCCAGCCCCCGAAGCCCCCAAAGCCTGCTCCTGCCCCCTCCTGGCCATTGCATCCCAAGGGTGGTACCCTGTCTTGATGTCTTACACCGTAGGTTGATTTTGCCCATCCTAGAATGGACATAAATAGACTTCTTTTGTGTCTGGCTGTTTTAACTCAGCGTTATTTTTGTGAGATTCATCCCACTTGTATGTTTCAGGGGTTTACTCTTCTTCATGGCTGTGGAGCATTCCACTGTGTGAATTTGCTGCAGTGCATTTACCCATTCTCCTGCTGACAGAGGGCAAAAAGAATATAGAATCAAGGAATCCAGGAATAGGGTGTACAGGTGTTCATTGTACCATTCTTACAACTTTTGTGTAGGCTTTAAGTCTTTCAAAAAACCACAGTGAGACACTACTTTAACCCCACTAACATGGCTATAATCAAAACAACGGCTGATAACAAATGCTGGTGATAATGTGGAGAAGTCAGAAGCCTTGTGTATTGCTGATGGGGATGTAAAATGGTGTAGTCGCTGTGGACACGGTTTGGCAGTTCCTCAAAAAGCTAAGCGTGGAGTTTCCATATGACCCAGAAATTCCACTCCTAGGTAAATGACCAAGAGAAATGAAAACATATGTCCACACAAAAACTTGTATACAACGTTCATAGCACCATCATTCACAACAGCCAAAAGGTGGAAGCAACCCAAATGTCTACTGACAGATGAACAAACAGAATGTGGTCCATCCACACACTGGAATATCACTCAGGCATGAAAAGGAAGGAGGCTCTGACACAGGCTACAGCGTGGATGGATCCTGAGGACATCGTGCTCAGTGTGAGAAGCCAGATGCAGAAGGACACACAGTGTGAGACTCCATTTATATGAAATGTCCAGAATAGGCACAGCCACAGAGACGGGACGTGGATTCGTGGTTGCCAGGGGCTGGGGAGGGGATGGGGAGTGACTGCTGATGGGGATGGGGCTTCCTTTGGGGGTGATGAAAATGTTCCAGAAGGAGATAGTGGTGATGGTTGCACAACTCGGTGAGTGTACTAAAAACACTGAATTGTACACTTTAAATGGGTGAATTGTATGGTATTCAAATTATATTTCAATAAAGCTGTTATTGGCTGGGTGCGGTGGCTCATGCCTGTAATCCTAGCACTCTGGGAGGCCAAGGTGGGATGGTCGCTTGAGGTCAGGAGTTCAAGAGCAGCCTGAGCAAGAGCCAGACCCCGTCTCTACTAAAAATAGAAAAAATTAGCCGGGTGTGGTGGCACATGCCTGTAGTCCCAGCTACTTGGGAGGCTGAGACAGGAGGATCGCTTGAGCCCAGGAGTTGGAGGTTGCTGTGAGCTAGGCTGACGTCATGGCACTCTAGCCAGGGCAGCAACAGAGCAAGACTCTGTCTCAAAAAAAAAAAAGCTGTTATTAAACAAACTCAGACACCTGAGGCAGGGTCGACTTCCCAGGTGTGCGTCCCATCTTCTCACATGGGCCCCCAGAATATCCTGGTGGGGTCACTGTAGGAAGGGAAGACCTGCATTTCCAACTGGCCAAGAAGGCAGAGGATATTTATGCAGTGTCTATGTGCTGTGCTGTCTGGCCAGCGTGTTACGTGGACTGTCTCATTGTATCCTTCCAGACATCCCTTTAGTGGTCCATTTTACAGAGGAGAAACCGAGGTTTGGGGAGTTAAAGTGATGCTTGCAGGGCCCTCCAGTGCTGGCCTCAGGGCTCTGAGTCTGGGGAGCAGGTTGGGCTGTTCCTGGGCCATGGGGGATACCCTCCCTAATCTCAGTCGTGGGGTCAGTCTAAGGCTGAGGCACTTGCCACACCCACTGTGTGACCTGCCTGGGCCAGGAAGAGAGAGTCGGGGAATCCCTGAGCCACCAGGAAAGCATCCTGGCATCCAGCCCAACCGGTTGTCCCTCCAGAGGGCTTCTGGTCAGGGCAGGCTGGTCACCATGTCTTCACCCTGGTGCTATTTAAAGATGCCACCTGGGGCCGTGGCCGCAGGACTGGGCCATTGAGAGCAGAAGGCAGGCATTGGGATCAGGGCTGTGCCCTCTGTTCCCACAATGGAAGTCGATGCTCCTTTCTGGGCCTCGGTTTCCCCACCTGTCAAGGACCCCTCTTGGCTCTGAGTCTGTGAAGGTCACTTGGAGCCCACAGCATGGGGTGGGTAGGTGAGGGGTGGGGCAAGCCACCTTGCTGGGAGCTTCCCCGTGGGGCTGGGGTGTGGCTGTAAGTGAGGAGTAGGTGTGGGTGTGAACAGGGCCACCCCATTCCTGCCGCCTCTGACGTACAGTACTGGTGGACACTGGGGCGTGGGTACCCCACCAGACGGCCATCAACACGCCTGCGTGGCCATCCTCCCAACAGCTACCTCCCACCCACCTGCCCAAACACACATTCTCACACCCCTCCCTGATGTTCACCTGCCCATGCACTCACACGTCGCCCCACCCTCCACCCTGCCTTGAAGCCCCTGCCCTCAAGGGTCTGGATCTCAGGAAGCTCCATTCAGAGGGGGAGTTGAGTCCCACCAGGGCATGTCCAGTCCCGGGGCCCAGCTGGCAGGGACTGATGCATGTGCCAAAACCTTCCTTCTCAACCCCTGTGCATCTCCATTTCTGTCTCTCTCTGCCTCTCTCCATCATCATCTCTCTCTGTCTCTTCCATATCTCCCTGTCTTTGTCTCTCACAGACTCTCTGACTTGTCCCTATCTCTCCCTGTAGACTCTGTCTCTGTCTGCCTTTCAGTCTCTCACAGTCTCTCTCTCCCTATAGCTGTCTCTGTCTCTCAGTCTCTGTCTCTTAGAGTTTCTCCCAGCCTCTCATCTCAGCATCTCACAATCTCTGTATATCAGTCTCTCTCTGATCTGTCTCACTTGTCTCTATCTTGTGTCTCGTCTCTGTCTCTGTGTTTGTCTCAGTGTCTCTTGTCTCAGTTTCTGTGTCTCTGTCTCTCGTCTCAGTCTCTGTGTCTCTTGTTTCTGTCTCTTGTCTCTGTCCCTTGTCTCTTTGTCTCTTGTCTCTGTCTCTGTGTCTCTGTCTCTTGTCTCTGTGTCTCTGCCTCTCTTGTCCCGGTGTCTCCGGTCTCTGCCACTGTGTCTCTCAGCCTCCCTCCGGGCCTCCGCGGCCTGCCTCTCTCGCCCCCGCAGCCCTCGCAGCCCCGCAGCCCACAGTCTGGGCCCGCCGGTGACGCCGGTGACTCCCGGACACGCCCCATGGGACAAACACGTGCGGAGGCCGCGCTGTGAAGAATGGGCACCACCCGCCACCGCCTGGCCCCGCCCCCGCGGCGCTCATTGGCCAGCGCCGAAGTTCCGTTGGTCGGCTCCCCGACCCCGTCCCGCCCCCGCAGCGCGGGCCCCGCCCCCGAGGCGCCCTATTGGCCCCGAGTGGTGGCAGAGCCGCGGACGCGCGGGGCGAGAGGGGCGCGGGGCGATGCGCCGCCGCCTGTGGCTGTGCCTGGTCTGGCTGCTGCTGGCACAGGAGCCCGGCGCCGCTGGGGCCCCGAGCGCGTCGCGGGGAGCGCGCAGCTACCCGCACCTGGAGGGCGACGTGCGCTGGCGGCGCCTCTTCTCCTCCACCCACTTCTTCCTGCGCGTGGACCCCGCCGGCCGTGTGCGGGGCACCCGCTGGCGACACGGCCCCGACAGTGAGTGCGGCGGGGGCAGGGGTCCGCGTGAGAGGCGCTGGTGACAGCAGGGGCAGCAGGAACAGCACTGGCCAACGGCACCGCAGGGGGGGTCCCGGCGGCTGGGCTGTGTCCGTCCCTGTCTGGGGCCTCAGTTTCCTCAGCTGTGAAATGGGCGCAGCCCACCTGGTAGGAGGGCTGGACAGCCAAGGCGAAGGATGCAGAGGACGCTCCCCGCTCCGTGTGCAAAAGCCCTGAGGGTGAGGTCACCCACCCCCATTGATGGGCAGGAAACCGAGGCTCCAGTTACTTAGTGAGGCGAGGGCAGAGGAGGGGTTTGAACTCTGGACTCTCAACACTACAAAACCAAAGTGAGGACTTGCCTGAGTTGGGGACTCCTCTGTTTCTCCCCAGATACCCCATTTGGCAGACGAGGAAACTGAGGCACAGAGAGGGGAAGTGGCCTGCCCAGGATCACACCGAGGGCGGGGGTGGAGCTGGGCCCGGCAGTTCAACCTCATAGAGTTGAAGTCGCCGTCCCTTCTGCTCGGCTCTGTCCCCAGGGCCCCACCCAGCAAACAGTAGGCACTCAACTAGGGTTTGTGGAATGCTGGCGGCAAGAGAGGCCAGGGCAAAGAGGAGGGAGGGGCATGACTGGGAGAGCAGGGGAGGCGGTTTCCCCACAGCCTCAGGTCCAGGCAGGGGAACTGGGGAGGGGGCCAGTAATCGCTGGCTGCGCCTGAATCACCTCCATTAGGGCAGATAATCACCCCCTGCCCTCCCCAGCCGCTTTCATCTGGGCTCCCAAGGCCCTCATTAGGCCACATGCGACAGGGCAAGGATGGGGACTGGCTGGGCCGGTCCACGGGTGGTGTGCATGGCCAGGCGGGTGGCCTCACACTGGGGCAGAGGCCTGGCTCTGCTGGGTGATCTGAGGCAGTCGCTACGTCTCTCTGAGCCTCGGTTTCCCCACTGGACAGCAGTGGCGATGATGATTGATGGCTGTATGGGTGGGACTCGGAGCTCTCCTCCTTCATTCATTGGGTGGTTATTAATTGGGCACCGCCTGTGTGCTGTGCTAGGCATGGGGACCTGGTGGTGACCAAGCTGGCCCTGCCCAGCACCCTTCTGGGGCTTCCAGAGCAGAGAGAAGAAGTGAATAGGTGGACTAGGAATGTGACAATTTCCAAGGGGACCAGGTGGGGTGCACAGAAAATGGAAGAGGTAATGCTGGGAGGCTGACCTGCGGCCCCGTCATCTGGGAGGACTAGGAGGCCGCTCTGCAGAGCTGCAGGTTGGTGTGGGCCTGTGTAGGGCAGGGAGCTGGCTGGGCACAGGAGGAGCTGGGTGCCCAGCCGGGGAAGTGGCCTGGGGTAAGCGAGGTGGGGAGGGCAGGTGTGGGTGATTAGTGGCTGGCTGCACGGGGCCTCAGGCCACCAGGTTCAGACTGAAGGCCAGAGAGCAAGGCCTTGACTGAAGAAGAGGCCCCAGTGCCCGGGGGAGCTGAGGGTGCTGTGCTGGACAGGACACTGCACGCTCAGAGAGGGGCAGGGCTCACCCAGGGTTGCCCATGGACGGGTGGGGTCCAGATCTGGCTCTGACATCCCAGGCCTCAGCTTGTCCCTCTGAAAAGTGGGCACAGGCAGCAGCTCCCACCTAGGGCTGCCATGTGGGCTCGGTGGGTGCAGCGTGTGTGGAATGTACTCCAGCATGTTAGTGGTTACCATCGACCCAAATGTGCCGTCTGTGAACACCTGGTGTCCCACTCCACGCCTGGAGCACCATCTCCCCGAAACTGTGCGTGGACTTGGCTGGCTGAGCTGCCAAGTGAGGACCTCGAGGACCGTGCAGGGTGTGGGGCCCGAGTGCCCACTGCCGGGGCTGCACGGCTGTTGTCCTGTCGTCCTTTTTTTTTTTTTTTGAGACAGTCTTGCTGTCGCCCAGGCTGGAGTGCAGGGGCATCATCACAGCTCACTGCAGCCTCCAACTCCTGGGCTCAAGTGATCCTGCTGCCTCAGCCTCCTGAGTAACTGGGACTACAGGCACCACCACCACACCCGGCTGATTTTTCTTTTTTTTTTATAGAGACAGGTCTTGCTCTTGCTCAGACTGGTCTTGAACTCCTGATGTTACTTCTACTTGTTATCAGAGCTTGTCCGGGGCAGGCACCCACCACCTTTTGAACCTGCAGTTTGAACCCTCTGGGCCTGAAGTTTGGCTTGATTTTCTTGCCCCTGGTGGGTCCGACTGGGCATCTGGGGCCCCTGACCTCTGACTTGGATGCTGTGCGTGGGTTGAATCGCATGGATAAGGACATTGGCCTAAACAGGGGCCTCTCCTGCTCCAAACCGTGCCGCAGCTCCCCAGCGTTCTCCAGAGAAGGGTCAGGCCCCTCCCTGCAGCCCTGCACTTCCTCCAACCCTCAGGGCGAATCCTGCCTCTCGGCCTTTGTCCTGGCCATTCTCCCTGCCATGGCCTGGGGGAAGCTCCCGGGTGTCTGTCCTGGCCCCAGAGGGTCCTGGAGGCAGCACGGTGTTCACCAGTGGGTGCTCAGGGATGAACAAATGGGCAGCCAGCGAGTGGAAGGGCCCAGGGGCCGAGGCCCTGCCCTGACCCAGTACCTGCCCCGCCCAGCAGGCGTCATCGAGATCCGTTCTGTCCATGTGGGTGTTGTGGTCATCAAGGCCGTATATTCGGGCTTCTACGTGGCCATGAACCGCTGGGGCCGCCTCTATGGGTCGGTGAGTACCGGGCAGGCGAGGACAGGGGTTGGTGGGTGGCGGGAGGGTCCTCTGGCCTCACGCCCCGCCCCGCAGCGGGTCTACACTGTTGATTGCAGGTTCCAGGAGCGAATCGAGGAGAATGGCTACAACACCTACGCAGCGCTCCGCTGGCGCCACCGTGGTCAGCCCATGTTCCTGGCACTGGATAGGAGGGGGGCCCCCCGGCCTGGCAGCCGGACAAGGCGGCACCACCTGTCCACACACTTCCTGCCCGTCCTGGTCTCCTGATGCCCCACGAGGCCGGAAGGGCCTCTGATAGACTCGTGAGGACCAGGCCTGAACTGGTGCCTGTTCTTTGAGTGCCTGCTGTGTGCCTGGTGCCGGGGACACAGTGGGGCGCACAGAGGAGGCCAGCTCTCAGGGAGCCCCCAGGGGGGATGGACACTGAGCAGGTATCCCCATGTCCAGTCAGGAGTTGGGGGGTAAGGACCCCACAAGGCATCTCCTGGGTGGAAGGATGCAGTTGTATGGTTGTCAGAAGCCTGGGAAGAGCGTTCCAGGTGGGGCCCAGCCAGCCCAAGGCGGGGAGGTGGGAACACATCGAGGGGTGGAGGACAGCGAGGTTGGGCCTGGGGCCATGGAAAGAGGGTGGAAGAGGAGGAGGCTGGGCCAGGGTGGAGCAGGCAGGGAGACTGTCACACAGGCACCACCCATACAGGGCAACAGCTCAAAGACGTCCCCATCCTGATCCTGGAGACCTGTGGGTATGTCACCTCCCATAGACACAGGGACTCTGCAGATGGGATTGAGTCCCTCGAGATGGGAGGTCATCGTGGATGACCTGGGGGGCCCAGCATCACCACAGGGTTCTCCTACAAGGAGGCAGGAGGGTCAGAGGCAGAGAGACTGGAAGAGGCTGCGCTGCTGGCTCTGAAGATGGAGGAAGGGGCCCCGAGCCAAGGGATGCGGGCGGCCTCTAGATGCTGGGAAAGGCAGGAGATGGGTTCTTTCTCTGGAGCCCCCAGGAAGGACCCGCCCTGCCGACCCTCACTTTAGCCCAGTGAGGCCATGTCAGACTCTGACCCCAGAACTGTCAGATAATAAATGTTTTAAGCCATTGAGTTTGTGGGCATTTGTTACAGTAGTAGGAAAAACACACACACACACACACACACACACACACACACACATACACGCGATGCCTGAAACTGTTTTCATGACAAAATGATCACCAGAGCTCCTGGGTTCTCCTGGGATAGGCAGAGGCCTGGGGGTGGGGGACAGGTGCCGCGTGCTGAGTGCCCTCCTCTCCCTGCAGCTCGTGGGCTCCAACTCCAGACAAAGAAAGCGGGGAGCTGAGAGCCCAGGCTTCTCTTCCATATATGGGGTTATGAAGCCATCTGCCCCCAGGGGGCAGGGGAGGGCCAACCTGGCGGAGGTGACAGCCCCGGGGGATGGGACGGGTCAGGGCTCCCTGCCCCGTTCCAGCTGCCACCTCTGACTTACAATGCAGAAAGCAAAGTGGGGCTGAGGCACCTGCTGGGAGGCGCTGGGAAGCCTGGCATGGGGAAAAGCCCCCTGCTCACCCTGCAGAGACTGGGGGGCCTACCCCAGGGGACCCTGGGCAATGTCTGAGAACATGGTGGCTGTCAGGGAGGGCGTGCCCCAGGCGTGGAGTGGGTGGGGCCGGGGATGCTGCTCAGCTCCCTGCAGGGCCCAGGACAGCCCCAATGTCCACAGTGCCCAGGGCGACCCTGCCTTAGTGGACCCTCCAGACTCTGCCCTACGTTAAGCCGGGGGAAAGGGCATTGCCATTTGAGTTCTGCTGTTTGGGGCTGCAAACTGTCAGAGCAGCTAAAATAAAACTGCTGACACCCAGCGCTAGTGAAGACCTGGAGAAACTGGATCCTTCATATGGCGCAGGTGGGAACATAACACGGTACCAGATCGAAACAGTTTGGCAGTTTCTTCTAAAACTAAACGTGCAGCTACCGTACAACCCAGCAATTGCGCTTGTGGGCATTTACATCCCAGAGAAGTGAAATCTCTGTTCACACAAACCTGTACACAAGGGTTCTTAGCAGCTTCACCCATCACAGCCAAGAAGGAGGAATCACCAGATACCCTTCAAAGGCGGAGGTCACACAGACCGCAGCACACCCATGCAGGGAGCGCCGGACGTGAGGGGTGCACACAGGAAGCGGTGCCACAGTCCGCTGCGTGGGTCCCCGCGGTCCTGGGGGCCAGAGGCTTGTGCGCAGCTGGGTGTGACCCAGTTGGGGTCCTGCTCCTCTGGCCTCCCCACGGGAAGGAAGTGCATGCCCTGTGGCCACAGACCCCACCTCCCAGCCTCTCCCGAGAACCTACAGAACTGGAGTCTCAACTCCCTAAACACTGCACAAGACAAAGCTCCCACTTGCCAGTGGGAAAAATGGGCCCAGCCGTGGGCCTGCGTGCTCGGTGGCAGTGGCCCGTGTGGCCTTCCACTGGCTGCTGGAACAGATCACCACAGACTTGGTGGCTTAGAACACACTTATTCTCTTACAGTCTTGGAGGTCGGATGTCCCCAAACCAAGGATAATCCAGGATAATCTGCACCTCAACGTCCTTACCTTAGTCTTACCTGCAGAGCGCCAGGCGTGTTACCCTATAAGGTGCCCACAGGTTCCGAGGACGAGGATGTGGAAGTCTTTGGGGGCTGACACTCTGAGGGCCACAGCCCTGAGGGGGCCCTGGCCACAGTTGTCACAGTCACAGATGCTTCTCTCTGGCTCTGTGGGCCCAGCAGCATCTCCCAGGATGGTTCGCTGGGATGTTGTCTCAGTAGTAAAAGCCAAGAAACGACCTAGTGCAGGGCCAGGGACAGGCAGGATCCAGGTCACCAGCCGAGTGGGTGGAGCAGACGTGTGAATCTCTGCAAAGCACCAAGTCAGGGCATGGGAACACGTGTGCTCCACTCACTGCAGCCGCCCACAGGCAGTTCCCGGTGGGCTGCGGACGGGGCCGGCGGCGGGGCGAGGGGTTCTCTCCACTATCCGTCTAGACCATCTGATACTTGGGCCATGGGAGATAAACAACCCCACCACCCCAGCCCACAGTGCCTGTGCAGGTCCCCACGCCCCGCCAGCTTTGCCCTGAGCTGGCTTATGCCCACGGTCAGGCGTCCACCTGCCCTGATCACAGAGCGCCAGCGGTGTTGACCCAGCCGGGGAACCCTGCGTGACCGAACACGGGAGGTGGGGGCAGCTGGCTGGAGCAACATCCTGCCTGTTCAATGCAGCATTGTTTTCATTGTTTTAAAATTCGCGACCTGGTGACACTTTGCCATCTTCTTGTTGAATATTGCCAGCTCAGACTTCCAAGGTTTAAGTTTGTCATCGTGGGCTCAACAGCTCCTGGGCATCCCCAGCTGAGCCCCAGTTGGGGCATTTGCTTGGCTCCTGGGCCTACAGGATGCGCAGACCCTCTGGGGACAGGGAGGCCCCCAGCGAGCCAGGCAGCTCGGCCCCTCCAGACACACTGGCGCAGAAGGAAGACGCCAAATCACCTTTCTCTTTTTAAGTGGTGTATTTTAAATAGCTTTCAAGATACACATTTTTTCCTTTAAAAAACGTCTGTCTGAGCAGTTTTGTTCTTGGGTTTTGCTGGTCTTCCTCGTGGTCCCGAGCCCCCCAAACTCCGGGTTGTGAGGGCAGCCTGGGGACCTGCGCAGCCTGTCCTGGTGGCACTTGCGACCCTGGTAGAGCAGCTGCACCCCATCCTTCCACAGATCATGCATGGCCGCGTGTGAGCTAAAACGTCCATTTATTTCAAAGCAGTAATAATTTAAAATTATAAAAACCTTTCCGCCGTCGAACGTTTGTTTAGAGGGTGAGTTAGAGACAGGGACGGGGAGGCTGAGGACGCCCCTGGGGGGACCATGTGGCCTGCGCCCTCCGAGCCGGGAGCAGCCAGTGAGCAGGACGTCCCTCCGGGGGCTGAGGGCCGGTGGCCAAGCCCTGGTCCCACCCTGGGCCCACTGGGCGCTGACCGACCAAGCAAGTCTGCAGGTGCCACAGTGGTGACGGAGCCGGGGTGGGCGGGGAAGGACTGGAGCCTTCCCAGCAGCTTCGGGGGCGCAGTGGGCAGGGGTGGGCGCCGGCCGAGGTGGGCTCAGGAGTTACTTGTGGCGTTCTCGTTGCTGGGCGAGCTGGAGGAGGACGAGGAGGACGAGGAGGAGAAGCTCACCCCCGTCAGGCCCGGGGGGTTTGTGGCCGTGTTCTGTCCTGTGAGGCTTTTTCGGCAGACAGGGGGGGGACGGGGGCGGGGGAAGGGGCGGGTTAGAGGCTGGCCGGAGCGGGGGGGGGGGGGGGGGGGGGGGGGGGGGGGGGGGGGGGGGATTGGCAGGGGGCGGGCTGGCGACTCACCTGCTCCAGCCAGGGCACGATGCAGCCGTTGTGGAACAGGTGGTTGCAGGGCAGCTGCCGCACGCTCTCGCCCAGCGCGTAGTCATCCTTGCACACAGGGCACTCAAGCCCGGAGCCTGTGGGGTGCAGGATGAGGCCCAGGCGGGACGATGGGCACCCACTGCGCCCCCGCCCCCGGGAGTCTCCCCTCGGGGGAGTCCGCCTGGCCAGACCCCCAGGCCCCAGGCTGGGTAGCCTCAGACATGAGAGAGAAGCAGTGTGTCCCAGGCTGCAGAGCGGACCCCGTGACAGAACCCTCTGCTTCAAGCAGACCTTTAGGAAAACAACCCTAAAGCAGGACACCCAGGGGCAGATCGTACCTACGTGCTCCTCAGTGACGGGGACAGTGGGGAGGGCCTGGATTTTCTCCTTGTCTGCGGGTGGGGGGCCCGTGTTTTCAAACTGATTGAGAAGCTGAAAGACAAGAGGCCAGAGTGCCGGGGGCTCCTGGGGGAGGGCAGCCGCCTTCGGCCCAGCCCAGGGCTCTGAAGTGCACGGCTGCGAGACCTGCAAAAGCACCGAGGCCTTGTCTGTCCTGGGCCTCTGGACCCCTGGGAGCCCACCCTGGTAGGGTCAGAGGTCACTGTGGCACCCCCACAGCCCCTGCTTGACGGGCAGCTGGGAAACTCCGCCCATACAGGGCCCGCATCCATGGCCCTCAGGGCCTGCCAGTGACAAGACACTCAAACGCTCACTGGTGAGTGGCCAACTTGAGGGCAGGGCCTGGCTGACGTGCCCCCCAGGAAGGTGAAGCTGACACGCGGGAGTGCCACAGAGCCCAGAGAAGAGGGACCGTAGGCCCAGGGCGAGTCCTCCCACAGTGCAGCTGCCACACTCTGCGGGGCATCAGGAGGCCCCAGGCTGTCAAGACGCAGGGACAGGCAGGAGGCGGGAGACACCCCAGTGCCAACCACATGCGAAGAGGACAGGAAGCCCAATCCCTCCCCCAGCCCAGCCTGGGCTCCCACCTGTACCTGTGTGATGATGGCATCTAGGCCATTGGCCCCCCAGGCGTAGTCCATTGGGTTCGAGTGCAGGACACCCCTGGGGGGAGAGGTCAGGGTTCGAGTGGCTGCAGGCTGGGCGGGGGCAGCCCCCCCCTCCTACTCACCAGGGGCCCAGGCCCAGGTTGGGGATGGTGGCCGGAGTGATGATACCGTTCACCAGCTGCTGGATGATCCTGGAAGGGGTTGGGGGTGGGTGTTAGCGTCCAGCCTCCAAGTAGCAGCTTTTGCTAGTATTTTTTAACTTTTTTTCTTTTTTTGAGGCAAGGTCTTGCTCTGTCAGCCAGGCTGGAGTGCAGTGGCACCACCATAGCTCACTGCAGCCTCCAACTCCTGGGCTCAAGTGATCCTCCTGCCTCAGCCTCCCAGGGCGCTAGGGTTACAGGTGTCAGCCACCACGCCCGGCCCCTACATTTTTTTTTTCAGAGATGGGGTCCCATTCTGTCACCCAGGCTGGGGTGCTGTGGTGCGAACGCAGCTCACTGTGGCCTCCAACTCCTGGGCACATGAGATTCTCCTGCCTCAGCCTCCAAAAGTGCTGGGTTTATAGGTGCGCAACACTATGCCTGGCTAAATTAGCAGCTTTTAAAGATTCTTTTCAGCAAGAGACACACACAACCACAGAAGGGATCAATTGCCACAAGAGGAATCCAGCGACCTTCCCTCCTACTCAGTTCTGGTCCACCCCAAAGCCGTGTCTAAAACCCAGGGGCCCCATGATATTCTGAAATTAAAAAAATAAATTAAAAAAAAAAAAAAAAAGAACAGTATTACAATGGGCTGTAGTAGAAACAATTATAAGCAGGAAAAAAGAAGCAAGAGTATATTTTTTAAAAAAATGAATAAAGCTAACAAAAAAAGATTTGTGATAAGGAAAAATAAAATAAAATAAAACCCAGGGGGAGGAAACTGCTCTGGGCAGCTGCATTCTAACCCCACGCGTCCCAACATCACTCCACATGGGTCCCTTGAGTCGTAGGGTTCACTCTGCTGGTTCTACGGGCCCCGCAACATGGCACGTTCCTGCCTCCAAAGTGCTGTGTGGGGCCATAGCTCCCAAACTCCGATCTTACTGAGCAGGGCCCTCTCGGCCACCCCCAGGCCCCCTCACCCTTCCAGTGTGGGGACGCCTTCCTGCCGGCCGGTGGCCCTCCGCGCGGTGAGGCGGGCACGGGGCTGCCGGGCGCCATACCGATGCCGGGATGGGTGCTCTCTCTCCCGCCGGCCCTCGGGGTCCCTGCTGTCATCGGCCTGCGCCCCAGGAGGGAATGTGGGGATCTCGAAGCTGTCGTCAAAGATGCCGAAAGCAAACTGTCCGTAGCCCTGCGGCAGCGTGAAGAGGTGCTGGTCCACGTTCTGGGGAGAGGAGGGGAGTGACCACGGAGCAGAGCCCAACACTGAGGGGGGCAGCCAAGGCCTGCAAGGTCTGCCAGGCAGACGGAGACGGGGAGGGGCAGAGGTGGTCACTGATGTGAGGCAGGTGAGGGAGAGTGGCCAGGAGGCCCCAACGGCCCAAAAACTGCCACATCGGCCCAAGCAGCATCAGGACCACATGATCAGCCTGCACAGCAGCCACCTTCCACGTCCTCTAGGGGAGATCCCAGGGAGGTCTCAGGCAGGGCTTCTGAGACACAGAGGAAACAGGATTAAAGAGAGGGGCGCAGCAGTTGAGGCATGGTGTGCAGGAGCACAGGAAGACGGGCTGTGGGCCAGGCCAGGAGGCCTGGGGGTGAGGACAGGTTCACTGCAGCCCCAGCCAGGCAGGGTGGGCAGGAACAGCAGGAAAGCGCCAGTCCCTGGGGCAGGTGACTGCCAGCAGGATGAGGGGGCACAGGCCCCAACTCACTTCGAACGGCTGCCGGCTCTGGTCCGTGGGGGCTGTGGAGGGGGCAGAACCGTTTTCTGTATTCCTGGGGAGAGAAGAGCATGTCAACAGGCTCCCCCAAGCCCCTATAGCTGTGGGGCACTCTCTGCCCCCTGCAACCCCATTTCTGGGCCTGCGTGTCAGGAGAGTGAGACTCATACAATCTATTGCCACCCTGGGATGCAGACCATGTGGTCACTGCAGAAACTGCAAACCCCCAGGAGCCTCTGCTCACACCCAAGTGGAACCTTCCGGACTCCAGCATACCCAGAGTGTCCACACCTGTATTTGGTGTCACACCTTTTTTCTTCCCTAAGTAACCACAGTGGCTTTATAAATTGGCACAGGCCCCCCCCTCCCCAATTCACGTGTGTGTGGATGCTGGCAGGGGCCACAAGGTCGCTACTGGTCCCCAATTTCTGTGTCCTAGACCGAGGACCCCCTCACCCCAGAGGAAGTGTCCTCAGATCTGGGAGGCAAGGCCTGGGGAGGAGAGTGACCGCCAGAGGTTATCAGCCCTGCCCTCTGGCCCCAGCCCCTACCACGTCGCCACTGAAGGGAGCTTGTCCTGCTGCCCACATGGAAGGACATGCCCCAGGGCCACCAGCAGCTGCTTCCTGGCTCAGCTGGCCCAGCACCCAGTGATGCCAGCCGTGCACCAGGCGGGCTCTGGCCAGCACAGCCCCCACCTGCCTGCCTGCACCCAAAGCCCTGCTGCCTCTTCCAGGTTCTACAACCAAGGGGGGCTGGGTTACCTGGTCTCTTCCGGAAGCTCCTCAATAAAGCCAGACTCACATCTTGGGCAGATATAATCCTGCAGGAGAGAGCAGGAGCCCAGGGTCAAGGTGGCATGCCCCCCCCCCAAGCCACAGGGGCACAAGTGAAGCCCAGGGCCTGGCAGCACCTCAGGTCCCATCTGTGAAACCTGAAGGATGAGGGCAGAGAGGCACTCCCTGCCCAGGAATCTCTGCCCGGCCTGGCACATGCAGGCCCCTCCTGACTCCTTGAGTCCTGGAGGACAGACAGACAGATGGATCTGCCTGCTCCTGCCAGCCCTGGAGGCAAGAACATCGACTCAGCCTGCCCTGACCTGGTCCTCCCGCAGGTACCCCCCCCAACCCCACCCTGGTCCCAGGACTGGACGCAGACTTAGTGAGCGTCCCCACAGTGACAGGGAAGTCACCGCAGGCTCAGGGACTCCCCGCGTGAAAGGCTCCACTCAGAGGGATCCGCCCACAGAAGCACCCACAGCAGAACTTACAGCCCACTGTGGCAGTCCCGGCACATGGCCTGCTCCCCTGGCTGCAGCAAGGCCCCCCCAGCGACAAGGACAATGCCGCAATGTCCCGGGAAGAGTGCTGAGGACCCACCCTGGGGACAGCAAGTGTGTGAGCCCCCAAACCACGCTATGGTTCCCTGATCAAGCCCCAAGCCACGGCTGTGCTGAGTGGGCCCACGTCATCGAATGTGTGGGTCAGGGCTCTCACAGGTGTCCCAAAGTCATCTCTGGGAAACGTGGACACAAATAGACAAGACCCGTATGAGTGCAAGGCTTCCTGACATTTCAGAATGCCCAGGACACATGCCGTGGGCTTTGGGGGCCGCAGACTCTGTGGGGGGCTGTTTACAGTCCTGCTTGAGCCAGGACACAGCCAGACATGGCTCCTCTGCAGGGAGCAGTCCTGCCACGAGGTGGTTGGGCTGACCTAGATCACTGGCCTCACCTGCTGGCTTCTGCGGAGGGCCACGTTAACAGCTGGGCCCCCAGCATACGCCGTGCCGTGCCCGCCTCACCTGCTCCTGCCACCAGCAGCAAAGGCTGAGGCCAGAGCGAGCAGATGGTATCCCTGCACGATCTCGAGACACAAAGACCCACAGGACGGGAGCAGGCTGGCCTGTGCGAGAAGGGACTTGCACCCAAAATATTAATATATAAAGAACACTTACAACTCAATTAAAACAAACAACCCAATTTTAAAAATGGGCAAAGGGTTGTATAGACATTCCTCTAAAAAATTACAAATAACCAATAAGCACATGGAAAGATGCTCGAAACCATCACTCATCAGGGAGATGCAAATCAAAGCTGCAGTGAGACACCTTCACACCCATGAGGAAGGCTAGACCCACCGTCAAACAAGTGCTGGGGAGCCTTGTACAGGGCTGGCGGGGATGAAAATGGGGGCAGCTGCTGAGGAAAACAGCCCAGAAGTTGCTTAAACGGTTAAATATGGAATTATATGACCCAGCATTTCCACTCCTAGGTACATGCTCAAGAGAAATGAAAACATACGCCCATCAGAACTCATGTGTGAATGTTCACAGCAGCACAACTCATGGTAATCACAAGATACAAACAGCCCAGGTGCCCATTGACAGGTGATGGACACACACAATGTAGTCTGTCCCCGCACTGGAATATCACTCAGCCATGAAAAGGAAGGAGGCTCTGACACAAGCTACAGCGTGGATGGACCTTGAGGACATCATGCTCAGTGAGAGAAGCCAGACACAGAAGAACACACAGTGTGAGACTCCATTTATATGAAATGTCCAGAACAGATAGATCCACAGAGACAGGATGTGGATTCGTGGTGGCCGGGGACTGGGGACAGGGACATAATCAGATGCGTGCCGCCCTCTCTGAGCCTCTCTACTGCTGGCTGCATCCCACCAGGGCCTGTGGGAAAAGCCACCTCACTCTCAGGACCCAGACACACGCACGTGACCCGGCAGTGCTCACAAGGGACCCTGCCCACTGGGCTTGGCCTCTGGAAATTGGGCAACCCGCTTGCCCGCAGCAGCCGTGGGGCCTCGTGCCATAGCCCTGCCCAGAGCCCTCAAGCCCCCTGCCTGTGACAGAGGACAGCCTCCACGCCCAGGGCTCTGAAATCCAGCAGCTGCCTGGGGATGCTCACCTCCTGGCGTGCGCAGGCTGGGCTCCAGGCTCCGCCCCTTGGCTGCAACGCCCCTGCCCTGACCAGCCCCACGTTGGGTACTCACCAGGCCACCACAGACTGGGCCGAATGCCTGGGTCACACAGGACAGTGCCAGGCAGATCCAGGACCCCCAGAGTCAGGGCTCAAGCCTCTGGACATGGTCATGGGAAGGGGCTGGACTGGGGGGGTCCCCAGGTGCTCCCCCCTCCAAGGACACAACCCAGAGGCTGTTTTGTGGCCACAGAGTGGCCGCGGCAGAAACACACACCTAAGCAGGAGGGCCTGGGATGGAAAGAGCTGTCCCACCCCCTCCTGGGGGGAGTAGCTCCTGCTTACCCCGCAGGAGGCTCTGACACACACCCCCCATGCTGCCACTTCTGCTTCTTGAGAGCACCCAGCACTGGCTGACGGTCCTTGTTGTGACTCCCCCCAGCCCCCAGAGGACAGGTGGAAGCAAGGCGACCCACAGCATTCTCACAGCTGCTACAGCTCCCCAGGCAGCAGGGATAGACCGAATACTGTGCCCCACCCACATGGCCCCAGGACATGCCATCAAATCATCCTCAGTGAGAAAGGCTCCTGGAGAGGGACCTGCCAAGGCAGCAGGGAGGCCCTGGGGACGTGTCCTGCACACAACACACCTACACAGAGGGCCCCAGCCGGGCGTGCACAGGGAAGTAGGGAAACAGGCCACAGCTGGGGAAAGTGCTGCCCCAAGTGACCAGCCAGCTATAGCGACGCCCGCCTCCATGGGCTGCAGGCTCCTCAGGGAACTGTGCGCTTGAGGAGACCCCAGGGAGGGCCAGTGGTCTGTCCTTGTCCTCTGCTGCAGTCCTTCACACCGGCTACTGCTCTCTATAGAGAATGCTGCAGTCTTCTCAGCTGACCCGGGACATGTAGAACCCACAGCCCCTGGGGGTGCACGTGCTGCTCCCTCACCCTTTCCTTCTTGGTCTTAGCAGCTGCCACCAGGCCCCATAGCCCCACCCTGCCTGTCCCCCCACCATCTGTGAGCCCCACACAATGTGCTGTGCACTCCTGGCTGGACGACCTGTGAGCGAAGCTGCTGCTAAGGGCCAGGACCTGTCGTCTGAGTCTGCCCTGCACTGGTGACTGTGCTCACAGTCACACACACATGCGTGCATGCAGACACGGCCATGCGCCCCAGCAGGCACTCCAACCCAGGGGCACCTGACTCCACCTTCCTTGTTCTTCCGAGGCTGCTTCAGGCCCCGTCGCTAGGGCTGGGACCTCCACAAGGGCCCACTCTGTGCCAGCACCATGCTGGAGCCTGCCACGCCTGGCCTGAGGCTCAGAGGTGCAGTCGCCCTGGGTGCCCCCAATCAAGTTCCCTCTCTTGGGGCTCAGCGGGAAGGTCCTTTTGAGGGCAGAGTCCTGAGCAGAAAGAAATTCAGTGCCTGCCGCTGCCCAGTGTGGACCCCTGCACCACCAGAAGGTATCCTGGTGCCAGATCCCAAAGCCGGGCTCTGTGCGTGCAGTGTGCCGCTGGCAGCCAGCTCCAGACTTAACCTCCCTGGAGGCCAGCTCTGCAGCTGCAAACCACTCCAAGGTGCCAGGCGGACGCTGGTGAAGGGGAGCAGGTTGTCACCGTCACAGCATCTAGTATAACATGGGACACAGAGCAGGCCAGTGGCCAGAGGGCTGGCACTGATGCAGTGTGGCATGTGAACCCTGCTCAGGGAGGACTTTGGATTTTATTCTGAAGACCAGGGCTGTGCAGGAGACAGGGAGAGCGAGGCTACTCCAGGGTGAACTGAGGGCCATCAGTGATCCTCACTGATGGCAACATCAGCCCTTGCTGCCAGAGGGCTCTCACCAGCATTCGCTCGGCACCCCACCATGCCCAGAGGCAGGCGCCCAGGCACCCATGCTGTCCTGTCTTGTCATCCACTCAGGGACTCTTCTGAGAGGGAAAAGCAGGCACTCCTAAAGGGGGACCACAGGCATAAATGGGACCATCCCAGGCATCACCCTGAGACAAGGGTGAGGACAACACCCAGGTCAGTGGGCGGGCAGGCATGTGGATGGAACCTGCGATGGTGGCGCTGCCCTCTGGGCAGGGCGCAGTGCATTCCCAGGCTGTGAGCCCCAGTGCTTGCCAGGCTCACGAGTGCTCAATGCCTTCAAGGTGCCAACACAGCACGCAAGACCCCAAGGGCACAAGCAGCTCCCTCCACCCACACCTGCCTACCCTGGCTCAGCCCTGCCAGGCACTGAGGCGAATGATGCCAGCACTCAGCAGGTCCCTGTCCACAGGGCACTCCATGTCCACACACCTGCACAGTCACACCACCTAATCCAACACGTCCTAAGGAGGGTCGAGTCTGGGCCTGTGCACCAGCCTGCAAGGCCTCTGAGCTCCAGCCGGCATGTCTGGTTCTTGCTCCCACATGCCCCACTCCAGCTAAGCCTTCCTTCCCTGGAACACCCAGACACCCTCGTCACTGCCTTTGATGGAGACAACCCTGCCCCTGCACCACCACCCGCCTGATGAGTCCCCAACTGCAAGCCCGGCTCCCTGAGAACACCCTCACCATCAAGTCGTCGGGCAAGAGCTGCCAGGTGCTGAGCACTCTGCACACACGGGCTCCCACAGGACCCTATCGTCAAACTCATTTGACAGGTGAGGAGACTGAGGCCTACAGGCTGAGTGCCTTGCCCAAGGCCACGCAGCTGAGAAGTGATACAGCTGCATGTGGCCTCCACCTGATCCCAGAGCGCAGGGTGGCAACAGTGGCCTGGGATAGCCCAGCTGCCTTGGAGTTGCCCCTGTGAGCAGGCACGTGGCCCACAGCAATCCAGGCGCCTGAGAAAGAACCACTTCAACAGGCCAGTTCTTTTTGTGGTCAGAAGTAGAAACTTCATAAAAACCAGCCCAGGTGTCTCAGCAGCAGCACATTGGACTAAAATGCAGGGCAAGTTTCCTACCAGCAGAAATCCCCTGTTTTCAAGGGTGCTAGAAGTGGGCTGGGACTTTCCCAGGTTTCACCATTACCCAATCAAGAGCCAACCTTCCTGCCCCAGAACACCAGGTATGCCCCTCTCCCAGCAAAGAAGCTCTGATACACAGCCACCTCTCTAGCGGTGCCTCATTGAATCCTGCTCCAAACTTGCAAGCAGGCACCCTCAGGATCATTTACAGGGTGGAGACAGGGGCTCTCCCCAACACCCCCTCCCACCCGTTATTTGCTTTTATGGAATTTACCAACGTTTGTGACTAAATATTTGTCAATCACTGTCCAACACTGGCTCCCTGGCCAGCCTGTGAGGGCGGGAGACCACGCCTACCTTGTCACCACTGGGTTCCTGTGACTAGGAGTAAGGTCCTCACCAGGCCCAGTGACAGTAGGAGGAGGTCAGGGTCCTCCTCATCCAAGGCCACAGGGCCAGGAAGTGGCTACACCATGCCTGGACCCAGTCCTGTGCTGGTCCCAGGAAGGGAGGCCAAGAGCAGCCACGTCTGTGGCTGGGTCGGGTCAGCCTTGCAGACTGCCCAACCGGCCGGTCCCACCACAGAGCCACAACCTCGGGCTTACCCAGGGCCCGATCTGGGCTCACACTAGCCTGGAGGGGCTGCACTGCAACTAACCCAGACAGGCAGGCTGGCAGGCGACCAGCCCTTTCCTGACTCGGGAAAAAATAAACCCACATACTTGGTCAGAGAAATCTTCTGTCTGGAAGGTGTCTCCCACACCTGAGATTTGATTCTATTTGTCCCTCCTGCTGGGAAGGGGGATGCCCTGGCTGGAGCCGCACCACCTCTACCCTGCTTCTGCCTCCAGCTCCCTTTCCAAGGAGCCCCACAGCGTCCAGTGCTTCCAGAGGGCCTGGGCCCGGCTTACAGGTCATGGTGCAACAACGACCAAGGGATAACATACAAAGAGTGCACACAGTAGGTGCCCCATAAACCCCCACTGCCTGCAGTCCCTCCCCCTGGTCCCAGCGTGGGAAGTCCAGATGCCCCTCCACCCCCGCCTCCCTCGTGCTGCTCCCTGCAAGCGGCTCCGCCACTTCCCTGCTGAGCCTCCATGGGCTTCAGTTCTCCCATTTGCACAGCGAGAGTGGGTTGGTCTAAATCACCACTTTCCACGTCAGCCTGGGGAAGGGGAACGCTGGTTAAAAATGCAGATTGCCTAGCCCATTCCAGATCTACTGACTCAGAACCCCCGTGACCAGGGGCCTGGAAAACGGCACCTTCAACAAGCATACTCCTCCAAGGTGGCATCAGGTCAGCTTGGGAAACACTGGCGAAATGGGCACGAAGCAACACCCTCGATACCCAGGCAGAGTCCTCACGGCCGGGGTGGGGGACCGGCTTTAATGAGGAGGGGAGGGCTGTCCCCGGTCCGAGGCAGGGCTCCCCACGGGAGGGGAGGAACGCAGGCTATGGTCCCAAAGACCGGCCCACGGGGTGCTGCCGGGCCCCGGGACAGCGCCTGGAGCCCTCTGGCCTCAGCCTGCCCATCCGTAAAGCGACAACAACACCGGACCTGCCTCCGAGGCGGCGCCCGGGTTCCCACGAGGCCAGCACGCAGCGCGGCGCCGGCGGCACCGGCCACGCGGTCAGGGGACGTCCCCTGGCGTTATTTTCGGGGTCTGGCTCCCCCACACCTCCCTCCTCCAGCGCCCGCCTCTCTCCGGGACGGGGGGCGAGAGCCGGGGCCCGGCCTCTTCCCTGCAGCGCGCCCCCGAGCGAGTCACTTGGCCTCTCTAGGCCTCAGTTTCTCCGTCTGCAAACCTAGGCTCACTGGACTCAGGGGTCTGGTCTGGCGTGTCCGCGGCCTCACCGGGCGGGAAGGCCGGGGGTCTGGGGTCACCCAGCCCCGACCCCCACGCGCCCCCTGGGCCAGGCCCCGCCTCCTGGACCGACCTCAGTTTCCCACACTGGAGGACGGAGTTCACGCCCGCACCGCTGGGGCCCTCCGCGAAATGACCTTGGGCCGCCGCTGCCCCGGACCTCAGTTTCCCCGCAGGAGCCAGCTCGCACAGAGAGGCGGGCGCCGGCGACCCCCGCCCGGCCTCGTCTCAGGCCTGCGGGAACAGGCCAAGCCGCCGCCCCCGGCCCGGGCCTCACCGGCAGGCGCGGGACGATCTCAACCGAGCAGCAGTGGCAGAAGTACCGTCCGGGCTGTGGCGACGCTTCGGCCATGGCCACCGCCGCCTCCTCCGCGCCGCCCGCCCCCCTCGCGGCGCCCGCCGCCGGCCGTTTGCTGCTCCCTCGCCGGCCGACGCGCACGCTCACGCACGGCACGCACGGCGTGGGGCGGGGCCCGCGGGAACGACGCAGGCGGCGCGCGCGGCGGGCCGCGGTGCGGGCGACGGTAGCCGCTGAGGGGCAAACTAGGGAGGGCGGTTGGGCTGGGCGCCGAGCTGGGAGTGGGGCCAGGTTCGAGGGCTGTGGAGGGGGCCAAGGGGCGGGTCCTCACTGGGGCGGGGCCGAGTCTCCTTGGCAACCTGGGGCGGGACCAGGCCCGGAGGATGCGGAAGCGGCCTAGGGGCGGGGCGTGAGCGGGGCGGGACCAAGTCTCCTTGGCAACCTGGATCGGGCTCAGGGCGGGGCCAGGCTCGAGGCTGCCGAAGCGGCCTAAGGGCGGGGCCTGCGCAGGGCGGAGCCAAGTCTCCTTGGCAACCTGGGTCCGACGCGGGGGGGGGCCAGGCCCGAGGGCAGCGGAAGGAGGCCGAGCCCCTCCTCTTCTCCAAAAGCTGCGAAGGCCTTAGCTTCGCTCGCCTCAACCTCTTCTACCGTTCTCTCCCTTCACTGTGCTTCAGCCCACTGTCCTCACCGTTCCTGGGACTCGCCGGGCGCGCTGCCACCTCCGGGCGTTTGCACTGCTGTGCCCCCTGCCAGGTGCGCCGTCCCCCCAGACACCCATGTGGCCTTCTTCTCCCGCCTTTCAAATCTTTGCTCAAATGTCATCTTCTCACGAGGCCTCCTCTGACGGCCTTCTGCTCAGTAGCGCTTATTTCCACCTGATGAGCCGTAAGGCCAGCTTCATAGCAGAAGGGATTTTTGCATCTTGCTCCTGGCTGCTGGTAACGGTACCTGGCACACAGCAGGCATTCTGTAAAGTCTGCGGAATGAATGCACGCAGGAGACCCATTCCTGGACGGAGGGAGGACCCCTCGGAGCCTAAATCGCCTCCGTGCCTCGGTGTGACCCATGGGATAAGACAGTCTGAGGTCTCCCGGGTTGTGGCCTTGTTTCGGGACACTCTGGGGTGAGGAGGGGGCATGAAACCTAAACCTCCTTCCCTCCAAAAATCCATCAGCAGAAACTGTATCATCTCCCAGCATAGGCCAGGATCATGTCTCATTTATTTCTTTATTCACGCAACATTCATTGAGCACCTACTGCATACAAGACCCTATGCTGGATGCATGTAGACACCCCCAGCCCCATGAGGGTGGGCCAGGGGATGGGGCTCTAGGATGGCCCTGGCTTTGCTGGGGGAGACAGGGAGGGCTTCCTGGGAGAGGAGGCACTGGAACCAGGGCTTTGAGGAATGAATAGGAGTTGGTTGGAGTTGGATTTCCTGAAGAAAGGAGCATTGGAGCCAGGCTGTTGAGGAATTAAGAATTGGAGGCTGTGTGTAGAGGGTTTTGAATGCCAAGAGGTTAGGGACAGGGACTTGACAGCTGGCCACCTTCCTGTCCCTTCATTTCGTTTCAATGGCAATTCCAAGCCATTCCTGCTCTGAACACCAGAGGGCGCACTGGCCCCATCACTGGGAATCCAGGACACTCCCCCACCCCCACCCCCCACGACCAGGTCGGGGAGGAGCGGGGCTGGGGCCCGGAGACACAAAACCAGGCCTCTCAGCCTCAGCGCCTTCACCAATATTCATTCTGCAGAAATTCACGAGGTGCATGCGGCAGCCTAGGGTAGTTGTTAAGAGGCCTTGGAGCAGCAGGCTTGGTTCAAATCCCACCAAGCCACACACTGGCTGTGTGACCCTGGGCAAGCTGCTTAACCTCTCTGAGCAGGTGGCAGAACCTGTCTCCCACTGTTTTAGGTTGGGGCAGGTTTGGGGCAGACATGAGTACCCTCGGCACCTCCTTGGTCCTCACTGGGCCCTGAATTCACCTGCCCCTGGCCCACCCCTCCCCAGCCTCACTGGCCCCTTGGGTGGGCCATACAGGTTCCTAGCTCAGGGCCTTTGCACGGCCATGCCCTCTGCTGGGGGTGCCCTTCCCACACTCCTTTCTCTTTCCCCTGCTTCTTAGGAGGTTGTGCCAACCCCCTTCCTGGGGGAGCCCCCATCCACTACCGCACCCCGCTGCCTCAAGCCCTTGTCCCACAGCTGTCCCCAAATCCAGGAGTTATCAGTGGTCTCCCAACACATGAGGCCAATACCCAGCACACAGTAGGTGCTCAATGGATTCTTGAATAAATGAACAATTAGTGCACGCCTCCTGGTGTCAGGCCTAGGCAAGGTGCTGGGAACAAGAACATAGGGTTTCTCTATATTATAACACCCAAGGGTTCAGTGTGGGGGGGGGGCCTAAAGTTCAGTCCTCACAAAAGCACCATGATGTGGAGATAGTCATGACGCCCTTTTACAGATGAGGGGACCCACACCCAGGCCACTGGGCCTCTGGCCCTGAGCATCTCACCTGCTGGCCGACCCAGGCCCGAAGCTAAGCCTCAGACTGTGGTGTAGGGACCCAAGTGCTTGGGCCAGCATCTGCGTGTGACCCGTGGCCCTAAGGTTCTGGGGCCCATTTGTGACCGGGGCAGCCACCTTGCTGCTGCTGCCAAGGGGACAGAGTTGGGAGGGGAGTGCTGGGCACACTCAGGGCCCTCCGAAGCTCTCGGAAACCCCCAGGGTCTCACTGGGCACGGTGAGATGCAGGCACCTCCTCACAGTTTCTTGGCACTTCCCTGCAAGGGCTTTGAAAGTGGATCCTGGGGGTGGAGTGAAGCCTGGCAGACCCCTGGACAGGGCCCATAACCCTCCTCAGACCCCAGGGCAGAGCCGTGCCCCCTGCCCCCTCAGACGCAGGGCAGGGTCGTGTATGCCCCTCAGACTTCCCACACAGGGTTGTGCCTTCCCCTTTGGGTGCATCCTGACAGCGACAAATGAACCCCTCAGTCTTCCGGCCTGTAAAACGGGTGTCCCACCCCACAGGAGGACAAAGAGGACTCCCTGGGAGGCCACTGTGATTATAGTTCCCCAGCTCTCTCCAGCTTCCTGGCCTCTGCACATGCCTTCCCCTCAGCCTGGAGCACCCTTCCCTCCCTCTCCCACCACAACACCTCACACCCATCTGAGTTTCCACCTTGAGCACGTGGCTTCTGCTCATGCCTCGGATTCCTCGTCTGTCACATGGGGTCACAACAACTCGACACTCCACATAGAGGATGTGTGGGGTGAAGCCTGCAGAAGGCGTAGCTGAGGCCCCCTCCTCTTCCAATCCCATGTGAAGTCCATGCTGTTTGTCTGTTGTGGCTTTGTAGTGTGTTTGATCTCGGTTTTGGATAGTTACTCTCTTCAGCATGTTTTTTTGTTTTTGAGACAGGGTCTCACTCTGTCGCCCAGACTGAAGTGCAGGGGTGTCATCACAGCTCACTGCAGCCTCCAACTCCTGGGCTCAAGCCATCCTCCCGCCTCAGCCTCCCGAGTAGCTAGGACTACAGGTGTGAGCCACCGCACCTGGCCTCAGACTTATTTTCTTTCTCATTTACTTTTCCAGATGAGCTTAGGATATTCTTGTTCAGTTCTGACAGGTGGGAAAAAATTCCATGGGAGTTATGATGGGAACAGCCTTGCCACTTGAGTTTGCAACATTCGGCTGCCCTGCCTAGGAGCCTGGTGTGCAGCTCTGTGTATTCATGGACTTGGTTCCAAATCGAGCCTTGGGGAGGGACTTTTGGGGTCTTCGGGGCTGGAGAAAGTGCTTCTGTGCCCACATTGCAGGCAGAGGGGACGGGGACGGAGCGGGAGGCCACTCTCCCCACATCAGCAATATTCCTACAGGTAGGAATACGCTACAGCTCCTTACGCATTTTTTGTTTGCTTTTTAATCTTTTCTTACATGTATTTTGACTTATGTCTCTTTTTTACATTTTACTTGTATTTTTTGGCTTGTGTTTTATTTCTATTTTTTGGTTTGCACTTTTTGATTTTCACTTTGTTGTTGATACATTTCGGTTTGTGTTTTTTTGTTTATTTTTCACTCTTTCACGTAATTTTTTGGTTTGTCGTTCTGTTTTTTTAAACTTTGTTGGTGATATTTGGTATTTTTTAGCTTTGTTAGTAATATCAATAGTTGTTGACTTTCGTTTGCTCTTCTTTGGCGTCAGAGGTATCGATGCATACCAGAAGAGTCACAGACGTGGACACTTGAGTCACCAACACCCAAACCAGGACCTGGGATGCCACAGCCCCCGAAGCACCCTCGCCCCAGAGGCAGCCACTGTTCTGTGAGATCACAACTGCGGATAGAGGATTCCTTTGTTCCTCACCTACTCGAGGAATCCCTCAGGAACGGGGTGTCAGGACAGGAAACCAGGCGCAGCTAGTGGGGGACAGAGGTTCCTTGATTCTCCTCTGTCCCGACCAGTGCCTTCTGGGTGTTGCTAACGTTATTTTAAATAATTTACAACTTGCAGAAAAGCTGTAAGAATAGTACAAAGGGCCCGTGTGCCGAGACAGATCACCATTTCTGTCTGCTGTGCACGAGTCTGCGTGGAATTATTCAGGACAAAGTTGCTCCCCCTGCTCTTTACTCCCTTCCCAAAAGGCAGGCTACGCTCTCACCTGAGCACAGCAGCACATTTATCAAATCGGGTAACGAGCGCCGGCCCAAAGCCACGCGCTAATCCACTGACCCACTCGCACAGTGCCGCTGGGCCCTGTGGCGTCATCTGGGCTCTGCACGCATTGCATCCCATTGTCCCCTTACTCCTGTCACCTGGGACATCCTCAGCCGTGACCCTGACACGTGTGGGCTTGGGTCGGGGCCCTGAGTCTTCATGCCTCTTTTGCCATGCACAGTCCTGTCCCCATGACTGCTGGGGACATGGACAAACACCATGTGTGCCCAGATGAGTGATGACAAATGAAACCAGCTGCGCCCCCCACAGGCCCGCCTGTGTGAGTGCCTGGTTTGAGTTAGGGACAGCATAGCAGAGAGGTCTGCTGACAGCTTGTTGTTCTCCCTTCCCAGGGGAGCCCAAACACCATGGGCCACGCTGTGCCAAGGAGGACTGGCACGTGCACACTCCTCACAACCACCCGGGCAGAAAGAAATGCAATTTCCCTCTCCTCACAGATGACACACCTGAGGCCCAGGCAGGAGGCCACTTGCTCAGAGTAGCAGCTTCAAGGGGGCAGGGACCGAGCCCGCCATTCATTCACTGGCAAGTGTCAGTGGGGCCTCGGCTGTGCCAGGACCAGGGGCACAGCGAGGACGTAGCAGACCCAAGCCCCGCAAGAAATGTTGGCAGAAACCACCAAGCTCTGTGGTTGGCAGGATGGAGGCCCCCAGACACACTTGATTTTCGCCCAGTGAGACCCACGTCAGCCTTCTGGTCTCAGAACCATGGGGTAATACGTTTGTGCTATTCTCGGCTGCTAAGTTTGGGTATTTGTTACAGCAGCAAATAGGAAACGAATACATCAAGCTACAGTGGGTCACATCTGGGTGCCTGTGGGTTCCCCAGAGGCCCCGCCCCAGCTGCCCATCCCTTCCGTCATTGGCCAGAGCTGGGCCACATGGTTGTGCCAAAACCAGTGACCACCGGAGGAACAACTGACATGGCTGTGGCCCTTTTTGTCAGTCAGTATTCACCGCTGGGGCTGAGGCGGGGCCCTGCCTTCTGTTACATACATGGCTGCCTGATTCCTGCACAAAATCAGGTCCCTTGTCAGGCAGGGAGCAGCCAGCTGTGGTGGGGATGCTCGGGGGCCAGTGTGGAAGAGCTGTGCTGTGGGGAGGGTCCTGGGACCCAAGCTGACAAACCCGACCCGAGTCCTGTTGGCTGCGGGGAGCCATGGGTAGTGTTTGAGCTGGGAAGAGTACAACCGGGCCCAGCTCTCTGCAGGGTGCTCCCACATCGTCTGCCATGGCCAAGTGGTCAGGCCTCTTCTGTGGGTACCAGCACCACAGGCCCCACCAGAGAACCCACAAGGCCTTGCTTCCTGGAGCCCAGAGGCTTTCAGGTTCTGGCCCAGAGACTGCGGACAACAGACAGTACGCTGATGTGGAGTCTAGCGCATGTATCTTCTGGCTCAAGGAATGTGGGGCCGGGTGACCCTGAGCATTCTGTACCAAGCCATGACCCACATCCTGGAGGCAGAGGTTGGCATATCAGGGTGTGATTCCCATGGCCCCTGCAGAACCTGCTGTTCTGGGTCCTAAAGGCTCTGCTTAAATAAAATGTAAACTGGCTTATTGGAAAGGTGGTTTTGCCAGCTCCAAGTGACAGAAACTCAATTTAAACCAGCTTTGTCTCATTGGGGAGGAGGAGTTCAGGCACAGCTGGATCAGGAACCTCCAACATCACAGGGAATTGCTGCTGCCCCTCTCGGCTCTGTGTTCCACTGGGTTGGCCTCTCCCTGGCATCAGCAGAGCCAACTGCAGCTTCAGGCTCACACCCTTCCAGCCCAGGCAGGAAGTGGATGTCCCTTTCCTCAAAAAAGTTCCAGAGCTCACTCCTGTTTTGCTGAGTATCAGATAATCCTCACTAATTGGCTGGCAGGCCTGGGTTGGTGCCCATTCCTGAGGTCACTAGGGCTGGAAGTGTAGGAGATGATTCTCCAAAGGAATATACAGTGCTGGGACCAGGAGGAGGGACACCAGCCACAAGCAGGGCCTACCCCTCATTGTCCAGTCCAGAGAAGGCAGGGCCCTGCCCCACTGCTCAGCATACAGGCCCTGGAATCTTGCTGACCTGCTACTGAGTCCGAACCCTGTGGGGCTATGTGACTCTAAGAAAGTCACTTCCTGTCCTCCAGCCTCACTTGCCCCCCTGTAAAATAGGTGCCTGCCTCACAGCATCACAGTGAGCAGCAAAGAAGGCTCCTCATGTACCCACCCTGAACCAACACCTGTTAAATAGTTAGAATCCATGCATGCATGTCATGGCCCGACTGTGTGCCAGGCACTGTCCTGCACATCCTGGCTGGAATCTGTAGAACTGAGGTCTGTGCCCATTTTACAGATGAGAAAACAGAGGCACAGAAAGGTCACAGAGCCTGGCACACAGTGCTTATGTATTGGTGGCCTAGTTCTGCTGGAACAAACTGGCACAAACTGGCTGAGTTAAAACAACACAAGTCTTTTTGTTTTGTTCTGTTTTGTTTGAGACAAAGTCTCACTATGTTTCCCAGGCTGGACTGGAACTTCTGGGCTCAAGCAGTCCTCCTGTCTCAGCCTCCCGAGTTGCTGGGATTACAGGAATGCATCACTATGCCCAGCACAAGTTTTTTTCTCTTACAGTTCTACAGGTCAGAAGTCCAACTAGCATCTTGCGGGGGGATATCAAGGTATTGGCAAAGCTGCGTTCCTCCTGGAAGCTCCAGGGGAGAATCTGTTCTGTGCCTTTCCCAGCATCTAGAGGCTGCCTGCATCTCTCGGCTTGTGGCCCCTTTCTCCACCTTCAGAGCCAGCAGTGGCAGCCAAGTCCTTCTCCCATCCCATCTCTCTAACCACACAGGGAAAGGGCATCCTCTCTTAAGGACCCTGTGGTGACACTGGGCCACACGGATAATCCAGGATGACCTCCCATCAGAAAGTCCTTAACTCAGTCCCATCTTCAGAGTCCCCTTCAGCCAGGGAGGGTAACAAATCCACAGATTCCAGGGATTAGCCTGGTCGTCTCTGAGACTGTTATTCTGCCAAACACCCTTGAGCTGCATTTTCTCTGACTTGCAACACAAAGTCCCATCACTTCTGTGCCCAGTACACACCCCTGACATTCGGCACAACATTCAAGTCTCAGTTTAAATGTCCCTTTCCTCTGAGAAGTCTTCCTCAAGCTGCCCAGGCTGGGTCAGGCCTTGGGGCACATACAGCTGCCTGGGCATCCTCTGTCACAGACAAACACTGTATTGTTATTGCCTGTTTACCTGTCCGGGTCTGAGGGGCAGAGAAGAAGCCTCAGAGCAGAGGCCACGGGGAGTCATGGCGGGTGTTTGCGCTGGGGAGAAGTCTTAACAGCAGCTGGGGTAGGAAGTGGGCTGCAGGGGCAAGGCTGGCAGACTTAGGATGAGGCTGAGGCTGTGTCAGGGTGAAGAGGAAGGCAGGGTCGGGAAGGGGGGGACTGTCCACTGGGGTCTTGGGAGGAGGGGGCTCCCCAGAAAGGGTCAGTGACTTCCTTGAGGTCACCAAGCACATGGCCTCTGATTAGTGAGGAACACTGAATCCGGGAGCAGGCCATTGGCAGCTGGCCTCGGTTTCCCCAGAGAGGCCCCGAACCCACGCCAGCCAGACAATGTCCCTTTGATTTGCACAGCCCAGGCCAGAGTGTCCGAGCCACGGCGAGGTCAGGTCTCGGCCAAGGTCACAGTGTCCAGCCCCGGCACACCCTCGGGAGAACACAGGGTCCCGTCCCTGCCTTATTCCCCAACCCAGGGAGAATCCCTGGGGACTGCCAGAGGCCAAGGCCAGGTCAAGACAGTGGGTGTCCTCCCTCAGTGCCACTACAGCAGTAACTTGGCCCCTGGCCACTGGCCGGGGGACACAGGTCAGGCTGGACAGCTAAGGTCGAGGAAGGGTCCAGGTGTGGCTTCTGCTGGTGAAAGAGGAGGGGCTGTGCTGTGTTGCCCCAGGGAGCCTCAGTTTCCACACATCAGGGCGACGCAGGAATGGGGGTGACCAGGCATAGGCATCCCCTGGAGATACTCACTTGCTCCCCATCACCTCCACCTTCCTTATTTTCCTGAAAGCATTTACCACTCTTTGAAGTTATGGATTAATTTGTTTGTCTACACATTTTGTTGTCTATGTGTTCGTGTCTCTCCAAACCACGAGCTCGGTGAGGGCGGGACTGGATCTGCCTTGGTCACCATTGTACGCCAGCAGCCTGCCTGGTCGCTGCTCCTGCCACCACGAGACATTTGCTAATTATTTCTAAGCAAGAACACAGAGGGGACTCCGCAGAACCCACAAGCACATCAATGGTGCCCTGACAATTCTGGAGGCCCCCAAGATAAAAGGGACCAGCTCCAAAGTGGGAAAAGTGTCCAGCTGCACCAAAGCCCCCACCTCCCAGGCCCACGCTGATGTCGCTGACATAAATTGTGGGAGACGCCTCTGCTTGGGCAACTCAGGATTCCAGGACAGCCAAGGGCTGCACAGAAACCGGAGTGTCTGCTGAGTCTCAGAGGGGAGAGGAGAAAAAAAACCTTGTAAACCAGTAAAGGAATACATTCCTGTTGGTGTGACCTGGGGGCACCATCTGCAAAGGTTTGGAGGGCTTGGTGCACAGCCTCCCAGGGGTCAAGGGGCAAAGGCCAGGCACACAGTGGGCTCTCGGGAAGCCGTGGCTGGTGTGTGGATTGCTGTCGTCCATGTTGTGCTGGGAGTTGCTGTGACCATCTGCGTCTCTCTCCACCACACCCCTCCGCCTCGGTCCCACCCAACTTCCCCCAGCCACCCACCCAGGCTCCAGCCAGGTGGATAGGTGGGTGGCCTGTGGGTGTGAGCAGAAAACCGTTCCAGCCAAGGTCCCGGGGCTGTGGGATGTGTGGGGCCAGAGGAGGACGAGTTCTCCACCCAGGCCATGCTTGGGCCAGGAAAGTGACCACGTGCAAACCACAACACAGTACACGGATCCACAGACGCGCTCCCTGTGGGTCCCGGTTAGTTCACAGCCACTGCCCTACAACCAAAGACCCCCAAACCCACAGCCACCTCGACCCACGCAAAGCCAGCACCACCTCGAACTCACACCCACACTCACAATCCGGCCCCAGCCATAGACCCAGCTCAAGCCTCTGGCTCCCAGATGGGATCTCCGGCGCCCACCGGCCGCCATCAGCGGGCGGCCGGGCCCAGCCCCTGCACACGTCGCGCGGGACACGGCCTCGCGCCCCGCCACTCACGCGCCGCGCCCCGCCCCGGCCGGCCCCGCCCCGCCCGCAGCCAGCGGGACCTTTATAGGGCGCGCCGGCCGGCCGCGCGCTGGGAAGTCGGTGCCGCCGCCGCCCGCCCGCGCGTCCGACGCGGGACCGCTGCAGTCTCTGCCTTCGCCATGCGTCCCGGGGCGCCGGGGCCACTCTGGCCGCTGCCCTGGGGGGCCCTGGCTTGGGCCGTGGGCTTCGTGGGTTCCGTGGGCTCAGGGGACCCCGTGCCCGGTGAGTGGGGCGGCCGGAAGGGGCGGGCGGGGCGGGCCACCCACGTGGGCCTGCCGGGAATGCGGCCCCGGGGCGATGTCGGGGGGCGCGGCGCGGCGCGGCTGGGGGGCGAGGGCGGGGCGCGGCTGCACCGCGGCAGCCTGAATCCAGGAGGGCTCGGGGCTCCCCTCCCCCAGCCCCAAAGAGCCAGAGGGAGGGTCACCAGGAGGTCAGCAGAGCCGATTAGTAATCGCAATGACTGCTGACATTTATTGAGCACTTAACGTCTACCTCTTCCCTCCTCGAATCCACACAACCACCCAATAGTGTGGGTACTCCTATCATCTCGGTTTTTCTGGGTGGGGAAACTGAGGCTCAGCGTCACAGCCTGTGAATGGCAAAGCCCAGAGTCCAACCGGGACCTTCTGGGTAGATCCTGCTGCCTCTAGAGAGACAGCGCTGGCTGGCTGGACCCAGGCCCTCCAGCGGGGGTCTTAGATCTTCCCCAGGTCTGGCTTAGGTAGATGGGGCACTGGAGTGCATACCTGGGACTTCCTGGGAGATGCTGGGCAAGTAACATCCCTACTCCTGGCCTCAGTTTCTCCTCTTATGAGATGGGTGCGGAGGCGCTGGATGCCCACAGCTGGTCCCTGGAAGGTGCTCGGCCAAGTCTGGGAGCCAGTGAGTGTTCTGGGATGGGGGCTGTGGCCATTCCTGCCCCCACGGCCGGGTGAGGAAACTGAGGGCTCTTTGCCTCCCCACTCCTCCACCCCGGCAGCCCACCGCAGCCCCAAGCCAAAGGGAGAGCAGAGCCCCCTCCCCGAAGGCCACGTCCCCGGGGAGACAGTGAGCTCATGCAAGGGGAATGTTCCCAAGTTGGAGTGAGTAAGAGGCAGGCCAGGCGAGGGGGGGGCCTGCCAGGCGAGGGGGCTCGCGTGCCCTCGCCCTCGGGTGCTGTCTAGACAGAGGGCAGAGGCGGGAGAAGCAGTTCCAGGGCCCACTGACGCTGACTTGCCCAGCACATAGTGTTTGTGGTGTTTGAGGGGTTGGGCAGGATGCCAGCCTCTGGCTGGGGGCTTGGAGAAAAGGGGGAAGGCTCCCAGGATGGGTGGGGGTTGGTGGTGAAGCAGTGGGGGGGGGTTGAACTCAGAGCAGAGGAGGGATCTCCAAGGGATCTGGAGCCAGGGAGGGGACACCCGTGTGGCTCTCTGCCCCTTCTTCCTGGGTGGGGGGTACATCATCCCCTCTGTAACTACTTAGCACTGTAGACATCCCCACGGGCTAGAGGCTGTGTCAGGAGTGGCACAGGAGAGCACCCCTGGCCCCGCCCCATAGGAACTGTCCCCCTTGCCTGCAGGTGGTGTCTGCTGGCTCCAGCAGGGCCGCGAGGCTACCTGCAGCCTGGTGCTCAGGACTGACATAAGCCAGGCTGAGTGCTGTGCCTCTGGCAACATCGACACTGCCTGGTCCAACTTCACCCACCCGGGGAACAAGATCAGCCTCCTTGGCTTCCTGGGCCTTGTCCACTGCCTCCCCTGCAAAGGTGAGACCCTGGGCGTTGGCCACAGGCCAGAGGCAGGGCAAGTGCGTTTCGGCTCAGGACCAGCAAAAACAATCACTGTGGTCGAAGGTGGACCATCGTGAGCAAGCTCTCCATTATGCAGGAGGTCGTACAGGGGATCTCAGCCTCAAAGAGGAGCAGGGGCATTCCCAGGTTCTCAGGCTCCAGCCTCCTGCAGTTGAAGTTCAGGAAAAGGCTCTCCTGGCCTGGTTTCCAGCCTCTGGGCCTTTGCTCAGGCTGCATCCCACCTGGTGGGAAACACTTGTCTCACACCTAACTCCTGGGAAGGGGGATTTTCCTGACTGGCCATTCTGGCTGGTAACCCCACACTCAGTGTTCCCAAACATCCACACCAGGGCCCTTACCTCCATAGATTTTAGGGGTCTGTGGTAGAATCACAGCTGTATGTTTAACAAGCATGGGCCTTCTGGACCTTGTTCTGAGAAATGCTGCCTCCCACATCAGACTAGGAGGTCTTTGAGGGCAGAATGAATGAGTCCAGACATACTCTGCTCTGAAGAATGGGTTGGGGGACTCTCCTAGCCCCCTGTGGTCAGGGCTGAACCTGCAGGGGCCCAGAGGGAGCACTAGGACACAACTTGAAGGAGGTGGGCATTAGAGCTGGGGTGTTGGGGGATGATTAGGAGTTTGCCAGATGGGAGGGTATGGGAGAGCGCATTAGGAGAAACCATGGGCTGGGGGTGGGGTCAGACAGGGAGCAGGGGGGAGGTTGGAGCAGAGGACTGTAGCCCTGAAGGCCAAGCTGAGGAGTCCAGCTGGCCTCTGAGATGTGATTAATCCCAGATCAGCCTGGCTGGGTGGTCCTGAACTTACTGCCACATACTCCTGCTCCTGCTCAGTCCAGACCCCCCCTCTGGCTTCTGGGAGGAGGACATACTTCAAAAAGTGCCTGGCCTGGGCATGAGATAGCCCAGAACCCTCCTCCTCCCCCCATCTGGCCCTGGGGATGGGAACTCGGCCCTCCACTTCCGTTCGCTTGCGTGAAGCCACCCTGGCAGAGCGTTTCCAGATGTGCGTGTGGGCCGGCTGCGTGGGAGGCGCCCAGGTGTGGCCCACATGCCCTGGCTGGGGCTATGTGGGGGGGCTTGGTCATCCCCTTAGGAGTGTCTGCTCACCCTGTGAGATGGGCTCCCCCATCAGCTCTGCTTTACGCAAAGGGAAAGAGGCTGGCGTATAAACTCAAGACTTGGTGTTCAGAGGCCCCCTCCAGACTCACAAGCAAGGGAACTTGGGGGCGGGGGCTGTCATCCGGGGTCTGGCTGGATCTCTGAGGCGGAGGTGCCCCTGGCTCCCCGACACTCCCCACTGTGATCGGGCCTCAGTTTTGCTGTCTGTAAAATGACACTTGGGAGGATGCAAGAAGCCCGGGAGGGCCTGGAAGGCGATGAGTGGCACATTAAAAGTGGGGGTGGGGACCCCAGAGAGAGGCTTCCCCTAGCTGGACCTCAGTTTCCCTACCTGAGAAATGGGGCTGCCGAGGGCTAGGGCTGGGGGAGGCCCGTAAGCCCCGCCCTCACCGATGCCCCCTGGGGAGGTCCTGGCAGCCTCGGGGAGCAGACACCCCCACCCCCACCCCCGGGCTGACGCAGCCGGCCCCCGCCGGCCTTCCCAGAAAAGCACGTAAATCAGGGAACAGACGTCAGCGCAGCTGCGAGGAAGAGTGGGACTAGGGCCTGGGAAGATCCGCTCTGTTCCTGGACCCCCAGATCCGGACAGAGACCCCCGCCCGCCCACAGTGAGCCCAGCCTCCCGACCGAGCCCCACCCCCAGGCGCAGCCCCGAACCCCGGCCCACCGGGGGCTTCGGCCGAACTCCCGCCCCCTAACGGATCGCGCACGCAGACTCCGAACCGGTGCCCCCTCCCGGCGCCCCGACTCCGGACCGACCCTGGACCTTGGACGGCGCCCCTGTCTCCGGGCCCCGCCCCTATCCTGCAGAACCGGGGGGCGGGGGCGCCACGGGGCCCCGGGACCCCTCTCTCGGCCACGCGCCCCAGCCCCACGCGCTCGTGTCCTGTGTCCGCAGATTCGTGCGACGGCGTGGAGTGCGGCCCAGGCAAGGCGTGCCGCATGCTGGGAGGCCGCCCGCGCTGCGAGTGCGCGCCCGACTGCGCTGGGCTCCCCGCGCGCCTGCAGGTCTGCGGCTCGGACGGCGCCACCTACCGCAACGAGTGCGAGCTGCGCGCCGCTCGCTGCCGCGGCCACCCGGACCTGCGCGTCATGTACCGGGGCCGCTGCCGCAGTACGTGGGGGCGGAGTCCGGGGGTGGGGCGTGGCTTGTGGCTACCACGGGGGGCGGGATAGGTTGGTGGGAGTCAGGGGCGGGGCTTGCGGAAGGGGTGTGGCTCCTGCTACAACAGGCGGGGCAGGGCTTGTGCGTGGAGCCCGGGGGCGGGGAAGGAGGGGTGGGATCACGCAGAAGAGGCTCGTGGACCCAACCCTCGGGCTCTGGAAGCTTCGCGGCCAAGGCCCCTAGGCGGGGTCCCGGAGCGCTGCCCCCTGACCGCCCCTGGCGCCTGCCTGCAGAGTCCTGCGCGTACGTGGTGTGCCCGCGGCCGCAGTCGTGCGTGGTAGACCAGACGGGCAGCGCGCACTGTGTGGTGTGTCGCGCGGCGCCCTGCCCGGCGCCCTCCACCCCGGGCCAGGAGCTGTGCGGCAACAACAACGTCACCTACATCTCCTCGTGCCACCTGCGCCAGGCCACCTGCTTCCTGGGCCGCTCCATCGGCGTGCGCCACCCAGGCAGCTGCACAGGTGTGGGCGCAGGGCGGGGGGCTCAGGCCTGTCCTCGGGGCCCAGAGCCCCCTGCTCCGCCCCCGCAGTGCTCTTACCGTACCTCCCACGCTTGCAGGCACGCCCGAGGATCCGCCAGATGCCGAGTCGGAGGAGGAGGAGGAGGAGGAGGAGAACTTTGTGTGAGCCTGCGGAGCAGGCCTGGGCCTGGCGTCCGAGGCCTCCTCCATTTTATTTATTGCCACAGCAGAGTCTAATTTATGTCCCACGGACACTCCCCAGAGCCTGGACCGGGACCACTTGGGGATCCTGGAAGGATTGAGGGAGGGAGGCTGGGAGCTGGGCTGATGGGTGGGATGGGACTCAGAGTCCTGGCACCCTACTGCCTGGGAGGACCCATGCTTCTGCTCCTTTGGGGATAAGCCCGTTAATTATTGCCACCACCAGGAGGGCTGGGGATTCCCTACTGGTAATTCATGAAGAGGTATGACTTGCTCTCCTAGCCCCTAGGTGGGGGACCTCGGGCTCACGCCAGGAGGAGAGGGGGAGGTCTAGCCTCAGAACATGGTGACCTTGGCCCAGTGGGACATGCCCTTCATGAAGTCCAAGAAAGTAGCCACTGTTCCCTACCAGCCCAAGAACTCCAGGTTCTTGCCTTCCCATCACCTCCATTTCCCCCTTTATGTCCTATGAAGGCCACTGAGAAACACCCAGTGTGTCCCCTGGGAGAGGGACCATCTGTACCTCCTGACTCGAATGACCCAGCGCCTCCTTGATTGCCATTCACATGGGTGCACATAGCAACATCTCGTGGCCTCAAATATGGAGTGGCCAGCAGCAGCTCAGAACAGGGCACTGTGTCCAGTGGCACCCAGTCCACATAGGGTGGGATCTGGCCAGGACCTGGAGCTTCTGCTCACCCACTGGCTCAGGGTGGGGTGTTGATGCTAATGCCAAGATGCACTGCATGTGTGGCACCCTGCACACCCCTGCTGCCTGCCCTCCACAGTGGGGGTTCAGATGCAGTACCCCTCAGTCCCACACAGCCTGCCCTGGCCAGGCCTCTACACACAGTTCCCAACTAGACCCTCCTGACCCACCAGCCTCGCAGGGGGTGGTGATACCAGCCAGGTGCTGGTTTTGGGTCAATTCCCCCTAACACTGCTCACCCTCCATGCAATCTGGGCTGACACTCAACATCACCTACCTGTGCCTGCATGTAGACCAAAGGCTCAGACCAGATATGGGGGTGGGGAGCAATGGGGAAGAAATCTAGTTCCCCGAGTTTGGGGTGAGGAGTCTGGAGGAGTTTTGCTCATCCTTCTCCAGTCCTCAGGTAGTGCCTTACCTGTGATGCCCAGGAAAGTGTCCTTGATCGGGGGGTCCACCTGAGCCCCCAGACAAGGCAGCCTCCCCCTACCTGGGGTCCTGCCTCACCAAAGAAATAAAGACTGAAAAAACCCACTTTGGGGTGTCCAGACCTGAGTTTGCCTCGTGGGGTACTGCTGGGGTGTTGAGTGGGGGCTCTGGAAGCACCCAGAGGAGAGACACAGGCAGATGTCTTTGGGGCAGCCACTGCCCACCTCTGGGCCTCAGCGTCCACTGCTGGGCAGTGGGCAGCAGCCAGGGAGGGAGAGAAAAAAGGCCTTTAAGGGATGGGGGGCAGAAGGGGGGGTTAGGGCAGCCCTAAGACGCCACCTGGCTTGTGGTCCAGAAGCAGAGGCCTGGCCTTGAGGGCCTGGGGCGCAGCAGGAGCAGTAATAGTAACAACAGCCTTGCTGACAGCTTGCACCGATGTCAGCTGGGACTTGCGCTGTACCAGTACCATTCTAAACTGTTTTCAGAGGAGGAGCACAAGGCTTGATGGAGGCCAGGCCAACTTGGGGTTCCACGAAGGAGATGGGGCGACCCTTCCCTGGTGTCTCAACAGCCCCCTGCCCCCTGCTCAGGGAACTTGGAGTCCTTAGCCTTGGTTTCCCCATCTGTACGCTGGTGGTGTGGTCGGTCAGCTGGGGAGGGGTGGAGGATGGGCACCCCAGGCACAGGGGTATTGCAGGGGCAAAGGCCGGAGGCTGGCCAGAGTGTGGACCATGAGTGGGGGAGCCAACTCCAGGGGGTTTATGGTGGGTGGTGTGGGAAGATGGAAAGGGGCCAGGGGAAAGAGACATGGGCAGGAATGCAGGTGGACCCCGGAGCTGCCCATGGGTGAGGCTGGCGTCCATAGTCTCGGGTTAGTTGGTTGACATTTTACTTGGTTCAATTCCTCCCTCTTCATTTGGAATGGATGCCCCACCCCCACTCCGCACACCAGGCTTCCTCATGGGCCCCGTGCCGCAGAAGCCATGGAATATTTCAGGCCTGGATACCCAGCGAGTCTGTGGTTCAGGCAGCTCCTGCCGAGGGCCAAGTGGTCCCAGGCACAGGGCTGGGCTGGGGGCTGCCTCGCCGAACCACGTCCCAGATCCAGGCCACAAAGGCAGACACCTGCGTGTATACATCAGGGGTCTTGGGGTCACCGCACCAGAGGCCCGAGAAGGAGACGAGGCCGTGGGCCCTGTTCCTGCACACCAGGGGCCCCCCGGAGTCTGCCTGGGGTGAAGGGAAAGAAAAGGTTAGGGACCCCTCTCTGGGGTCACTTTCCTGGGGAGCTCCTACAAGTAAATCGTCACAACCCTCCCTACCTCAAAACACTTCCATGGTTCCCTGGTGCTCTTAAAGTGAAAACTAAACTCACCTCTGCCTTTCAAGCCCTGAGAATCAGCCTGCACCCACTTCTCTGCCCTAATCTCCCCCTAACTCACTTGGTTTCAGCCCAGGGACCTGTTACTGCCCTCTACTGGACGCTGCTTGTATAAAAAAATATACAAGGCTGCAGTGCACAACCTGCGTGGCTGTATACAGCAGACCTCTGACTAGTCTCTCTGCCTGGCATGCCATTCCTCAGATCTTCCCAGGACTCCTTCAAATCTCGGCTCAAAGGTTCTCTCCTCAGAGAGGGCTCCCTGAATACTCACCTTAAAACCCCTGACTCTGTCCCCCCATCCTAACTGCCGTCTGGAATCAGCTCTGACCCTACAAAGTAGATGCTATTAATGTGGCAGTTTCACAGATGGACAAAGCAGGTCCCAGAGAAACGAAGTGACTTTTCCAAGGTCATACATCTGGGAAGTGACATGGTCTGGATTGGACTCTGGCTGTTGGGCTCCAGTGTCTGTGTTCTGAACCATGTCACTCTCTTGACTGGGACAAAAGACCCTCCAGGCTGAGTGTCTCCCTGGGCATCAGGGCCAGCTTCATCAGCGCATGAGGTCTTAGGAGCAGGAGCTGCTTCCTTCAGTTCTGTTACTGCTCCTACTGAACACTGCTTGTATAAATACACAAGTCTGTGGCACTTTGTGCAGTGCACAACCTGCACAGCTTAACGTGGTGGCCCCATGCGATCAACTCCCTGCCCTTCCTGGGCCTCAGCTTCTCTGTCTGGTCAAATGTCAGTGGGATTCAGTTCCCAAGGCCCTGCCAGAGTCTGACCCTTTCTGTGGGCCTCGGTGCACCCACACAGTAAGTGGGCGGGGCAGAGAGGATCTTACCGAGCAGAAGCCCCGCCTCTGGCGGTCCCCACTGTGGGTGCAGAGCATGGTGGGGCTCAGATGGCCCTTCCAGGAGCTGTTGCAGATGTCCAGGCCCAGCACTCGGACCTCAGCCTCCATCAGCCCGGGCGGCAGCTCCTCAAAGTCCGACACGAAGCCCCATCCAGCCACCCGGCACCGCGCACCAGCCTTGAGCGGCCTGGCGCCTCTCCTTGGCAGCTGCAGCAGCCCCACAGCAGGGCCCAGGACAGCAGAGCTGTTCAGCTGCAGGGAAAGTGTAAGTTCAGGGCCACTCCCTGCTCCCCTGCCACCCACCTACCTTCCCCTGCTCCTGTCTCAGTTTACCCATCTGTGACTCCCAGTCATGGCCCGTGGAGAGAAATCCATGGCAGCCATCCTGAGGCTCAGCCAGGAGGCCCTGCTCCTTCTGCCACCGCAAGCCCCAGCCGTCAGGCCTGCACCGACCCCAGGCCCTCCAGCCTCCCTCCCCTCCAGCTTCCCTCCCCTCCACCAGAAAGGTTGGCTGCCAGTCCCCGGGGCCACCTCCAGTCTTTGCTCTCACGGTACCCCTGCCCGGAGCAACTTTCCTGTTCAGCCTTCAAGTCTCAGCTTAGATATCACCTCCACCAGGGAGCCTTCCCAGACTCCCACACTAAGACACAAGCCTCCTCTGGGCTCCCACATGCCCCTGCCAAGACCAGTTTACCAAGCTGCTGTTCCGTGAGACTGAGGGCCCCGTGGGGGCCAGCCACCGGCTCTCTGTTTGTGCCTGTGTCCCTGCTGCCTAGCACACAGCTGGTGCTCAATTAGTGGTTATGGAAAGAATGGCTCAGACCACTGGTTTTGGTACCCACTTCATGGCCTTGGTACGTTGCTGACCACTCCCCCGGCCTTAGTTTCCCCATGCCTACAATGGCTTGAGCGAACCAGGGCAGCAGCTTCCAGGCTTCAGGCTTTCACAGATGAGTAAAATTCACCCAGAAGTTTTGGTCACCGACACTGGCTGCCATCTTTTTATTTTGCTGAGAAAACACGGCGCCCCCAAGCCCTCATATCTATGGGGCTGTTACTGTCGTGTTGAGAGTCTCAACAGGTTTGAAGGGCGGGATTGGGAATTCTCCCTTTAAAAACTAGGTCCTGACAGGTGCCTGGAATTTAATTTGGGGACTTCCAGGTGCGAGCCGCAGGGAAGGGGTCATCCCCCGGAGCAGGAGGGGTCCGTGCGGGGTCACATGGAAGCATCACGCGTGGGCAGGGAGTGAAACTCACATTGATGGGGGGGTGCAACTTCCCACCCAGAAAACTCCTGGGGTGCAGGGCAGAGACCTGGGTCTGGCAGGGGCCCTGGACTCTCATCCCTTCCTTCCTTCAGCATAAACATTGAGCACCTGCTGTGTGGCATGAGTGGCCATAAATGTGACAAAAACCCCTGCCTCAAGGCCCGGAGGAGGCGGTAAACCATGACCAAGGTGAAGAAGCAGATGTTACAGGAGTCAGCAGGTCACAACTGTGGACAGAAGAAAGGTGGAGGGCAAAGGGGTGGGGCAGGGGCAGAATGGGGGGTGTGACTGGGGAGGCGCCCGAGGTGGCGAGATCTGAGCAAAGCCTTGCGGTGTCCGGGGGAACGGTGCTCTGGGTGGGGGCACAGCCAGTGCAAAGGTGACAGATGGGAGAGTATAGGAGGTGACAGGGACGGATGAGCAGGGCCTGTGGGCGTCAGGAGGACTTTGGCCTTTGTCTTGAAGGAGGTGGGAGCCATGGAGGGTTCTGGGCAGAGGAGGAATGTGCCTTGACTCAGGAGTTCACAGGGTCTCAGCTGTTTTTTTTTTTTTTTAGAGACAGGGTCTCACTCTTGCTGAGGCTGGTCTCGAACTCCTGAGCTCAAGCGATCCTTCCTGCCTCGGCCTCCCAGAGTGCTAGGATTACAGGCGTGAGCCACCACGCCCAGCCCTCTCCAGCTGTTTTTAAAACAGAAACCAGATCGCCCACCCCCAGCCCCAGGGCTCACCCGCAGCAGACAGATGTCATTGGCGTGGGTCGTGGGGTGGTACTCAGGGTGCCTGATGACAGCCGCAATGCCAAACACCTGCTGCGTGGGCTCTGCGGGGGCTCCCAGGGCATGGGCCCCCAGCACCACCAGGCCCGTGCGGGGGTCTCTGCGGGGAGGGGAGGGTGGGCAAGACTGAGGCTGCTCATCCAGGGCCTCAGTCCCCCCATCTGCGAAATGGAGGTGCGGCATCCAGGTAACGCTCCCGCCAGCCCCACGGTGATGATACCATGTTGACTATCGTTCCCACCTGAATTACGCTGTTAGCTCCAACAGCTGCAATGTTAATTTGAATCATTGTGATAAGAATATACTTAGAATGAACACAACACTTATTATATTTATTATAAGTCCCACCTCAATTATAATATTAACTACAACAATTTCAGTATTCATGTTAGTAGTCATTATAACAATATACTTAAAACGACTATCATAACAGAATATTTAATTGCTGTCATGGCTGTTGCTTCTTAGGTACTTCTCCCATTTTCTCCTTGTCCCCTGCTGCATCTGGCGAGGGGCGGTGTCCACCCTGCCCTGCCCATGCCCAAGCTCACCCAAAGGAAGGGTCCAGAAAGGTGAGGCTCACCTGTGGCTGAAGCAGTGGGCGGCAGAGACCACCCAGTGCGCCCGGAGCAGGAAGCCCCCACAGTGGTGCTGGCCGCCAAAGTGCACGGATGCCATGTAGGGCCGGGAGTGGGGGGTCACCTCTTGGCCCCCAATGATCCGGGCCCCCCAGGAGCCTGTGGAGGTGGATGGCCTGAGTCAGGAACCAGCATTGGATGGGGTGGGGGCCGGGAAGGGTGAGAAAGAGGCAGAGACAGACAGAGATGTGGCAAGAAGAGACCAGGGAGACACAGAGGCAGCAGGAGACAGAGTCCAGGCAAGCCCCCCTGCACTGGAATGGGGTTCCCCTCATTTCCAGCTGAGGCCAGGAGTGGGGCAGCCATCCAGGGGGCTAAGTAGCTGGATTGGGGGGGGGCCTGCCTGCGGGTTCTCGGGGCACCCTCTGTGGGGGTCTGATCAGGACTCGGGTGGGATGCCTGGGGGAGCCCAGGTGGGGTCCCTGGGGCTCCTCACCAGGGAGCTTCATGGGCAGTGTCAGAGCAGCGGCCACAGCCAGCAGCGGGTGGCCCCAGCCCCCCACCCCGGGCCCCATGGCCATCACAGGCTAGCAGCTCCCTCGAGAAGTCTGCCGGCAGCTGTGGCCCCCACTCTCACCCAACGGCCCGGAAGGGGGGAACTGGGCTGTGGGCTGTGGTCAGGAGGCCCCACCAGCAACGCCCAGTGCAGGCTGGGTGCTTCTGGGAAACCGGTGCTTCGGCAGTCTCAGGTTGTTCTTGAAGACGATTATAATTGCACGAGGGGCAAGGAAGCAGCCCATGGAGGTGACAGTGGGGGTCCTGGGGCTGCCATGTGACCTCAGGAAGTCACTTCACCACTCTGTGCCTCAGTTTACTCAGCCTGGACGTGAGCAGGGAGCTTTTGCAGGGCCCGGCGCACAGTCGCACACAGCTGGACTGCAGCTGCCTCTCTGGTTGCAGGTGCTGGCTCTCCAGCCCCCACCCTGCCTCTCACTAGCTGGGTTGCCCTGGGCGAGCCCCTTGCCCCTCAAGCCTCAGTTTCCCCATCTGCAACTCAACTCAATCCCATCTGCAGAGTCCCTTCTGCCACAAGAACTGACATATCCACAGGCCCAGGGTACCAGGACAGGGACGTCTTTGGGACCGTGACTGTGCCGGCCACCACGCTGTCCTGAAGTCTGAACCAGGCCCCCCCTGCCGAGTGGTAGAAGCTGAACTCACAAAGACACATGATGTGAGTCCGCTTATAGGAAATGGGGACACTGAGCTTCAATGAGAAGTCAGGCAGGCCCTTCATTCAGTGCTGGGCGCAGGGACCCCTGGGGGCCAGGGACATTCCGCTTATCACCCTCGGTGCTGGTTACATGGGTTGTCCCATGTGTGAAAACTCATCATGCTGTGACTACTCACAGCGCATGCACCGTACAGTGCCTACGTCATAAGAACGGCTCCAAAGACATCCACATCCTAGTCCCTGGAACCTGTGAATAAGTCGCCTCACATGGACACAGGGACTCTGCAGGTGGGATTGAGTCCCTCGAGATGGGGAGGTCATCCTGGATGACCTGGGGGGCCCAGTGTCACCACAGGGTCCTCCTACGAGGAGGCAGGAGGGTCAGAGGCAGAGAGAGACTGGAAGAGGCTGCGCTGCTGGCTCTGAAGGTGGAGGACGGGGCCCCAAGTTGAGGGATGCTAGCGGCCTCTAGATGCTGGGAAAGGCAGGAGACGGGTTCTCCCTGGAGCCCCAGGAGGGACCAACCCTGCCCACATCCTGACATTAGCCCAGTGAGGCCCATTTTGGACTGTGACCTCCAGAACTGTGACAGAATAAATCGGTGTCATTTTAAGCCACTGATTTTGTGGGAGTTTTTTGTAGCAGCTACAGGAAATCAATACAACCTTAAGAAATATTTAGGAAAATGGAAAGCATGAGGTTGATGTGAAAGCCATTTCCAGGGTCTGGGGGCAGGTGGGACCCCAGGTCAGAGCCCATTTACTTGGAGGACTATTTGGTGGCTTTTGTGTGCTCTGGTCTGCTGGGCCTGTCTGGCACAGCTGTGTCCCCACGGCTTGGACGGCCCTCAGCCAATATTGTTGAATGACTAGACAGAAGACGCTCTGGTCCTCACAGATCACTGGGTTGTGATAGTGGGTCCCCTCATCTGGGTTTGCTCCTGGACTGCCCTGAGACAGGGAGCACCAAGACAGAGACCTGGAAAACACACTCCTTGGGGGTTGGAATGAGTATTACCTGAAGCTACAGGTGTGTGGAACTTCGTCTACCTGAGGATGTTGTTTCTAGCCCCCCACTCCCCTTACTGGTTTGGAAACAGGCACAGAGAGGTTAAGCACCTTAGCCAAGGTCACACAGTGCAGGAGGATGGGGCCAGGCTTGCAGCCTCAGGGCAGCTCCTCTTGCCTCTCCACAGGCCGATTCTACCCAGGGGCCATTTCCTTCCCCTTTGTGAACAGTTGTGAAACAAATAACCGTCCTTCCTTGTCTCAGATAACCAAGCTCCTGGCAGCCCTGAGGAGTGGGCTGGGTGGGGGTCAGTCCACTTTCCAAACTGAGGCCCAGAGAGGGGATCTGATTTGTCTGGGGCAGTGTGGCAGAGGGTCTTGAACCCAGAACTCCTGAACTGCAGGCCTCCAGAGGGGTCTTCCATGAAGGATCCGAATAGCTCTCCCTGTTCTGGGACACCAGCCAGTGCAAAGAGTCAACAACAACAATGATGGTAATAGCTCCATTTACTAAACACTTTTGTTGTTGATTTGTTGGGGTTCTTTATATATGGAGCAGATCGGCTCTTAGTCACATAAGTTTCTTTCCCTGAGCAACTCTCAGGTACAAAGGACACAGCCCCCTTTGGGGGTGAGTTTCGATTCTGATTATCTGTAGATGGTGGTTCTATCAGATCCCAGATGGTCCCTGTGCCCCTTACCTGTGAAAGCTGGGGCCCCCAGGGCCGTGGTGCAGGCCAGGGGGACAGTGGGAGTTAAGTCTCCCAGCATGCTGCTCCTTACTGTGCCTGGATGCTGGGAGAGCACTGGGAGCTCCTTTCCTTCAGGATTCACTCCCTCCCGGGTCATGCTCACCCATTCCTGGCCCCTTTTGGGGGCTTGTGAAATGCGAGGTTCCTGGTGGGGCAGGCCTCAGAGGGGGTGCAGGGGACAGAGGAGAGTCAGAAAGGAGTGGGCTGGGGCCTGAGGCTGTCTCAACACCCTCTGAGAAATGGGCCAGTTCTGGGCCTGCTGCACCACTGTGATGTCAATAGCAACAGGGACAACAGCAGAGATTCCTGACCCCTGCCCTTGTGAACACATCACCTCATCTCCTCCCCAAAACTCGAGGACTGTTGTCATCCCTGCCTGACAGGTGCAGAAACAGAGGCACAGAGAAGCCCAGTGACTTTCCCGGGGTCACTCAGCTCATGGAAGCCACTCCCTCAACAGAGGTTTGTCAGGTGCCCACATGGAGTCAGGCCCCGGGACCATGAAGTTAACAGCTGCAGGTGTGGAAACTGCAGCTCTGAGATGCAGCTCCAGGTCCCATTGGGTCCAGCCCCAGTGGGGCATGCAGTCAGCACTCATTGCCCATCCTGAAGTGGGGCATACAGTTGGCGCTCACTGCCCACACCAGAGTGGCCCCAGCAGCCCAGAGCAGTGGCGGAGGGTTCCAGCAGCCAGGGAGGCAGGAATCCCTGAGAATTTGAGAAAAGCTCAAAACCCTCCCAGAACCCCCCAGGGTTAATGTGGGAGGACCAGAGACCCCCTAAAACCCACCCCCACCCAGCTCTCTCTATGACCTCAGGTCACGACCCAACTCCGTGCCTCAGTTTCCCCGTCTGTAAGTGGGGTCAGTAATAACAGCTAAGACGCAGGAGAATGCTTAGAACAGGGCCCAAGCACGGTGGGTGTCAGCCAGTGACTCTTCTCTTTAAACCCCTCACTTTATATTTTGACCCCAATAAATATGTATGCAAAGGCAATTGCTTCTGGTTTCTTGAGATGGAAGATGGCTGCTCAAAGAATGGGCACAGCAAAACCCAACACCGCGTGCCTTCCAGCCAGCCCTCCCCTAGCCCCTGCCTGCCTTGGGGTCCCCAGTCAGCCTGGGGGCCGTGGTGGACACAATTGCCCCTCGAGGACACTTTCTCCTGGACCCAAACCCAAAGGCCTGGCAGAGAGCCCAGACAGGAATGGATACATGGGGTGCCCTGACAAGCCCATTCCACCGATGAGGGAGTGGAGGCGCCCAGAGCAGCCAGGGCATGCCACCTCTGCCCACCTCCTCCACCTCTGGGTCACCAAGGCTTAACCTTGCACAACAGCCCTCCCGGCCTCTGGGATTCCGGGATTTTAGCCTGAGGAGGGCTGTGAGGGAAGTGGCTAGGCCTCTGTTGGGGTCTGCTGCCTCCCAGAGATCTCTAAGCCTCCATCTCCCCCTCTAGGAAACAGGTTGACCCTGGAGCAACTCCAAGGGTGCTGGTGAGAATTCAGCAAGGTGCTGGGAGCAGTGCGTGGCAGGGGCTAAGGGTCGTTGGTGCCCCTCGCTGGGCCTCTGTTTGCTTAACTGTAAACTGGACTCTGTGATCATCCTTCCCAGAGAGCTGTCACAGTCAAAGGAGAGGGTGGAAGACAGGAAATCACTCATTCATTCCATGAACACTTATTGAGCACCTACTGTGTAGTGATGCTTCCAGGTGCTGGGGGTTCAGCAGTGGAGAAGACAGGCAAATTCCTGCCCTGGTGGGGCCAACATTCAAGGGAGAGGCCGGAAGGAAACGCTGAACACAATACATAAATGACACCGTCTGTTAAAAGAATTTAGTGGCTCACGCCTGTAATCCCAGCCTTTGGAAGGCTGAGACAGGAGGATTGCTTGAGCCCAGGAGTTGGAGACCAGCCTGGGCAACAAAGCAAGACCCTGTCTCTACAAAAAAACTGGAAAAAAAAAAAAAAAAACCCAAGGAGAATTTAGGGGGAAAAGAGCAACGAGACTGGACAAGTGGAATAGGGAAGGGGACAGATTTTAAAATGCGGCACCGAGGGGATTCAGTAACAGTAGAGAAGGTGGGAAGGTGTTCCCAGAGGAGGGCACTAGGATTGCAAAAGCAGAGTGTCTGGACGGCTGAAGCCCAAACGGGTGTGAGGCAGGGAGAGGTGAGGGCAGAGACGAGGTAGTCTGGCTCAGCTCGGCCTTGAGAGTCAGGCTGCAGGGAACTGGGGAGCCATGGAGGGTGTCTGAGCAGGGGCAGGCTAGGGGGAACGAGAGTGGAGTGGGGAGAGGAGGCAGGGAGACCGGGAGGCTGCGGGGCTGCGGGGTGGGGTGGGGGGCACCAGCCTTGAGCTGCAGTCAGGGCTGGACGGAGGCGAGGGGGTCTCTGACTCAGGGAGAGGGTAGGAGTGAGGTTTTGGGGCCCACGCAGAGCTCAGTGTGAGCCCCCCTAGCCCAAGGGTCCCAGAGGACGTCCAGGGGACTGGATGAATCTGCAGGTGGGCTGGAGGAGGGGGAGGGGGCGCTGGGCGGAGCCCGGTGGATGGCAACATCCTAGGGAGGTGACAGGAGAAGGGGCGTCCTCCGGGAAACGGGTGCAGGTGGGGGGGGGGCGCCATCGCGCCACCGCTGAGGGAGCCAGGAGACCGGCCGAGGTGCAGGGGGCGGGGCCGTGAGGCGGGGCCGATGTGCAGGGGCGGGGCTGATGGAGCAGCGGGTGGGCCGGGGCCCGGGGCGGGACCGAGGGTGCAGGGGGATGGACTGAGGGCAAGGGGCGGGGTCAAGGGTGCAGGGGCGGGGCGGGACCAAAGGTGCCGCGACCCCCTCCCCCAGACAGGAATGGGAGCTGCAGTGCATTGTGGGTGAGCTCAGCGAGGCTGAGGAAGAGGAGGGTGAGAAGGTCAACTCAAGAGGTGCATTTTACACCCCACCTTGTCCCACCTCCACACCTTTGCCCAGGCTGTTCCTGTCCCTGGGACGCCCCCTCCACTGTCTGCCCGGCCCTGTCTCCCCTGCTCACTTGGCACCTCCTCCAGGCCTGTGTGTGCTTGAGTCTGGGTTGTGGATGGCGCATTTTTTCCCGGGCAGGGCCTTGACAGTGGCGGGGAGAACTTTGGCTTTTGCTCTGAGGGAGGTGGGAACCCTGGGAGGATTAGGTCAGGGGAGGTGGGAGAAATGCTCCCAGCAATCCCGTTCCCTCCCCACGGCCTCCTCCACTTCCTCCTATTTTTGAACAAAATACATCCACCATCCTTTCAAAGCTTGAACTCATTTATTAGAGGACACAAAATGCTGTCTCTGCAAGGACAGGACCTCGATTAGTCCATGATGACTAACAGTCTCAGGTGCACAGTATGTGCTCAGTAAATCTTTTTGGACTAAAAGAACCAGAGGCCATGGGGCAGTGAAGAAACTACTCACAGCTCACTTGTATTGAGCGCCTAATGCAGGGGTCAGCAAACTATGGCCCTCAGACCAAACTTGGCCCACGCCTGTTTTTGTAAATAAAGTTTTATTGGCACACAGCCAATCCCATGCGTTTACATATGGCCTCTGGCTACTTTGGCACTGCAATGGCAGAGCAGAGGCCTTGCGGCAGAGTCTGTGGCCTGCAATGCTGAAAATATTTACTATCTGGCCCTTTACAGAAAAAGTTTGCCAAACCCTGAGCTAATGTGTGCTGGGCCCTGTTCCAAGCCCTTTGTGTATATTCACTCAGTTAACCCTCTCCGCAGCCTTAGAAGGTGGGGAAAGTGAGGCTCAGAGAGCTTAAGAAACAGACCCAGGGTCACACAGCTCACGGGAGGTGAGCTGGGACTCAACCCAGGGACTCTGATGTTCCTCAGGATCTTTTTGTTTCTTTTACGTTTGGTAATTTATCTCATTGTTTTAAATGCTAAAATGAATTCACGCTCAAAAAAAGGGGGGGGGAATGCAAAGGTCTATAAAGAAATAGGTGTAGATGTCCCTCCCCAGTCAGGGGTACAACCTGCCATATCTTCCTCCAAAGTTTGCCCAAAGCTATTTTCCTTGAACGTATATCCATCCATTTATTGAGCGCCTGCTAAGCAGTGCTGCTTTATAAGAAAACTGAGTTTGGAAGAATTTCCCTCTTCTGCCCCACCCGGGGCCTCACTGGGTAAGTGTGTTGGGACCAGGGGGCTGTGCTGTTCTTATAGGAACCTGGGAAATCGGGGCCATGGTCTACATGGTGGAGAAGACAGGTCCTGCCTGTTTCCTGCTGTGGCTCCCCAGTGCCCTCAGGACAAAGCCTGAGTTCTCTCTGCTCCCTGCGCTGTCCCCTGACTCACTCTGGCCACACGGCCTTTAGTGTGTGCGCCATGGGAGCTGTGGGGCCGATTAGATCCATCAGCCCACGTCCAACCCTTAGGACCAGGCTCGGCACTCAGATTGGCAGTGGCTATTGTTGCTGTTCCTCTAACACCGAGCTCAGCCCCTCCTCCGGCCTGGGCGTTTGCAGTGCGCGCTACCTGACCACTCTTCTCTCGGACACCCTACAAAGGCTCCTCTGGGAGCCTCCGGGGTGGGGGTGGGGGGTTGCAGCTGGGATGTGAGCTCCTTGGGGCGGCCACCCGGCCCTCCCTGGGGCTCCTACTCTCCCTTCGCCCCGGTTTATTTGTCCCCACCCGCGCTTGGCACAGCATTTGCTTGTTGTCTGACTTCGCGACAGTCCCCCTCTGGAGCCGGCGCTGGGGAGGGGTGGGACTTTGCCACAGCCAGGTCCAGGCCGGCGCCCAGACCTAGCCTGGCCGCGAGAGTCAGGATTTCTCGGGGGCCCTGGGGACGGGGCACCGTGGAGAGACGGGGCGCCGTGCCGGGGGTGCGGGGCGGGGTGCGGGGGGCGCTGCCGCAGCGGCCGCAGCCGGCAGGAGGCGCAGCGCCGCCTCGCCGCGGGGGCGGGGGGGAGCGCGGCGGGGAGGGGAGGGGAGCGGAACGCGGCGGCGGCGACGCGCGCGCCGAGCCCACCCCCCGTGCCCGCCACCGCCCGGACAATAAACAGCCGCGCGCGGGGCGATGCCCGAGCCGGTGCCGCCGCCCCCGCGCCGCGCAGCCCGGGCCGCCAGGCCGTAGCCCGCCGGGGCCCCCGCCCGGCCTCCGCCCCCTCCCCCACCCCTCCCCGCCCGCGCGCCCGCCCGGCGCCCGCCCCCGCCCAGCAGCGCGGACCCACCCGGACCTCGCGGGGAAATGGAGTGAGTAGGCACGCTCGGGCCGGGGCGCGGGGGGCTCGGAGCGCCGGGGGAGCCGGCGGAGGCCCCCACTCCCGCACCCCACTGGGGGCGTCGCGGCCCCCGCGAGGAGGGGAGGCGGCGAGGGGCTTCCGGGCCCCCCGGCTCAGCTGGGGAGGGACGCTGGCTGGGCCGCGACAGCCCTGAGGCCCCCCTACCCGACCCCGGCGGCCCACGGGCTCTTGGGGACCCGGGCGGTAGCGGCTCCGGGGCAGTCCAGGACGCTGGGAAGGGGAGGCTCGCGTCTCCGCCCGCGCGCCGCCCGCGCCTCCTGGGCAAGCATCGGCTCTCCGCCACCTGTGGGTGGCCCGGGGGAGGTGGAGCGACCCCTCCCCAAATTGCAGCGGTCCGGCCCTGAGCTCACCCGCCCTTCTCCCCCGCCCCAACCTGAGCGCACCGCTCCTTGCGCCCTGGACGCGCGCACTGGCCAGTCCCCCCGCCCTTCCCAAGGGCCTCCAGTGATGTCCGGAGCTCCCTGCTCATGCGAGGTGCAGCCTCCAGATGTTGTCCCTAGTTACCGCCGGAGTCAGGGGGCTTCTCTCCAGGCTGCCCAGGTCTCCGGTGTGTGCGAGAAGAGAAGAGAGACCAGGTGTTGGGAGCTTGGGTCTGATCCCCTCCCAGGGAAAGTGTCTCCAAGATGGGGCTCCTAATGGTGTAGCTAAAACTGGCTGGCCCCAGCTGGAATCTGGGACCCCTGCATGCCGAGTGCGTGACCTGGGCCTGTGTGGGGTCAGGGGGAGGAGCTGTTGGCAGCAGACGGTTCTTGTACACAGCAGTTGCCTGGTAAGGGTGCATGGTCATTCAGGCACATGGTCCCCCCTTCCCAGTGTGAGGGTGATCCCCACCCCTGCCCCTCACTCCCACAGGTGGGCACCAGGAGGCTGTGGGGTGTGTTTGCATAGGCAGGGGGCCAGGAGGCACTTCCTGGGGTCATCCCAACTGCCCATTTTGGGACAGGGCCAGCAGCTGCCCTGCTCTGGTCCCCTGGGCCCCAGCCGGAGGACCGAGGTCGGTTTCTGGAGGTCCAGCCAGCCTGCCCTGGCTGGTTGCTCCCACTGGGTGTGTTTTCTAAGCCAGCAACTTTCCTCCAGGGATTCACCCATGACCCACCACACCCTCAGCTGGGTGGGAGCCGCCTCCCTCCCTCCCTGGGAAAGCGAGACACCCAGTGTCCTCTGCTTTTGAAAACCCAGACAAAGGCCTGGCCTGCTCCCCCCACCCCGCCCGGGAGCCCAGCCAGGGGCTCAGGGGAGCCAGGGCCCGGACTTGCCTGTTCCACGTTCCCCTCACTTGTTTATCTGCTCTGCTCTCCAGGCCCAAGGGGAACCTCTGGGGCTCCTGACAGCAGGGCCTGGGCAGGGTGTGGCTGTGAGGAGGGGGCTGCCTGGGGGAAAGGCAACGAAACTCCACCACCCAGAGCAGAGGAATAAGGGAATATTCTGGTTAGACCCCATTGTCTCCTTTCTTTCCCACTGGGGATGCTGAGGCCCAGAGAGGGACTGCTGCTGCCCCAGGGTCACACAGTGCAGGGAGGGCCCCTTGGTGTCTCTTGCTCTGCCCCTACGGCTGCTTGGTCATGGGTCAGCTATGGCTCCCACAGGCCACCCATGGGTCATTGCTGCTTTTTCTGGGTGCAGATATGGGACTTGACGTTCACCGGCTTTGAGCAGCCATGAGTCAATGGCTCTCTCCCCGGTTCCTGGGTTGACAATGCGTGAGGAGAGACTCCATCTGGTATTGCCCTGTCTTGGACACCTGCCCCTTCGCTCATCTCCAGAGCCGGCTTCAGGCACGGAGGCAGCGGCTGCTAGAACGTGATCGTTTACCTCGTTCTGTTTCCATGGATTTTTCAGTCCGAGACACAGGAGGTGGTTGTGGTTTACAGTGATGCTGGTCTTGCTGGAAAGTTTGTTTAACAAATAATAATTTAATAATTTAAAGAATTTTAAATGTTGATTAAAAGATTAATTTTTGTTAATTGGAGGATTTAAGGAAAACTAGAGAGTAACTAACTGGGGAGGCTGATACTGTAAAGGTGGGCAAGTGTGGGTGGCTGGCAGAGTGAGGGGATGCTCCTGGGAGAAGCTAGGTGCCAGCTTCTGCTCTGGGGAGGGTTTATGTGGCCCTGGGTGAGGCTATGCCCCTCTGGGAGCCTCAGGGTCTGGCTGGTAAAATAAGGATATTTTAGTTTGGAGCAGCCATTCTCTGGTGCTCAAACCCCTGTCCTGGCAGAGGCAGGGCTTGAACCCTGGGACAGGGACCAAGTTGAGCCTCTGACCGTCTGGACCATCCCAGGTTCGTTCCCTACCTCAGGCCTGGAAATTTTCAAGGGGAAAGTCTCAGTTGGGTGCTAACTGGGTCCTTAACACTCTTTCACAGTCACTAATCTAATTTCCCTTTTTAACTAGAGGCAAGGCAGTTAAAAGGCAACAGTATCTAGTGATAATTGAATTTAATAACAAGCTTTTATTTTCATTGCATCTATTTTTTTCATGTTTTTGCTATGATGTTTGTGGCAGTGGCTTCTGGTTTCCTCAGTCTTGTTGACGATGTAACATTTCCTTCTAAAACAAGGGGATTTGATTTAAATTTGAGTGGCTTTGAAGGGAAGGAATTTATAGGTAAAGCCAGGGAGGTGGGGGAACATGTGACCATGGTTTGAGAAGCACAAGGGTAATTTGTTTACTTAGCAATTGCTTAGTGGGTGCTTGCTGTTTCCCCGTCCCTGTTCTGAGTGGTGTGTGTGTGAACTTGATCCTCACAGAAGCCCTGTGAGGTAGGAAAACTGAGGCAGGGGAAATGGTGTGTGAGGACACACAGCTGCAAAGGTGTGGGGTGGGGTTTGCTCCTGGGTGGTCCAAGCTCCCACCCTCTAAGCTGCCAGGGTAGGGGACAGGGGAGGGGTTATTGGTACTTTCCAGCGCACAGCTGTGCTCTGGGGGGTCCTCGGTATCAGTTATCCTGGCATTGGCTTTCAAGCCTGGTTTGTTGACTGAGCCACATGGAAGGTGGCCTCTTCAGGGGTCTCAGCCCCTGGGGCATCTGTGCCCAGCTTTTCTGTGACTGTTGACTTGGGAGGTAGAATAGGGAGAGGGGGAGTCCTAAGTCCCCATGAGACCTTGGGCATGTCACTCTCCTTTGGACCTCACTTCTCACCTGACCAGTGGGGACATGACCCCACCCAGCCCCCTCCTTGGGGCTGCAGGGCCAAGGGAAGGGCAAGTGCTTATATTTTTTTATTTGTAGAGACGGGGTCTCACTCTTTTGCCCAGGCTAGAGTTCAGTGGCACAATCACAGCTCACTGCAGCCTTGAACTCCTGGGCTCAAGCGATCCTCCTGCCTCAGCCTCCCAAAGTGCTGGGATTACAGCTGTGAGCCACCGTGCCCAGCTGTCCTTTCTTGATCTAGGTATCCTGTAATTTGTTCATTTAACAAATGTTCCCCACTGGCCATCCTAGCCCCGTGCAGGGTCAGAGAGATCTGGGAACCCACGGAGGGTCTTCTCTGAGGTGTAGGGAAGGTTTCCTGATCGAGTCCATCATGAACCTTTTCTGTGAAGGATGGTTAGGGGTTTACCCCAGCAGGCAGAAGGGTGCACCTGGTGGGGAGACTGGCATGTGCAAAGGCTTGGAGGCAGGAACACATTGGAAGGAGACAACACTCTTTGGTTTGTGCTCTTGGGGCCAGATCCTGCTGGGCCTTGAGTGCCAGGCGGGAGAGCCATGGGGAGCCATGGACAGTGTATGAGCAGGGAAGGACCAAAGGCTGACTTTGGGCACCAGAAAAAGGCTCTGGCAGCTAAGGGGTGAGACCAGGGAGGAGCAAGTTGTGGCTAAGTCTGGACAGAGACCATGGGGGTAGCTTGGAGAGAAATACCAGAGCCAGAGGGGTCAGGACCCCATGTCTGGGTGGGCAAACACTCAGCTCCAGGTCTTTGTGGTTGTCAGAGCTGCCCACAGGCACAGGGCAGCCTGGTCAGGGAGAGTTGGCCTGGTCCCTAGACACAGAAGGAAGGTGGAGGGTGCTCTGCATGTTGCACAGGGGATCTCCTGCCCAGGAAGGATGGCTGAGCAGGGGTCTTGGTGTCTCAGAAGCACAAAATCTGGCCAGGATGACTGTCTTCCTGCCCAAGGGTTTCGAGCAGGGATTCGGGGATGGTCAGAGCCGGTCACTGGGACAGAGCCTGGACTGGTCTGGGAATTGGGAGGGGAGCCTGAGCCAGGCCTTGTGATGGGTTAGGATCAGGACCAGAGTGAGGGCAGTCGGGCAGGAGGCACCATGTGGACAGAGGAGGGGTGGGACCAGGCCAGGCCTGGGAGCCCAGCCTGGGTGGGCAGAGGACGTGTGTGTGTGTGTGGAGAGGGCAGTGAGGGACACAGGCCCCGGGGGGGGGGGTTCTAGTAATACCTGTCCTGGAGCCAGAGGGTGACGTCATCATCAGCTTGTGTTCAAATCCTTCTGACCATGGAAAGTCCCAGGGCAGGGCCAGCAGGGCTGTGCAATGCCCCATGCGGGTGGGCAGGACCCCAGCCCCAGCCCTGACCTGGCCTTGTCCATGTACAGGATTGGCATGTCCATTATACACGTGTGTGTGTGTATAAAATTTTTAGCAGCTTTGTTAAAATATAATTCACATACCACACAATTCACCTGTTTAAAATGTATAATTCAGTAGTTTTTAGTACATTGGCCAAGTTATGTATCCATCAACACAATCGATGTTAGAACTTTTTCATCACCCCAGAAAGGAAGCCCCATCCCCATCAGCAGTCACTCCCCATCCCCTCCCCAGCCGCTGGCGACCACGAATCCACATCCCATCTCTGTGGCTCTGCCTGTTCTGGACATTTCATATAAATGGAGTCTCACACTGTGTGTCCTTCTGTGTCTGCTTCTCTCACTGAGCACAATGTCCTCAAGGTCCATCCACACAGGAGCCGGTGTCAGAGCCTCCTTCCTTTTCCTGGCTGAGTGATGTTCCAGTGTGTTGTGTTTATCCGTTCATCCATCAATGGACACTTGGGTTGTTTTACATGTTAATTTGTACACTCACCCTCAAGGGTGTGCTCTCTTCAATGTGAAGAGTCCAGGTCCTGTTTTAGATAAATGTGAGTCATGACAGTGAGTTTCTTTAAAAAGAAGAAGTGATCACAGGACAGGTGGTCCATGGGGCTGGCAGGAGTGTGACAGGCAGGGGCCAAGGTTTGGGAAACTTTGGGTGAGGCCTTCCTCTGAAGATGGAAAGACCCTAATTGACTTGCTGGCCCAGCAAATATTTATTGAGTACCTGCTGTGTACTGGGTGCTGGAGACATGGCAGGGACAAAAGAGACACAGTTGCTGTCTTCATGGGAAGACAAGAAAAAAAGACATGACCAGGGTGTTTCATGGCAGTGAGGGCTGGAGGGTATTTGGGGGTACTGGGGGGTGACACTTAATTAGGGAGGTCAGAGGAGGCCTAAATGAAGAGGTGCCATCTGAGGAAAGGCCTGGGAAGTGTGTGAGGCTGTAGGGATCTGAGCGAGGGTGCTCCAGGCGGGGGCACAGCCAGTGCAAAGGTCCTGTGGTGGGAGCACAGTGGAATGTTCCAGGAGTGTGGCTGGAGAGGAATATAGGGTAGAGAGGAGCCATGGTGTCTCTGGGGCTGGCCTCTGCAGATGGGTTTGCCTTGAGACCCCGCCTGAAGCCAGAGAAGGCTGCCATTCATGCCCCACTGCCTTCCTCCTGTGAGGGCCCAGGGCAGGGTCCAGCCCCTGCCTGGCTCCAGGTTAATAGGCAACAGGTTTGCTCCTCTGGGTCTGTGGCCTGCCCTGACCTCCATCTCCTCTACTCCAGTGGGGTGATGCCACTCTGCCTTGACCTTCTAGAATTCTCAGTGGCCCCATGTGTCAGCCACCTCACCAGTGACAGTGGTGGTCCTGGCGCCTGCCTGTGCTGAGTGCTGGGAGGGCTGGGAGAAGATTCCTTCCTGATGGGTGAGGGAAGCTCAGTAAGGCTTCCTGGAGGAGGTGGCTGTGCTGGAGCTGAGCTGGGAGGGGGAGGAGGGAATGGGGGAGGACAGGATCTGATGGAGGGTGAGGGGCAAATGCTAGGGCTGGAATGTGGGCAGGCTTGGAGCAGGGCAGGAAGATGGTGGAGGGGGCTGCCAGGGCTTGGGCTACCCCCTGAGAATCCAGAGGAGACTCCCCAGGTCCTGCTGGGAGGTGGGAAGCAGCTGCTGGAATCTGGACAACCCCCCTCCGTCCCCTGCCCAGTGGGGGAAGGGGCTGTGGGCTCCCCCTCACCTCTACCTCCCAGCCCCTCGTGACTCCCCCCCCCATGGCCAAGGTCACTGTCAGCTGTTTCCTTTCAATTAGCCCCAGGAATGTTCCCGGCGCTGCACTGGGCTCAGTGCCTGCCTGCCCGGGCAGGGACCCCCTCATTCCAGCTGGAGCTGCCCGGGCGTGGGCTCGAAGGACAAGTGCAACCCTCCCAAACCCACACCCACACCCACACCCACACCCACACCCACACCCACACCTCACGCCTCCCGACAGGGCCCGCCCTGCCTGCTGGGTGACCTTGGGCTGGTTGTGTAACCTCTCTGGGCCCTGGGTCTTTCAAAAAGTGGAGGCCTCTGCCGGGATCTTGTTGGGTTTGGACCTTATTAGCTCATCTCCTGGAGCCGGGTTATCTCACGCGCTCGCAGACGACGCCCTCGCCGAGTCCTGAGCCGCCCACATGGCGACGCGAGCCCAGAATTTGCTCCAAGCGCCGTAAAAATAATCACGCAAGGACAGAACGCCTGCGCGCACTGAGAGTGGGCGTCCGGGCGCAGGGCGTGTTCCCCCACGAGTGGCTCTGAGCTGCTGCCCACTGCCCGGCCGGGCCAGTGGAGGCCCAGATACGGGAGTGACCTGCCCCGGGACACACAGCCAGCGGGGGCAGCTGCCATCCTGCCTTAAACGCTCCCAGGCCTTTTGACCGAAACTCAGCTTCTCCACCCAGCATGTAAGATCTTTTGTGATCTGGCCTCGGCTTCCCTCCATGAGCCCTGGGGAGCGGGAGCGTCTCCACCGTCCCACCTCCCTGCCCCCCGCCCCGCCCCCAACAGACCTCGGGGAGACCCTGCGCTCGGAGCCCGACCGCGGGGTGCAGGCCGCAGCCCCTTCCCCTTGATACAACGGGGGTAATAACCTCACGGGCCCCCCTGCGCCCAGCCTCGGTTCCCTCATCTGTGAAATGGGGCTGACACCGGCCCGCATGAGGCAGTGAGCGCTGCGGGAGGTGTTCTTATTCATTGCTGTTTTATTAGTGTTTTGGGGTCGTATTTTGCTTTATTTTTCGGATTTGTGAAGTCGAGCGTTATCTTGGCTTGACCTTGTCTACCTGGCGCCAGGGGCGGTGGAGACCCTTCCCCGAGAGAAGCCCCTTCCTGGGCGGACTCCCCGTGAAGCCAAATCGGGAAGCCCCCTCCCACCCCTAGCCGCGGGGCGGGCTAAAACCCCTTACCCCTCCCAGCCCCGCCCTCTCTAGGCAGCCCCTGAGGCCCGGGGCGGGGGATGCTCGGCGCCGGCCCCGCCCCCGCGTGCCGGGCCTCCGCGTTGCCATGGGGACGGCGCGGTTGCCCGGGCGACCGCCTCCCGCGGGCCCCGCCATCCATCACCCCGGGCTGCAGCGCCCGGGGCCGGCGGGGCGGCTTGGCGCCCCCAGGCCTGGGGAGGGGCACGAGGGGTGCGCGTGCCCCTCCGTCTGTGACGGGGACACGGGTGGGGAGGGATGGCAATTCTCTTCCTGGGCCTCGATGGGGACATTGTTTCCTGCCTGACCTTCCCTGCCCTGGCTCAGGCCGGCAGGGACAGGCCGCCCCAGCGAGGACACTGCCCGCCTTGTCTCCAGCCTGGCGAGCCGGCCACACAGCAGCCCCTATGTCCCTGTGTCCAGCCTGGGTGGCCATCTGCCCACTGGAGTGGGGACGGGCACTGTGCCTTGGGGTCCCAGCTGCTAGGTCGACTTCCTGCCCTGGCTCTGCTCCTTCCTGGGTGGGTCCCTGGGGTGGAAAACCAGGGACCGTGGTGGGACCCGGAGCTGGGAGTCGTTTGAATCCAGCTCTGCCACGGCTTCCTTTTGCCCTCTCTGGACCTGGTTTCCAGCCACAGGAAGGGCCTGCCAGGCAGTGGAAACTGCAAGTGCAAAGGTCCTGCGGTAGGAATGAGCTTGGTGCACAGCTAGGAGGTCCTGACAACTGGGACAGAGTGAGTGACGGGGAGACAAAGGGGTGAGGGCAGGGAAGTGAATGGGCCGGCATCGTGGTTCTCTCAAGGGCTGATGGGAGCCAGGGAGGCTTTGGAGCAGGAGCATGACAGGGTCTGATTCTCATTTTGAGAAGCTGCCTCTGGTTGTGGGGTAGAGAGGGGGCTGTGGGGGGCCAGGGAGGCAGCAGGGGATGCAGGAGACCTAGGCTGGTGGGGGATGTGGGATTAGCAGGAAGTGAGGGGCTGGGCCTCACGGGGAAGCACAGCAGAGGGCACCCTGCCTGCTTCACACAGTGCAATAGGGCAGACCCAGAACTCTAGCTGATTTGGCCATTCAGGGAGGGCCCCCAAGCCAGCAAACGGGATCAAGCCTTTCCTGAACTCCACCCAGCTGAACCCAGCCTCCCTGAGGAGGGAGAAGGGGAAGCTGCAGAGGGTGTGGCCAGTGCTCCTGAGCCCCTGGGAGGCAGAGAAGGGTAGGTGACACCTGCCAGGAAGGGAGGAGCAGGTGGGGTCACCTGTTGGGGCATGGGAACTGGGCAACTTCACAGGCCTCAGCGAGGCTCAGAAACTGAACCTGAGTGGGGTGGGCAGGCAGGCAGTGCAGGCTCCAGGGTAAGTCTTGACCTGGGAGTAGCCTCCCAGCCTGGGGCATGGTGTAGCGCCAACAAGCTGTGTGGCTTTGGGCCTCTGTTTCCCTGCTGAACCATGGGGGTAGGGGCAGTGATAGGAGGGTTTGGAGCTGGAGGTGTCTGTGCCTCCACCGTGTTTGTGCAGATGGGGAAACTGAGGTCCAGTGGCGAGCAGGGGCTCTTCCAAGGCTGCAAGTGGTTCTGGGCCCTGACCCCAAGCTAAGGGGTGTTGGGGGTGGCGGTGGAACAAAGGATGGGCTGTAATTTCAGTCTCTGTGAAGATAGGGGTGGGGAGACTGTGGCTCCCACGCTCACACCCCTTGCTCCTGCCAGGCCCTGCCCCCTCAGACTGGGCCTCCTGCCTGCTGGTGCTGCCCAGAGTAGGCAACTGGCCCTGGGACTATTCAGGATTTGGGGCAGACAACCCAGAAACTCCCTATCTGAATTCAGGACACCCCCCCACACACACTCTCCTCTCCCTGCCTTGTGTGGCTGCTAGTCCTGGGAGTGCAAGGTTATCATTATGCCCGTTGCAGGGAACGCGAAGGCCCAAACTCAGCCCTGGTTAAAGTCTTCATTGGTCCCTGCATTTTACTAAACTCCTACTGTGTGCAACTGTTGGGACCCTGCAGCAGACTGAGGGGAAGAGGGGTCAGGTTCCCCTCCCCTCCTGCCAGTTGGGGGTTAGGGTTAGGTTTGGACGGTAGGGGCAGGGTGCTGGAGGGAAGGTCAGGGAATCACAGGCCTCTAGGTTCTGTCCTGAGCAGGTGAGTGCACAGCTGGTGCCTAAGAGGGGTCGGGGAGTACATGGGTCAGGGGAGTGCAGCGTGTGTGTCAGGGATAACACATTCCCCAGGCTCCTGGGCCTCCTGCCAACCCCGTGGGAGGGCTGTAACCTTGGCAGCATGAAGGCGTGTTCCTTCAGGTGCATCTGGCAACACTGATATTTATTAACCACCTACTGCATACCAGTCCTGGGGACTAAGGCTAAAAGCTCACTGGGCGGGTTCTCAAAAGACATTGCTTGGATGAGAGCAAAAGTCTAGGGTTGCATCCAGGCTTTGCTTCTTTGCTGTGTGTCCTTGGGAGGCTCCCTACCCTCTCTGGCCCTTTGGGCTCCTGGGAGACTCCAGTGGAGGCTGGTGTGAGAAGCACCAGAAGTCCTGGGATTGGGTGGCCAGGCTGGTGGGTCTCCCATCCTCTGTGTGCCCCTCCTGGGGCAACAGAATTGGTCTTGGTGGGCAGGAGGGTGCAGAGAGGGCTGACCTGATCAGTCTAACAGTCTTGGCCAGGAGGTGACATGCTTCCTCCTGAAACACCCTTCTCTGGCCTTTGATATCTGGTGAACTCCTATGCATCCTTCATGGCCCAGCTTGGATGCCCCCTTCTCCCTAAACCCTTCCTGGTTGCTAGGCAGAGCCTCTTGCCTTCCTGTTGTGGTTCCCTCGGTCCTTGAGGGGGCAGGGTAGGGTCCCACTTTGCAGAAGGGAAATGGGCTCAGAGGTGGAATCACTTTCCTGTGGTCATCCGGGGGGGAGAGGCAGGGCCAAGATTTGAACCTCATCCAGCTGAAAGCAGGGGTGGATGGACCAGGGCTGACCTTCTCTCCCTCCAACAGGGTCCTGGCGGCAGAGACCACGTCCCAGCAGGAGCGGCTCCAGGCCATTGCAGTGAGTTCCTCCCACCCTTGGATAGGGTAATCCGTGGGGGTGGCAGGGGGACCTGGGGCCTCAGGGGCACCTGGCCTGGGACCCAGAACCAAGGTGTGCTCAGGGGTGAGGCATTTGTTTTGGAAGCTTGAGTCCCACTGACACTTCCCACACGGAATGGAAATGAATATGGAGACCCCCTGACTCCTGAGTCCCTTAGACCACTGGCCCACCCTCCGCCTGTGGGTAGGTGGGGAAACTGAGGCTGGTGTTTAGTAGAGCCTTGCCCTTCATCACGCAGGAAAACAGGCTTTGGCGGTGGGAGCACAGGTGTGCTTTAGTGCCGTCTGCCCCTCGCCTGGGAGCCAGCAGGCCCGGGGGTCCCCTTGGAGGAAGCAGGGTCTGCCCAGGTGGGGCTCCAGGCAGGTGTGCTGGGGTCTCCATGGCTCCCACGCCGACCCGTTGCTCCCTTCAGGAGAAGCGGAAGCGGCAGGCGGAGATTGAGAACAAGCGCCGGCAGCTGGAAGACGACCGCAGGCAGCTGCAGCACCTGAAGGTAGGGGCAGGGGTGGCCCACGGGAGCTATGGGGCAGCGGCGAGGCAGAGGTGGCCCTGGCCCTGGCCCTGACCTGGACTCCTGCCACCCCAGTCCAAGGCACTGCGGGAACGCTGGCTGCTGGAGGGGACACCATCCTCGTCCTCAGAGGGGGACGAGGACCTGAGGAGGCAGATGCAGGAGGACCAGCAGAAGGCGCGGCTCCTGGAGGGCTCCATCTCCAGGTGGGTGGGCTGGGCCCAGAGCAGGCTGGAGCCCAGGTGTGCGTGCTGATGGGGGTGCGCCTGACCGCGGTGTGGGGTGGCCTGTTGGGGCTGAGGGCTGAGAATTGTCCCTTGGTCCCCTGACACCTCCATCTGAGCAGATGTGCAAGGGACGTGGGCTCAGGGCGGCTCCAGGGTCCCTGAGGATGGGAGTTGCCAGCATCAGCCTCCCCTGGGGCTTCCTGGCGCCAGCCCAGCTGGCAAGCCCTCGCTGCTCGCTCAGTGCTAACGGAGGCTGCAGAGGCAGCGGCAGCTGGGCCTGCAGGAAGCCCAGGGGAGGGGCAGGATGGGGAAAGTGGTCATCCCCGTGGGGCTGGTGGGACACAGGCCTGGAGTTTCCGGCAGGCAGGAGTCCCAGGCTCAGCTCGGGGCAGCGGGTCAGGGTGGAGGGAAGTGACGACCAGACTTCCCAGTGCCTGCTCTTGCCACGGAAGAGGCCCAGGAGGCAGGAGGCCTGGCCAGGTCACATGGCATGCTGGCCCCGATGCTGGATGCCCAGCAGGCCTGGCCTGGCCACTGCTGGATGCTGTCTCAGCCCCGATGGAGTCCCCGCCCCCACCCCGTCCTCGGGGGTGCCTTGGGCTGGGATTTCCCTCCCTGGGTAGGGGGTGCTTAAAGGCATGGGTGGATGGGGGCAGTTCTGGTGGGATCCTTGGGATGAGCTGAATGCTTCTGCCTCTGTGAGCCTCAGTTTCCCCACCTGTGGACTGGGGAGGCAAGAATTCCAGTAAACATTAAGCACTGTCTGTGTGCCTGGGCTGGAGCTGGGTGCTCAGCCAGAGGTGGGGCTGAGATGGGCCTGGCCCTGGGGTAGGGGGGTCCGCAGAGAGGTGGGTGGGCAGACACTAACCAGGCAAGGCCCATGCCAGGCAGGATGCAGAGTCAGTGGAAGTCACTGGCCACGGGGTTGGGCAAGTGGCCTCTTGTCATCCATCCCTGCTGGGCGCAGCCCTGGGGCAGCAGGCTTGGGCGCCTCGGTGGAGGGGGTGGGGGACCTCAGGCCTAACTGTGCTTTTGGGACCTTGGCTTCCCTTCTCCTCAGGGCAGCCCGGTTCTTAGGTGCTGAAACTGAGCTGGTTTGGGGCTCTCACCCTCACTTGGCTCTGCCCAGACACCTCCTACTGGAAGCCCTCCAGGCTGACTGCAGTCTCCAGTCCTTTCCTGGGCTGGGGGGGGGGGCGGGTGTCCAGCCCTGCGTCTAGTCTGCCGACCTGGGCACACCTTTTTGAGCTGCCTTTAATGCTCCAGCCCTTGCCAAAGCCAGCGGCTGGGATTTAATATCCCGGTTTTGTTTTTGCTGGATCTATTTGTACCATTATCTTCTAATACTTGGAAAATGACATGGTTTTTCCAGTTTCCCTGGAGAGATAATGTTTCCTGTTAAAATACATGAATTTCAGTGGAAAGAAAAAGAGAGTTCGTTTGAAACGAATTGGGAAGTAAACAGGGCCAGTAAAGGGGTGCGGTAGCACCAGCCCTGGTTTGAATCCCAGCTCTGCTGATGGCGGGCTGTGTGACTTCTTCACTCTGTGCCTCGGTTTCCCCCGCTGTGAAAGGGTATGATGAGAATACCTCACAGGGGTGTTAGGAAACATTCAGCTCTGGCAGTTGTCATACAGACAGCACCTGGAGCAGCACTGGGAACACAGAAGTGCCCAGTGAGGGTTCTCACCCACACATGCGCCACCTCCCCAGGCTGGAGAAGGAAATCGAGGTGCTGGAAAGTGGAGACGCCGTCCCAGCTGCTGTGAAAGAGAACGCAGCAGCCCCAAGCCCGGCCCGGGCCCCGGCCCCGAGCCCAGCCAGGGAGGAGCCCAAGGCAGAGGTGGTATTGAATTCCCAGCAGGTAAGGAGGGAATGGGGGGGTGGGTCCAGGGTGCCTGCACCTGCTGGCCACAGAGGGAGACCTCGCCCCTTCCATGTCAGCGTGGCTGAGGGGACCAGCACAAACTAGAGCTGGTGCTTGCATTTAAATCTCAGCTTGGCCACTTCCCAGCTGTGTGACCTGAGACAGGTTGCTTTGTCTCTCTGGGCCTCAGTTTCTCCATCTGTAAGATGGAGGAGCAATCAGAGCACCCATCCGCTGGGGATGTCATAAGGGTTCAGTGAATTAATGGACAATAAGCACTTTACACAAGACCTGACACCAAGGGAGCTTACAGCAGATGCCACCTACTCATCGCTGTTGTTTCGATAGAGCATGTACACATGTATCTTGTCATCTAATCCACCTGACAGCCCTTTCAGGTGTGAACGGTGTCCCTGTTTGAGGGACATGGAAAGCCCAGGCCCAGAGAGGTTGAGAGACTGGCTCAAGGTGACACAACTGAGTGGTCTCTGGTGAACCTACCCACTATTCTGGGATCTGACATCTGTACCAGGCTGTGTTAGAATCAGACCCTGGGCCAGGTGCACTGGCTCACGCCTGCAATCCCAGCACTTTGGGAGGCTGAGGCAGGAGGATCACTTAAGGCCAGGAGTTCAAGGCTGCAGTGAGCTATGATCGCACCACTGTACTCCAGCCTGGGCGACAGAGTGAGACCCTGTCTCCACAAAGATACCAGACCCTGTAACTCTGGACCCCAAGCTTGTGGTCACCACAGTGTGTTAATGCAAATTCAGAAGGGTCCCAATCATGTTTGTTGCCTTTGTGGCTCAAGGGGCCCTGTGGGGCATCCCTTCCCTCCCCCACCCCATGGGCATGGGAGGGGCAGCTGGCATCTGGAAGCAATATGTCCAAGTCCTCCTGCCTGCTCCTCTGGTATCATTGGTCTGGAGCCCTGCTGACCCCTGCCCTCACTGCTGGCCAAGGCCTGGTTTGGGTGAGACCAGGAAGATGTAGACCTGGCCCTGGCCTCACTGAGCTCACATCAGATGGGCAGATGGACATGTATCAGGCAACCATACAGGGAGGGTAGTCAGGCCTATGAAGGGGGAAGCCCAGGGCACTGTTCCCCAGATAGTCCCCAAGGAAGTGTATGATTCTTAGGAGGGCTGCACAGGCTTCCTAGAGGAGGTGGGTTTTGAAGGTTGAATAGGAGTTCTCCAGGTACCTTTCACTGAAGGTAGATTGAGCATGGACTATGTGCTGGTGTTGGGAGACCCAGCAATACACGTACATGGTCCCTGCCCTCATGATGTGCACGTCCTGGGGGAGAGACAGGCCCCGGCTGGGTGAATAAGGCAGTAACTTCAGGGAGCAGAGAACATACAAGGACACACCCAGTGATGTGATGGGGGCTTGGGTGATCAGGGGGCTAGGTGAGGAGCCTTCCAAATGGACAGGAAGGCCCTGAGACAGGAATGTGTTTGAGAAACAGCAAGGTGGCCTGTGGGGCTGGGGCACAGTGGGGGGAGAGGGGAAGGGGAGGCTCGTGGGCAGGTGTCTGACCACCCAGGGCCGTGCTGGTCCAGGCAGGAGACAACACCTGGGAGCAGGTGGCAGCGGTGGTTGGATTCAGGGTTACCCGCAGGCCCTGCTGAAGAGGGGCATGCAGGGAGGGGGAAAAGAAATTGGAGATGACCCCTAAGTTTCTGTCCTGAACCCCAAGAGAGGACGGGAACTAGGTGCATCAGGTGTCACCCACTGTGCCAGGCCCTTCCCAGATTCCTGACCCCGCAGGGCCCCCGTCCTCCTGCTGCAGGTGGGGACCCTGGTCTGCGGGAGGACAGCGGGGCGCCGGCACCCCTGACCCCCTTCTTCTTTCTTGCAGACCCCGGTGGGCACACCCAAAGGTAGGGCTTCTGGAAGGAGTGCGTGGGACCTTGGCGCCCTCTGGAGGCCAGAGCAGGGATGGCGGGGCGTGGAGGGCGCTAAAGAGAAACTGTTGTTGTTGCTATTAAATAATGAACAACAATATAGCAACAATGATTCGTTGTTCACTCTGATCCTGGAGGCCTGGGTTTGGGCCTGGATCATGCCCAGTACTCCTCATCATCCCTTCTCTTAGTTTTCACAACATTCCTGGGGAGGAGCTGCAGCAGACCCCTGGATACCAAGGGGGAAACTGAGGCTGGGGATGGGGGGCGTGCCCTGTGGAGGTCCGGCCTGGCTGTGTCCTCAGGCTCTGGGCCCGCACACCCCCTCAAGCCTCTGTTCCAGGCCCACTTGCTCTGAGGCTCTCAGCAGATGGGTTGGCCTCAGCGTTTCCATCTGAACAAGGAGCGTGAAAGGCCTTCAGGGCAGGTCTGTGGGGAGACAGATGAGAGACGCCCTGCAGGGAACAGAGGCCCGGCTCGTCCTGGGACCAGGAACTATTTAAAAGGAAGGGGGTCCCACGCAGGCACGCTGATGCAGCGCAAAAAGCAGACAAAAAAGGCAAAAGTTTGAACTCTGTGACCCACTTTATGCACAACCCCCCCAAGTTATTATAGGTAAGTAATACACGTTTGCAAATATTTCACATCTCAATGGCATTTAATTATACATTCTTGGCCAGGTGTGGTGGTTCACACCTGTGATCCCACCACTCTGGGAGGCTGAGGTGGGAGGATCGCTTGAGCCCAGGAGTTTGAGACCAGCCTGGACAACATAGTGAGACCCCATCTCTACAAAAAAATAGAAAAATTAGCCAGGCATGGTGGCGCGCACCTGTAGTCTCAGCTACTCGGGAGGCTGAGGCGGGAGGATCGCTTGAGCCCAGGCGGGAGGATCGCTTGAGCCCAGGAGTTAGAGGCTGCAGTGAGCTGTGATGATGCCACGACACTCCAGCCCAGGCAACAGAGCGAGACCCTGTCTCAAAAAAAAGAAAAAGATACAGCAAAAAAGATAAGAAAAAAGAAATACATACTCTTAGATATAGATATAATAGCTTATCACATATATTGTTAAGTCATTAAGTATAGTGCATTTGTTAAATATAAATTACATCTTAGAAGTATACATTAAACGTGTGTGTTTGCACGTCAAAAGCACGGAAGGAGAGCCACCAGCTGTGATTGGTAGTGGCGCCTGAAGCGTCTCTGGCCTGATTTGTTGTGTGTTAATTATTCATAGGCAGAGTGTCTCCTTGTCTTACTGTAGAATTAAAAATTAATAATTTACAAAAAATCCGTGCAGGCCTCTCAGGGATGTTGTGAAAATTGCTGGGCTGAGAGATGAGCAGGGACCGGGGACTGGGTGTGTGTTTGTGGGTCCTGGTCTGGGGGGTCTGGGTGCATGTGTGTGAAAGGGCATGTAGGTGTCCGGGGAGGGGTCCCCATGACCGTCTCTCCTCTGACCTCTTTCTCTCTCCACCCTCCGCCTCCTGCGCAGAGAAGCGAGTCTCTAACACCCCGGTGAGGACGGTCGGAGGCTCCACCATGATGAAGGCAGGTGGGTTGGCCCCCAGGCTCCGGGCCCCAAATCCAGCCGCCACCCAGGGCTGTTTCTTGGTCCTGGGGGGCCTGGTGGGGTGGAGATGACACGGACCCGCCTGCAGCAGTGTCCGGTGGGGGCTATGGTTATGGGGGTGGCAGCTGGACTGAGCCGGTGGCTCCGAGCCTGGGCTGGGCCCTGGGTGCCCCTTCTGCTTCGGTGCCTTGGTCACGCGCAGGCCCACGCTTCCCCGAGAAGACGGGCCCTCACGCATGGCGGCTCTAACCCAATGCCCCTCGCGGCTTTCATTCCACCTTAACCTCAAGGCTTACTCCTGGGGCCTGGCGTGTGGGGGGGTGCTCACGCCTGAACACGCTCACTGCACATCCTACCTGCTCCATGGTCCTCACACAGCAGGGCTGGCTGCCCTGGGAGAGAGAGTGAGCGCCCTGTCCCTGGAGGGGACCAAGCCAGGTCTCTGGCATTGCTGCTCTTCTAGGAAGCAGGGGAAAGTCAGGGTTAATGCTAAGCATCATGCAGCATATGAGGTCAGGGTTCAAGTCCCCTCCTCTGAGTGACACATGGTGCCTTGAATGTCTCCACCTGCTGGAGGGGTGGAATTATACTGACCTCGTGCCCAGGGCCTGGCACAAAACAGGAGCAATAATGAAGATAAGACATAACTGTTGTTGTTTTGGAGTGAGTTGGAATAGCAGGAGACCAAGGAAAGGAAGTGAAGACAGACTTGGGGCTGCATGACCAGATTGTGACCATGCCCAAGGGAGGGAGGGCTGGGTCTCCTGCGCGGTCCGTGGGGGGTTTTGCCCCAGGAGGCAGGTGGTGGAGGGTAGCATTTCCCAGGGTTGGGGGTGCCTTCAGGGCCTCTGTGCCTGTTAGACCAACCCTGGCTAACACTGAGGCCAGGCGCCCCCACTGGTCCCCTCAGCTAGTGACTTTGTGCAGTGCATGACCTGCTCAACTGTGTGAGCAGCCCTGGACATAGATGTCTGGGTGTGGAGATGTTTGGCTGTGCAGGGACATGGGATTGAATAATAGTCATTCATTCAAGTGCTTATTGAGCTCCTGCTGTGTGCCAGGCATGGGGACACAGCCTGGGGGAGCCTATAGAATTAACTTATGGAGAAAAGTAAGGCAGAGAATGGGGAGCTGGAGGGAGGAAGCAATTTAAACCAGAGGGCTCAGGGGAGGCCTAACTTAAGAGGTGGCATTTAAGCAAAGACCCAAAGGAGGTGAGGGAGCAAGACATGCAGATATCTGGAGGAAGGGCGTTCCAGGCAGAGGGCACAGCACATGCAAAGGTCCTGAGGCAGGACCAAGCCTGGTGTGTTGGAGGCACAGCGAGGAGGCTCGTTTGGCTGGAGCAGAGTGGGGAGAGGGAGACAGGGAGGAGGGGAAGGCAGGGAGCGGTTGGGGCAGGTCGTGCAGGGCGGGAGGACTTTTCCCCCAAGGGAGAAAGGAGGTGGGAGCCACAGAGGGCTGTGGGCAGGCCCGACAGGTGCTCATAGGCGCCCTCTGGTGGCTTCAGGGAGAACAGACCATGGGTGGTGCTGGGAGACTGGGGCTGAGGGGACTGGCTGGATGCTGGGGCCCGGCCAGGTGGGGGCGGTTCCGGGTGTTCTCCAGGTGGAGCCCCCAGAGTGTACGGATGGACAGGGCATGGGTATGGGTGTGAGGGAGGGGGAGGGGCAGGTGTAGGGGCAGATTGGGAGTGGGGTCTTGGACGTCATGAGCGTGGAACCCAAAGGGCAGGCGTGGAGGCGGCGGTGGGAAGGAGTCGAGTCCAGGGTGAGGTCCAGTGGACATGGGCAGGTGGGCATCGTCAGCATACGGTGGAGATTAGAGCTGGAGCCTGGGTGAGGTCCCCGGCACAGGGCGGAGTCCGGGGCCCCACCTGGGCCTGAGCCTCAGAGGCTGGTTGGGAGGAGAACCAGGTGACCGCGGGCCCAGTGGCCCCCAGCGCTTGGCATCGCCTCTTCCTCTTTGAGCAGGGCTGGGCGGGGGCTATTAGGACTCAGTCTCTCCATGTGGTTCTGGGATAGTGATTTTTACAGAGCAGGGGCGAGATGCTGGCCTAACGGGTAGTGACATTCATTTATCTTAAGAGGGACTCGTTCATTCTTCTTGTTGACATAGTTGACAGAAAAGAGGCGTGATGTCCAGATGGCTGGGGTGGTCCTTGTCGGGGCAGAGATCAGGCTGGGGATTGAGGGTTCAAATCTTAGCCGTGACCCTGGGCGAAGCAGGGCCTCCCTCTGACTTGCTCTGCTCCTCTGAGGAAGCAGGAACTATGAAGGCTTTCCAGGTGGGCTGGGACGGGACCTGGACTTAAGAGACCAGAGCTTGGTGGCCAACTGGAGGACGGTGTGCAGAGGGTGGAGGGGCAAAGGATGGGCCTCAAATGCCAAGCAGAGGAACTCAAAACAGACGCCCTGGGCACTGTGGAGCTGTGGAAGGGTATTGAGCTGGGGAGGGCCGTGTCAACACGGTGCCCCTGGCGTCCCCGGCCCGGCCCACCCCATTGCTGCTTGGCTCTGTGCTGCTGGCTGCCCCTTTTCCGGCTTGGCGGCAGCCTGGCGGGGGGCATGTGGGTGGGTGGGCCGTGGCGTAACCCCGTGACTCTCGTGCCAGCCATGTACTCGGTTGAGATCACTGTGGAGAAGGACAAGTTGACGGGGGAGACCCGGGTGCTGTCCAGCACCACGCTCCTCCCTCGGGAGCCCCTCCCTCAGGGCATCAAAGTCTACGAAGATGAGACCAAAGGTATGAGAGCCCCTGCCCCTGTCCCTGCCCCACCAGAGGCCCGAGCTCGTGTGGCCATGGCGTGAACTCAGCTTCTGTCCTCGCCCTTCCATCCAGAGCTCACGAATAACTCATAAAGGCTACAGGAAAACACAGAGGTGTACCGGGGCCAAGAGAGGGTCTCACAGGGTGGGGAGGGGGCCAGGGGAGGCGTCTCAGAGCACATGAGCAGGAGCTCGTGGGATACGCAGCAGGGCACAGGGGACAGAACCACAGCATGTGCAAAGGCCCAGAGCTGGATGGAGTGTGCTGGGGCTGGTGCAGAGCAGAGGGACTGTGTCTTGAGGGCCTTGGGGAAGCCTTGGGTGGGTCGAGCCCAGACACTGTGCTAAGATCTGGTTTGGTTTTAAGGGCTCCTTCTGGCAGCCAGGAGGGGAACAGGCTGTGGTAGATGCCACGAGGAATAATGAGGGAGCCAGGGATCCCAGGAGGAGCAGGGGAGCCTTGCACGAAAGCCCCAAACTGTTTCTCTCTCTCTCTCTCTCTCTCTCTCGATATAATTCACGTACCATAAAATTCAGCCTTATAAAGTATACGATTCAGTAGATTTTGGTGTGTTTCAAATTGTACGATCATCACCACTATCTAATTCCAGAACATTCCATCACCCCAAAAGGAAGCCCCGTCCCCATCAGCAGTCACTCCCTGTCCCCTCCCCAGCCCCTGGTGACCACAAGTCCACTTCCTGTCTCTGGATCTGCCTGTTCTGGACATTTCACATAAATGGAGTCTCATACCGTGTGTCCTTCTGTGTCTGCTTCTCTCACTGAGCACAATGTCCTCAAGGTCCATCCACGCTGCAGCCTGTGTCGGAGCCTCCTTCCTTTTCATGGCTGAGTGATACTCCACGTGTGGGTGGACCACGTTGTGTATGTCCATTCATCCAATGATGGACACTTGGGTTGTTGCCACCTTTTAGCTTTGTAATGCTGCACAAATTTTTCTACGGATGTGTGTTTTCATTTCTCTTGGGTGTATACCTAGGAATGGAATTGCTGGGTCGTATGGTGACTCTATGTTTAGCTTTTTGAGGAACCTCCAAACTGTTTCCCACAGCAGCTGCACCATGTCACGTTCCCATAAGCAGTGGATGAGGGCCCCAATTTCTCCACACCCTCCCTAGCACTTGTGATTGTCCCTTGTTATTGTTGCCATGCTAGTGGGTGTGAAGTGTTATCTCACTGTGGTTTTGATTCACAAAGCCTCCTCTGGAGTGGGCCTCTGGAGTGTTCAGGATGCTATTAGAAGGGTCTCGTCTCAGCCCAGCTCTGGGGTGGTTTTGGGGTGTGGACCTGGTTGAATCCTGGCTGTCCCGGGGCCTCGTCTTCTAGACAAGAATGACCACACAGAGATCCTCACTGAGGCCACTCCACCCACTTCTGCCTTACCTTACCCAGTCCCTGGGGGTTCAGGACCTGCCAGACTGGACTCTGGTTGCTTAGCAATGGGAAGGTGATCCATTTCCATGGCAGCCAAGGGCTCGGATACCTATCTTGGGGCAGTGGCCAGTGGGAAACACTCAGTTTGCTTTTGTGTGACCCAGACACACCCCACCATCTGGGCCTCCAACCCAGAGTCACTAGGAGGCCTTGAAGCATGGACAGCTTTCCCCAGGGGTTTGGAAACAGACAGTGGAGAGGACTTTACTCCTGGCTTGTAGCCAGGGACAGGGGCCCTGACCCTTGACTGAGAGGAGGCAAGTTCCTGGGGCCACCTGTTGTGTCCCAGCCCCCCCACCCCGCCTCAAATGTGGCCCAGGCAGCTGTGTTTCTAGAAGGAGTTTGCAGGGCTGTGATGTTGGGCTGGCATCAGACCATGGCTGCGAGTCCTTCCAGGGTGCTAAAATCTGGGAGATTTGGGAAACACATTTAACGAGATTGATTGTATATATAAACTCTACCCAATCACAGGTAGGATATTTCCAGAAAGTGACCGTGTCCTAGGCTGCCAAGGAGGTTGTAAGGACTGTTATAAAGTTTATGACTTATGCTCTACTCCTTGAAATTAAAAAAACCACCCTTCTAAATAAATCTTGACTTAAAGTGGCAACCAATCAAAATGGAAATTATAAACTATTTACACTTGAAAGAGAACAACATAATCTAACCTGTGGGGTGCAGCTGAAGCAGAACTCAGAGAACAATGTATAGCCTCAAGGGCACTTACTAGAAAACAAGAAAGACTAGGTGAAATGAATGAAACTTTAATTCAAGATCAACTAAATGAACCCAAACATGGAAAAATATCAGAATCCTTGTAAATTCTAACCTCCAAATCCCCAGGGTGGGTGCTATTCTTTCATATAAGGGAACAGGCCTAGGCTGGAAGAAAGAGCAGGGGTCTAGCCCCAGCCAACTATGTGGCCTCTGGCTAAAAATTGCTTCCCTTCTCTGAACTTTCATTTTTGCTGTCTTTACAATGGAAAAAAATAGACCTACTTTGCAAGGTGATTGTGTGGGAGTAAGTTAACTAAAGAATATAGAAATACAGCTGACCCTTGAACAACATGGGGGTTAGGGACGCTACTCCCTGTGCAGTCAAAAATCCACATATGACTTTTGACTCCCCCAAAACTTAACTACTAATAGCCTACTATTGAATGGAAGTCTTATCAATAACATAAACAGTTGATCAACACATATTTTGTATGTTATATGTATTATATACTGTATTCTTACAATACAGTAAGCTAGAGACAAGAAAATTTTATTAAGAAAATCAAAGGAAGAGAAAATATATTTGCTATTCATTCATTAAGAGGAAATGGATTGTCATAAAAGTCTTCATCCTCATCATCGTTACATTGAATAGGCTGAGGAGGAGGAAGAAGAGGAGGGGTTGGTCTTGCTGTCTCAGCGGTGGCAGAGGTGGAAGGAAATCTTCCACAGGTATAAGTGGACCTGTGCTTTTCAGACCCATGTTGTTCAAGAGTCAACTGTACTTCAAACTGAAAGGCAATAAAATCCCACTTCATTTATTTCCAGTTTTCTTTTTTTTTCTTTTTCCTTTTTTCCTTTTTAAGGCTGGTCAAGTGAGGCAGTGGGAGTGGAGAAGGAACAAAGGAATCTGTAACTGGTTGTGATCAATTAGTTGTAAACACCACTACACTCGGACCAGCCAATTTCCAGTTTTTCTTGATTCCTGATAAATGCTTTTTTGTGCCTATAAATTTTCCTCTGTGTACAGCTTTGGCTGCATCCACAGATCCTAATAGGGAGCTTTAATTGTCAATCAGTCCTACATGTGTAATCTAGTTTGTGATTTCCTCTTTAGCCTTGCCTAGGCTTCCCTCCTGTCTGGGAACCAGCTCACTCTTCCTGTCTCTCCTTGCACAGTGGTCCATGCCGTGGATGGTACCGCGGAGAACGGGATCCACCCACTGAGCTCCTCGGAGGTGGATGAACTCATCCACAAAGCAGACGAGGTCACACTGAGTGAGGCAGGGTCCACGGCTGGGGCAGCAGAGACCCGGGGGGCTGTGGAGGAGGCCGTGCGGACCACGCCCTCCCGGCGGGAGATCACCGGAGTGCAGGCACAGCCGGGGGAGGCCACGTCAGGCCCGCCAGGCATCCAGCCCGGCCAGGAGCCACCAGTCACAATGATCTTCATGGGCTACCAGAACGTGGAGGATGAGGCCGAGACCAAGAAGGTGCTGGGGCTCCAAGACACCATCACGGCAGAGCTGGTGGTCATTGAGGACGCAGCCGAGCCCAAGGAGCCCGCACCACCCAACGGCAGTGCTGCCGAGCCCCCAGCTGCTGTGGGCTCAGGGGAAGAGAATCAGGCAGCACCTGAGGCCACCACCAGCGACCCCCAGGACCTCGACATGAAGAAGCAGCGTTGTAAATGCTGCTTGATCATGTGAGCTGGCCCAGCCCCCGAGACCCCGGCCCCTGCCCTGTACCACAGACACCCACCAGCCCGGCCCCTCCCGGCGCCTGCCCACCCTCCACCCACAGCCTCATGGGCCCCAGGACTTGCCGTGTTGTCACATGTTCCTTCTGAGTTTTCTTTCATTGGAAAGAGGGACGGGGCCCCGCCCATCACCACACCCCAACACTGACCCCAGCCAGAGCCGTGCACCTGCACCTGGTAGGAGAGAGACACGGACAGACCCGCTTTTCCTGAAATGAAGACCCTCCCCACCCCACCCCTGTCACGGCAGCTTCACAGATGCAGGGTTCGTGCCCAGCGTGGTCCTGGCAGTGGGTAACCTGGGGCTTCCATGCAGCCCTAGGCCAGCCTGCCACCCTCTGGGCCTCCCGCCTGTGCCTTTCTGCCACCTCTGATGAGGTCTCTGAGGGGACACCCTGCCGGAGAGGGACCCAGGGAGCCAAGGGATCCTGGGGCCTGCCCAGGCCCTGGAAGCAGGGTTCTGTAGGGTTCCCCGGCAAAGGCACTGGCCCCCCAATCTTGGGTGGTTGGGGTGAGGCCGTGCCTCCTTAGGGGCTTGAGGTCTTGGGATGGAGGACGGGCCCCTCTGGCCACCCCCAAGCCTGATGTGCCCCACATGCCCTCCATGGGCCCAGCCAGTGGACAATGGAGTCTGGGGGAGGGGAGCCCTGGAGACATGCCCCAACCCCAGGAAGGGTTGTAGCCCCTGGGCTGTCTTCTAGATGGGCAATTCAGGGGTCATGGGACCAGGTGAGCCACTTGTCCTGAGCTCCCGGCCCCACTGGGCCCTCCTTCCTCCTGGTGCTAATTTGGGGACCCCGGGGACCACCTCTGGCCTCTTCTCCAACCTGCTTGGACAAGGGTCCTGGGTGCTCCCAGCCACACCCCAGAGATCAGGCCCTGCCTGCCAGCCCTGCTGGGCTTGCAGCATTTCCAGGTGGTGGAGGGAGGGACAAAGCCTGGGACAGGAAGGCTCCCCTGGGTTGCAGCAGGGGCCCAACCCAGCCCAATGTGAGCCTGCCCCAGCCCCCTCTCACTGGAAGTGGCAAGGGGCTCCGCTCCTGGGGGCAGCCACACTCGTCCCTGGAGGCACATTCGTGCACATTCTCACAGACACCCTCTTCTCACGTGTTGGCTTTGGACGGCCAGGCCCCATCTTAGCCCCTTCCCTAGGGGCCTCCAGCCTGGTGCCCAGCGCCTAGGCCACATCTGGGTCCACTGACCACCTGCAGCCTCAGCAGGGCAGGTGTAGGGGCCACCTCAGATGGGAGCCTGGGTCCCAGTCTCAGCTCTGCCCCTGGGTGGCTGGGAGGAGAGGCCCTCTCTGGGGGTGACCTGGAACCCCTCCTCTTCCTCCCTGGAGTCTGCCCGAGTCCCTCGAGCCGTGAGCCTTCGCTGAAGTGCCCTTGCCACCCCCTTTCTGCTTCGATGTGTGATGAGGCCCCTGATGTTCTTGACTCTTTCCCAGAGGAGCAAATAAACAGCGTGAACAGCCCCAGTTCCTGGAGTTCTTGGCTTTCGCCTGGGCAGGGAGGGCGTGGCTGGGCCCAGGGGTGGGGCCTTACCAGCCAGCTGAGACATAAAAGGGGAGGCTGAGCAGGGTCCAGTGAGCTGGTGTTCCCTCTCCTCGCCTTTCTTGCACACGCTCACGCCTTGGGCTCACCCTACGGTAGGAGGCGTTGGAGTCCCAGCCTGCACCTGCACAGGTAAGGCCCAGAGGTACGGGGGGCAACTGCTTTGTGGCAGGACTTGCTTCCTGCTTCCTGTGGGGCCCTGGGGCTCTGTACCCGCCCCCACCCTGTCCTTGGGCTGTGAGGCTCCCTTGCTGGACTCGCAGTCCTGGGGATGGCAGAATGATCCCCACAGACACCGCCCAAGCTCTTCAGAGACACCAGCCCCTGGGACACAGCGTGCAGCGGGGAGGCGTCTCTGGGGCCTGCCTTTCTGCTCGGGGAGCTCCCCCTACACCTTTCATCTCACTACGTGATCTTGGAAAAGCTGCTGCCCACTCTGGGCTTTGGTCTCCCCGTCTGTAAAACAGGCTTTAGGAACCCGGTGGGAGGCCAGACACAGCCTGGGGGAAATTGAAGCGGCTTCAATTTCCCCTCGCAAGGTGGTGGGCGTGGTGGAGTGCATACAACGGAGGGAACCCAAGTGCAAAGCCCAGCCCAACCACCGGCCATTCTGTGCCCTTAAGCAGGACTGTAAGCTTTGTGTGCCTCAGTTTCCATGTTTGCAAAACAGGATGGAGGGGTCTAAAGGCTGTGCGTCCCAGCAGCGTCAGGTTCTCAAGCAGTTATTCTAGGTGGGCCTTTGTCAAGATCTGTCCTTAATCCCCCACCCCACATATCCCTGCTGGATTTGGAGCTGGAAGGAGAGTCTGAGGTTCAGAGGGGTCCCACAGCCAACCAAGGGGCAGGTCAGGACAGAGCCTCAGCCTGGGGGACTGAAGCCTGAGCCACCTCTGCTGTGTACCCTGCCCCCGCAGACAGTGCTGGGCCCAGTGGCTTGACCTCCCTACAGATGTGGGGTGGCCCACAGCCCTGGCAGGTTCTCTGCCCCTCGTCCAAGAATTGGGGAGGACAGGTGAGTGCCTGGGGGCTTCAGTGTCCTCGTCTCTCCCCTAGGCCTTTTGATGGCCTGGTTTGGTCCTTTCCATGGAAGGGGACTGGGGCCGCTGCTGTGCTGTCCCTATTTCCCGGAGGAGGAAATGAGGCTCAGAGAGGGTGGAGGGATTCGAGCCCAGGCCCCAGTGAACCCTCCCAGAGCCTGGAAAGCCCGGCCTATCCAAGGAAGGCAGGTGGCCCCAGAGGCTGGGCTGGGCCAGGTGGCACAGGGGTTTGGGAGCCAGCCGCTGCACCCACAGCAGAAACAGGCAGCTGCGGCCCCGGAGCTGCAGTGTGATGCTGGGCAAGTGGTGTGCCTCTCTGAGCAGCACAGGGAGGTGGAGGAGGCCCAGGTGGCTGTGGCAGTGGGGGAGGTTTCAGGCTGAGTTCCGGCTCCACAGGGCTGGGTGGAGGCCCTGGGCCCAGGGGCAGCCCACAGATGCCTGGCACCCGCCCCCTGCCCAGCCCGGGTGTCGTGTTTCTCCCTCCGCCTCTGGACTTTGTTTCTTGAGCTCAGGTGGGGCTGAGAGGAAGGGGACATCTGCTTCCCCTGGGTGGGGCCTCTGTCCCCTGGCAACCTGGTGGGTGGGGCAGAGCTGGGAGGCCTCTGTGCCCATCGCCAAGCAGAGCCGAGGCTGGGAGGCTGCCTGGGTCCGGTGACGCTGGGGGCCGGGGGCTGGTAAGGCTGGGGGCCGGGGGCTGGGTGGGGGTCCTGAGTGGGGTGGCATCTGGTGAGGCTGGCTGTGTATTTGGCATGGGGAAGCTGTGTGCCAGTTGGCCTGGTCTGCTTGCCCGTGGGGCAGGGAGGCCCCATCCCCACCCCAGCTGGGGTCTCCTTTCACTCCGCACCCCCGGCTGACTCTGAGGCCTTGAGGTCTGTGCCCTGTGCCCCCACCGGGGAGCAGAGGCGCCATCCCTGAACCTTGCTGGGCCTTCAGTTTCCGCCCCAGGCCTTGAGCCCCCAAATCCCTGAACCCTGGGCCTGGTCAGCACACCCACAGCCAGAGCCCAGAGAGGCTCCACTGATTCTGGAAATCCCAGGGACTTCGGGGGAGATGCTTATGGACACCGGCCAGACCCCTGCGTGGGAGGCTGTGGGCAGTAACACCCCCTGGGGGTCTGAGATGCAGTTCTGGGACATGGGAGGAGGGGCAGGCTATGTCCAGGTGGGAGCAGCTTCCAACTGGGGTGCAGGGGGCTCAGCCTGGGAGCCTGTGCGGTCGGGGGGGCTCAGCCTGGGTATTGTAGGACTGGGCAGGGGCTCAGGCTGGGACCCTGTGTGGTCAGGGCAGGGTGACTACAAGCATAGGGGGCTCTGTCCAGCCAGGAGCCCAGGGGGCCTGGAGCCCAAAGGATGGGACAGAGGAACCCGAGGTCCCTGCTCAGGATCCACCCTGTCCAAGCCCCGGCCTTTCCAGGGGGCCTTTGCCCCGGGCTCGTGGCCGGTGGCGTAACAAGGAAGCAGGTGTGTGGCACCAGGGACCATAAACCCAGTTTCAGTCTGGTATCTACAAGGTACAGGGTGGGGCTGGGCACAGCAGTCCAGGGGGCTTCCTGTAGGAGGCGTGAGGGCTCATGTCAGAACCTGTTGCTGCGTGACTGTGGGCCGGCAGCTTCTTCGCTCTGGGCCTCAGTTTCCTCTGTTGTAAACTAGGAGCAAAAGTGGTTCCCTGGCCACAGGCTCCTGTGAGGTGCTCGGTGTGGGAGGGAGGAGTGACATGCGAACACGGAAGCGCCAAGGTTGTTACTGTCACTGTGCTGGTCCCTGAGCTTCCCTCCCTGGGGCTTCTCCACTCCCCCGCGCGGGATGACGTCTTCCCGAAGGGCTTTGCAAGAGGGAACGCCTGCTCCGGTCACCCTGAGATGGGTGGTGGATCCAGGGTCTAGGTGATGTCAGCAACCACCACAACCACTGTGAAAGTGTTTGCTGAGTGCCTGCTGTATACCAGGTGCTGGATGCTGAATCTGCACAGCAGTCCTGCAGCGGGGTAGGAAACTGAGGCAGAGGTCAGCTGCAACTTGCCCAGGCCACAGGTGAGTGGAGCCCTGGGGCCTTGAACCTGAGACAGGGACATGAGCCACCCACCCCGCTGGCATCAGTGAATCATCAGGGAGGAACCAGCCCAGGAGGAAGCAGTACCCCCACCCACACCCCATCCCACCGGGAACTGATGCCTTCTGAAGGCTGGATGGGTGGTTTGCTTTCCCCCTGGAGTTAGTGTCTGCTGTGGGTTGTAAATCTGCTGGGTTAAACGTCCATCCACTCACGCAGCAGACACTCCTGCTGTCACCTGGCACCTGCCCTCCTTGGGGAGCCCCAGGGGACAGGGCCGAGACCTGCCCAGCCCTCTGGGGTCAGCGCAGGGCCAGATGGCAGGACTGGGGCCAGAGGGGAGGCTAGGTCTGCCACCTGAAATGACCCCCACATCTGAGCACCTAGGGTGAGTGGTGTTTGTTCAGCCAGTCTTTATTGAGCACCTGCTGTACACCAGGCCCTGGGCTGCAGGAGGGATGCTTCCCTGGGCCACAGTTTCAGATGGGAGCAGACAAGGGCTTAAAGAAGCCTTCCAGGAGGGGCCGTCGAGGAGAGGTCTGATGGGGGGGTTGGGGGCGTATGTTCATCGCCCCTTGGGATCAAGGTTTAGCTGGGTCTGGCTGGGATTTATTCCTCAAGTCTGCTTGTTTTTAGTTGTTGTTTTCCTTATTATAGTTTTTTATATTCAATACCTACGAAAGATTGCAGGGCACGTCACGTGTGTCAGTTACAGCATTGTTCTCCACGGTCAATTTTATGTTGCCTGATGCCACTTTCCAGTTCAGGGAGGGGCTATGTTTTCCTTTTTAGAATGACATTGAGCTCTTAAAAGCCAGTCAGTGTAAAGGCAGCAGATCTAAATAACAGCTCTGGTAGAACCAGGAGCAAAAAAGGCTGTTTTGGGAGCTCCAAAGTCCTTGAGCCCTCAGGGAAACCTTCCTTCCCTCGGCAGTCAAAGGTGATGCCTAACACTTGGGCACTTGGTGCAGGGCCCAACAGGCAGGAGACCTCGGTGATGGGCTCCAGGGGAGGCACAACTAGGCGGGCTCCCTGGAGGAGGTATCCCGTGGGCCACAGTGAAGGAAGCCATGGAGGACTAGAAACGGGGCCTCGAGGCCAAGAGCTGTGAGTGGAGGAGGAGGTGCGGTTTGGAGTGGGGGCACCTGCAGCATTTGGGGTTTTGTGCTGAGGCCAGATGGTGCCCTGGAGCACCTGGGCTGGGCATGAGAACTGAACCCTGGAGATGCCAGGAGCCACAGGAGTTAAGAGCAGGGGTGCGACCTTCGAGGCTCCTGGAACCTGGACCCTTGGGAGAGGGCCGGAGCACTGGGTCAGGGTGTCGCCTGGAGGCTCCATGGCCCCACCCGGGCCCAGCGGGACAAGGTCCAAGGCGTTTCCCTGCCCATCCTGGCTTTATGGTGTGCAGGCAGGGGTGGGAGGTATTGTCTGGGATGGGACAAGGTGTCCTATTGAGTAGCTGCATGGAGACGTCCAGGATGTGGGAGCCAGGAAACTGGAGTTGCTGCCAGTCGCTGCCCCTCTCTGGGCCTCAGTTTCCCTACTTGACATTCCTCAGCAAGTGGCCATCTGCAAACGTGAAAGGAAAATATTCACAGAAGGGTCTCAGAATGAGTGTGGGGTGGAAAGGGCATGTGCCTGGGAGAGGTGGGTAAATGTGGCTCGGGCTTTTGCCTTTGCGGGACTGGAAATTGCTGCTCTCCCCATGTGCACTGACCTGGAGGCACCACTTTCTCCTTCTCCCTCAGTGAGCCCAGAGGTCTCCACACCCCGAGGAGATGGACCGAGTGACCAGATACCCCATACTGGGCACCGCCCGCTCACCCCACGTCACTGGGCTGGTGCTTGATGGGGACACCAGCTACACGTTTCGGCTGGTGGGCGTGGGTCCCGACACCAGCGGCTGGGGCCAGGACGAGCCACAGGCATGGCCTGCTGCCTGCAAGGCCCAGCTGGACGCAGCGAGGACAGGGGCATCCTGGGGCATGCACAGCTACCCTGGAGAGCAGTCCCCACGGGCACTCTACCCAGAGGGCAAGGAGGATGAGGAGATGAAGGCTTACCACCTGGACACCAGGGACACCCTCTCCAGGAGGCCACGGGACCTGGAGCAGGAGCGCTGGGCGGTCATCCAGGGCCAGGCGGTCAGGAAGAGCGGCACGGTGGCCATGCTCCAGGACACCCCTGACCACAGAGACCCCAGGTCCCCTGGCCCACCGCAGCCCCCGCGCCTGGAGGAGGACATGGTTGACAGGGAGCAGATCAGCTTCCTGGCGGCGAGACAGCAATTCCTGAGCCTAGAGCAGGCGAACAAGGAGGGCCCCCGGAAGCCCCTGGCCAGGGGGCCCCCCGCACGTGCCCCACCAGAGAGCAGCCAGGCCCCCAAGTCCTCAAACAGGCCCCACCTGACCAATGGGTGTGTTGTCCCCATCAAGCCACAGGGGAAGGAGGTGGTCAGGGGAGAGCAGAAGCCCCGAGGTTCGCCCGCATGGCCCAGCGGCCAGGCTGGGGATGACCCTGGCGCCAGGTCCCGAGCAGACTCCCCAGAGCCCCCCAAGGAGACGCCCATTGAGCGGGAGATCCGACTGGCCCAGGAGCGCGAGGCTGACCTGCGAGCACAGAGGGGGCTTCAGCGGGCGGCCGGCCACCAGGAGCTGGTGGAGATCCCTGCCAGACCACTGCTGACCAAGGTGAGCCTGACCACAGCCCCGTGGCGGGACAGGGGGCGCCCGTCTCTCTATGTGCAGCGGGACATGGTGCAGGGGACACAGCGTGAGGAAGACCACCGGCGGCAGGGCCTGCAAGTGGGCCGGGCGTCCACGCCCGACTGGGTCCCTGAGGACCCCCAGTCTGGACTCCGGAGAGCCCTCAGCTCGGACTCCATCCTTGGCCCGGTCCCAGATGCCCGAGCGGCCGACCCAGCTCCAGAGGTGAGGAAGGTGAACCGCATCCCGCCTGATGCCTACCAGCCATACCTGAACCCCGGGAGCCCTGGGCTGGAGCGCTCCGTCCTTAGAAGAGCATACGGCAAGCCCGGGGACCTCCCCACAGAGGAGGCCAAGGCCGCAGCCCCTCCACAGGCCGTGGGGTCTTGGAGGCATCTCTCCGAATCCTCTGGAAAACCCCTGAGCACAAAGCAAGAGTGCCCGAAGCCCCCCCGGGGACCCCAGCAAGCCAACGGGGGAGTCGTGCGATGGGAGTACTTCCGCCTGAGCCCCCTGCGGTTCAGGGCCCCAGATGTGCCCCAGCAGGCCGAGGCCCCCCACGTCTGGGGCTGGGAGGTGCCCGGGGGCCCGGCATTGAGGCTGCAGAGGTCCCAGTCATCAGATCTGCTGGAGAGGGAGGTGGAGAGCGTCCTGCGCAGGGAGCGGGAGGTGGCGGAGGAGAGGAGGAATGCCCTCTTCCCCGAGGTCTTCTCCCCAGCGCCTGGGCAGGGCTGTGACCAAGACTCCCGGAGCTCCTCCCAGGCATCTGGTGAGGAGGGGTCGTCAGGATGGCTGCTTTGCTCAGGGGTTCAGAGGTTGGAGCAGAGGAGGGTGGGGAGGTGGAGCTTGAGGATGTCAGGAAGGGCCGGGGTGGGGGAACATCTCCTCCTGACCTATCCACTCCCCCAGTGAGTCAGCTGGTCTGCCTGTCCATCTGTCTACTTAAGCTGTAGATTTTGGAGACAGATGTTAACTCTGCCTTGATGTTTTTGCTTTATGAATTTGGATGCTTTGTTGTTAGGCGCATACAGTTTCACAGATGTTTTACCTCGTGGTCAGTAGTTCCTTCTGGTCAATATGAAATATTCCTCGGGCCACTCTGACTGTCTTTCACCTCGCATGGTGGCCCTCTGTCCATTGTAGTTTCTCCTGACTGGCTATTTTGGTCAATCTGCCTATCAGTTTTCCCAAGTGGTCTGCTCTGTCCATTCACCTGTCTCCTTAACTGCTCCAGCCTCTTGGTCAGAGAATCTGTGTCCCGAGCTGGGATCTAACCAAGGTTCCCCAACGCCCCCTCCTCCTCCTGCCCCGCACAGGCATCACAGGCAGCTACTCGGTGTCCGAGTCACCCTTCTTCAGCCCCATCCACCTGCACTCAGACCTGGCATGGACGGCAGAAGATCCAGCAGACAGCGTTCCCGTGCAGAGAAATAAGAAGGAGCAGTGGGTGAGTCTGGCGCCCATCCCCCCAGAGGCCAGGCTGAGGTCTGGCGGCCCCCAGGTAGGGCCATGGTGACCCAAGTCTGACCTGGGTTCAAGCACTGTCTCCTCCACTGCCCTGCCCGTGACTGTGCCTCAGTCGCCCCCATATGTGAGGTATAGGGTGATAAACTGTGTGTCTCCTTATCTCTGGACTTCTGCTCTGAGAGGCCACATAGAGGGGTCTCTTTCCCCACCATGAGGTCGTCTCTGGGATCAAAGGCCAAAGGACAGGCTCTGCTCAGAGGAGGACAGTGGCAATCTATCATCACCACCATCATTATTGGAATGTGTTTCTGATTTCACCATGATCTATCGTCATCCACACTGCGTGTGTGATGTGCCATGCACCAGCTCAGGGCTTTGCACAAACCGCACCTTTAGCACCTTGGCACTCTCACATGCCCAGAGTCATGCAGCTCCCGAACCCAGGCCTGACCCCAAACCCCACATTGGCAACTGAGAGGCCACAGCCCTCTCTGGCTCCTCCTGGACACCACAGAGAATGACACATGCCCCAGCCTCACTCACCTGCTGCTCACAGCCTGACCTGGTAGACTGCATGTGGACCAGTGACCGGGTTCAAGTCTCAACCCTGCCACTTGCTGGCTGTGTGATCCTGAGCAAGCTGTGGCCCCTCTCTGGCCCTGGATCTCCTCCTCTGTAAAATGGGGCCCCCTCTGACCCTCCATGGGAGGATGAAACTGGATTGTGTGTGTCAAGCTCTCAGAGCAAGGCCTGGCCCCAGTAAGGGAGTCACAAATGCCACTGTCTTTGTTACAAGTGAAATAAAATCATTGCGAATGTTGGGCAGAGGCTGCACTGAAGGGAACAGCATGAGGGAACAGCATGGTGGGTGGCCTTGAGTCTGGGGTGATTGTGGGACACTTGTAGCGACTCCGTGGGCAGGGAACGCCTTCCAGTCTGCCCCACGTGGTGGCAGAGAGGGCTGAGTGGGGAGTCCTGGGCAGGGCAGGAGAACCCTGGCTGACTCACGTTCCTTCCCCACAGTATGCTGGCATCAACCCTTTGGACGGCATCAACTCAGAGGTAAGTTGCTCCCAGGGGTGGGGCTCAGGTCTCTCCCTCCCGGATCCGTGCCCCCCGCACACAAGGGCCATTGAAAGCCCCTCTCTCCTAGGTGTGGGGCCTGTACTGGTGTCTTCTCAATTGGTAGTGTCTGCCTGAGGTGGATTTTGCTGTGATCTGCTTGTGATTCCTGCCACAGCACGGATTAGGAAAGAGGTCCACATGCCACCTCTTTACCAGATGGTGAAGGTTTTTGAGCAGATTAGACCCCAAACAAAGTCACTTTTTTTGAGGGAGGAGGCGTCTGAGAGTGTGTAGAAGTCTAGCCGCCTCAGTTGATTTATGGACTACATTTTGGCCCTCCTTGAGCTGAACCCAAAATGCCAGACCCAGGCATTTTCCCTGCCATGGAACTCAGCATGAGTTAGCACATTCCTTGGTCACATTACGAGGAGTAGAGGGTCTGAAACTGAGGAGGTGATGGTACTACTTTACCCCTGTTCTAGGCCTATGAAATGGCAGTGGGGGGAGATGTCTGGGGGGGTGGTTAGGACCCTGATGGGGAACTTCATGCCTTCTCTTGTGCAGATCCTGGAAGCCACACGGGTGACCCGCCACAAGAATGCCATGGCAGAACGCTGGGAATCCCGCATCTACGCCAGTGAGGATGAGGACTGAGCCTGGGGACGGGGTGCCCACCCTCCTGCCCTGACCCTCGTGGGAGCTGCCAAGACTGTCCCCAAGCCCCCCACCACAGGAGATGGGTCCCTGTTTAAATCCATGATCCGAGAACCACAAATCACGTGCCAACAATCCTGTCGCGGATGCGTTTGGGACCAGAGGGTTTTCTTTTCTGCTTTTTATTTTCCTGGAGAGATTTTTCTACTTTTGGGGTCTGCAGCTGGGGATGAAATGGGACTGCTACCGATTCTTTCTGCTTCTAAGACTTTGCCAAACACTCTGGCGTCCAAGAAGTAAGGAGACCTGCTCCTCTGCCTCCAGATGCAGTTTGTTTCTGCTCCTCAGAGGGCAGAGCGACCAGCCAGGGAGGGAGATGGCAATCCCGGCGCCCCGAGGAGCTGCGAGTCTGAGGGAGGAGACCCCAGCCCCCAGGAGTGGGGGCCCCTGTGCAGCCTTCAAACTTCCTTTGGTTTGGGGGCATAAGCTCTGATGTCAGTGGGGTCCCAGGAGGATGGTCCCCCTTGCCTGGCAGATAAAAGGCTCAATTAGGGGCTGCCGGGGGTCTTTCTGCCCCACCCTCAAACTGCTTGGCCATGTCCACTGTGAAATAAACCCGGAGTGAGCCGCCTGCCTGGCCCCTGCCTGCTGTGGGTGAAGCACCCTGAGCCTCCCGTCTGTTTCATTTTCTGGGTGACATTAGGTCCCACCCCACGAGGCTGTGAGCCTCATGATGGGCTGTCAGGTCCACGTTGGGTGTTCCCCGCACCTGGCATGCAGTAGGTGCTCAGCTCATGCTTGTTGAATGACTGAATCATGAGTGGCTGCCTCTGCTGCTCCAGGCCCTGGACCGAACTTCTCCCACCCCCTCACTTGGCCCCGTCCCACCACCTCGTAGTGGCACTTGGGCACTTATTAAGCACTTGCTAAGTCCCCAGCCTACCTGGTGGTAGGGGAGGTTGGAGGGGTCATTAATTGGGCTCCATGTGTATACCAGGCTCACACCCAGGGAGGCTGGATCTGACTGGTCAGGGTGTGGATGCTGGACCCGTGTGGACTTGGGGGATCCCCTGACTGCCCCCTGCCTCAGTTTCCCCTCTACACACGGGGATAAGGATAGGACCAGGCTCCCAGCAGGCAGATGAGTTAATTTATGTGGAGCTGTCAGCACACAGGGGCATTGACATCGGATTTGGCGCCTGATGGCAGGAACGTGTCCTCAGACCCCCCCAAAACAGGCCTCGACCCCCAGGCTCCCCCAGCCCTGCTAGGAGCAGCTGGTGTTAATTATGCCCTGGTTGGCCTGGCCCGTCGTTGGCTCCTTAGTGCCCGCTGCTGCAGGGAAAACTGCGGCAACGGCTATTTTAAGAAATCCATCTTTAGGGAGGCCCACGCCAGGCCCAGGCAGGCAGATGTGGGCCCGAAATAGCTGGGGCAGGGGCGGGGCTGTGGGGGCCCCGGGCCAGCCAGGGAAGGGGGTGGAGGGGCTGCATCTGGACAGAGCAGAGACTGAGGGAAGAGGCAGGGCCCCTGTCCTCGGGGAGACCCCAGTCTGATGGGGGAGGCAGGGTATATGTCCACTGGGGCCAAATGTGGGGCCCAAGAACCAAGTGTGGGGCCTGCCGTGCCTCCCGCAGGAAAGAAGGGCCTCAAACACACCCTGGGTTGAGTCTCATGGCTTCTCCACCATCTCCTATCCCTTCTTCCCAGGGTCTCCATGTCTCCCCTTCTCTATCAACCTTCCATTGCCTCTGGTCAGGGTCACCCAGAACTGTTGCACAGGTTGTCCCCTGCACAAGGCCCCTGGCCAAGGCAAAGGGCTGGGCTCTGCCCGTGTGTGGCCCTTTGCCAGACACATCACCAAGGGGCACATTCAGGAATCATCTCGTCTGCAAGGTCCCACTCACCCCGTCGTCCTGCCAGCGAGGCCTGCCCTGGCCTCCCACGGTGGCCCCAGCTCTCAGGCATTTGGTACCACCCTGCGGCGCCCCTGGGTTGTGGATGTTCCAGAAAAACCACAGTGAGCGCCACTTCTGTGCGGGAAGTGCCGTCGACTCCACAAGAGGATCCTGCCTCAGAGACCACGATGCACCCCCGCCCCCACCCTGCTCTGGGTCAGCCGTAGAGGGCTGCCCGAGGCCCCTGCTGTCGCAGGGCTGTTATCTCTCCCCTCTGCGTCTCTCTCCATCTCTGAATGCAGGGGTTAGGCTTAGGGTTAGGGTTAGGATTCGGTTAGCGTCTCCCTCTGCCACTCCCTTCCCCTCTTTTTCTCTTTTGCCTTTCTTGCCCCCTACCCCGGCTCTGGCATGGCCACGACTTCCTTTGTTCCATGCCGTAAAAAGTCCTCAGAAGCAGGATGCAGTTTCCCCAGCTGGGGCTGAAAGAGGAGACGCCAGGCATCTGGGTCTGGGGGAGGGGGCCACAGGTCACATTCCAGGGGGCTCCCTGCCCTGGCATCCAGACTGAGGCTCAGACATTTAAGCCGCATGTAACCCCAGCCTGGCATGCCCTGCAGATTTCCCCAGGGCTCCGTCCCACAGCTGTCCCCAAGGACGTGGGGTCTCGGCTACTCAGCAAGAGATGGAGGGAGTGACGGGAATTCACACACAGCACGCAGGTCGCAGTTCAGGGTGCCGGTCCCCACTGGGTGGGGCTGGAACGCGGCTTCTCCCCCAGAGCTGGTGATCTGGCGAGTTCAGTTCAGACGGCACACTGAGCTCCACCCTCCATGAAGTGATTTTTGCGATTTTGTTTCTACTGAGATAAAATTTACTTGTCACATAAATTTCACTCATTGCGTAAAATTGTATGTGTTAAAAGCATACAATTCGGTGGTTTTTAGTATCTTCACAGAGTTGTGCCACCACCACCTCTATCTAGTTCTGGAACATTCTCATCGCCACAAAAAGCAGCCCCATCCCCATCAGCAGTCACCCCCCATCCCCTCCCCAGCCCCTGGCCACCACAAATCCCCTTCCTGTCTCTGTGGCTCTGCTTGTCCTGGACATTTCCCATAAATGGAGACTCACACTGTGTGTCCTTCTGTGTCTGGCTTCTCTCACTGAGCACGATGTCCTCAAGGTCCCTCCACACTGCAGCCTGTGTCAGAGCCTCCTTCCTTTTCCTGGCTGAGTGATGTTCCACTGCATGGATGGACCTCGTTGTTTGTCCACTGGAGGGTGGGCAGGACCCTGACTTACATCTCACCATAAATACAGCAAAAGCGAGGGTGTCACTCCAGTGATCCAACTGTGTTGCACAAGGCTTGTCTAAGCCAACAGGAGCCGGAGACCCCCTTCTGTGCGTGATGAAGTACTCAGCAGTGCGCTGGAGAAGCCAGTATGGCCGGGGACTGTGCGCAGCCTCTAGAAGCTGAGCCAGCCCCAAACCAGGCCCAGCCCTGCAGCTGCAGGGAGATGGATCCTGCCAGTGGCCTAGGGAAGCCAGGAAGTGGCTCCTGCCCCAGGGGAGTCTCGACACCTCGAGGCCAGCCTCTCGAGAAACCCTCCCAGGGAGGGTGCAGCTGAGCCTGCCCAGACCCCCGGCCCACAGAAACCGTGAGACAGCCTGAGTGGGCCTGAGTGCTGAGCTTGTTTTGTTACACAGCCACAGCTGACCAACACAGCCAACCTGCTGACTGCCTCTGTCTTCAGACTATGATCCGTGCAGAGGCAGGAACATGCTGGTCTCAATCCCTGCTGTGTCCTCAGAACCTGCAACACTGCCAGGCACACAGTAGGTGCTTAATAAATACTGTTACTGAATGAAAATAAAATTAATGAATAATCAAGGATCTCCCAGGGAGTCCAGTTGCCATGGGCCTTTGTTGCTTTCTATCTAACACATTTTTGCAATGATTAACTCCTTTGTTTTGCCATGAGACTGTGTTTTTTTTTAAATCACCGGAAATCATAACAAGAATGAAAATGTTTTCTGGACATTTGGTGCTTTGGAGCTGAGCTGGAATCCCAACTGGGTCCCATTGCAGTGGGCTGGGGCCTGGGTTGAGGGTTTCATCTCCTGACTCAACCCTGGGTTGAGGGTTTTATCCCATCTGGACACCACGGCTCAGTCAGGGCATGTGAGGCTTAAGGAGTGGGTGTCCCAAGCCCCGGGGCTCTGCCACGCCAGGCTGTGATTGTCAGCCTGGATGTGGGGCTGCCTTGGCTGGCCTGATCCCAATCTGGGATGTTCCATGAGCAGAAGAAATACTTCCAGCCCCTGCACCCCAGGCACCCTGCGGGGAGCACTTCCTGGGCTCCTCTGCCCTCAGGCAGAACCACGTGGTATTTGGCCAACAGAGCAGGAGACCAAGGACTTTAAAATCCCACCCATCACTTCTCGGCCTTTTGGCTAAGCTCAAGTGTAAAATCCCATTCCTGCTACATCACGTCCAGCCAGGTGGCCAGGCAGAGACCTGCTGGCCTGTGGTAGGTTTGCAGCCTTGGAGACTTGGGAGTGTTTGTCACCACAGCATGTCCTGGCCCAACCTGACTAACTGACCTTTCCAGTCCCAGAAAGATTCCTCAAAAAATTAAACATAGAATTACCATGTGATCCAGCAATTCCACTGCTGGGCATATGCCCCAAAGAACTGAAAGCAGGGTCTCAAACAGATATTTAGACACCCATGTTCACAGAAGCCAAAAGGTGGGAGCGACCCAGGTGTCCATGACAGATGTGTGGATAAACCTAATGTGGTCCATCCACGCACTGGAATATCACGCAGCCACGAAAAGGAAGGAGGCTCTGATACAGGCTACAACATGGATGCACCTTGAGGGCATTGTGCTCAGTGAGAGGAGCCAGACACAGAAGGACACACAGTGTGAGACTCCATTTATATGAAATGCTCAGAACAGGCAGATCCACAGAGACAGGAAGTAGAATGGGGGGGTGCCAGGGACTGGGGAGCGGGTGGGGAGTTAGTGTTTCACGGGGAGAGAGTTTCAGTTTGGGAGGATGAGAAAGTTCTGGGGATGGAGGGTGGTGATGGTTGCACAACACTGCGAATGTGCTCAATGCCACTGAACTATGCACTTAAATGGTTAAAACGGTAAGTTTTGTGTTATGTTTATTTTACTGAGAGAGAGGGAATTTACTCTTTTGAAGGCATAAGAAGACCCTTGGGAGCCATCCAGGGAGTCTACACTTTGCTAGCTTAAAAAAAGAAAACACAACATCCCCTTTGAAATCCTTGATTTGTCCTGACTGGCATGTTCTGACGAGGACAGAAGTGTGATCATTTAAAAGTCCGCTTCCATCCTGTATTTTTCTGCCCTGTTTTTTAAAATTTACTTTTAGTTTAATTTTTCTAATGAGTCAGCCCCTTGGGAAGTGGGGGAGAATTCTATCCACCTGCTGAGCAGACGCATTCCAGGAGGGTTCCAGTGAATTCCTAGTAGAACTCCCGAGGGAGGTAGCGTCTGGACAGCCTGTGGGGTGGGCGTGACCTGCATCTGGTGGCCCTCATTCTTGGAACGAGGGAGTTGATATTTTGATATTCTCCCCCTCCCCAGGTGCATTCCTGGCTCCGTGTGTTATGATCAGCCCAGGAAAGGGAGGAGAATTCTCTGCCATTAGAAAGGCTGAAATATACACCGAATCTCAAACAAAAAAGCCAGAATCTGCCCCCCACCCACAGCTGGTGTCAGTGTTTTTCAGTGTCCTCTCCCTTGAGGCATGACTCTTCTTTAGTTACCCCCTGCAGGAGCGAGTGGTGTTCAGATGGGGGGGCCCCCCGCAGCCCGGCTGCTGTCTCAGCTCTGCTGCCCATGAGCTGTGTGCGTCCGACAGCTTTTGCTGCGTAACAACCACCCCCACCTTGATGGCTCCAAACTGCAGCTGTGGGGGAGTGCACGATTCTGTGGGCTGAGCAGGGCTTGTGCAACTGAGGCCGGCCACAGGGGCTGCTCAGCCTGGGGCAGGCCCCCACCCCACACATCTGGCCATCATGGGGAGGGTTTTGAGATAAAATTCAGGATGCCCAGTTAAATTTGGATTTCAGATTTCATGGAACATATTTATGCTAAAAAGTCATTTATTGTTGATTCATTCAGGTGGTGATGAGGATTAACCACTTAACAGAGTAATGCCTGATATGCAGTAGGTGCCAAATTAGTGCTGGCTCTGATTAACTGTCCACGTGATGCTATTTGATTGATGTCTGTTGTCCCACCAGATTGGGCACCTGATTGGTGGGGGGTGGGGCGTCTTGTCAATCTCTTGTACCCGGTGCCCTGACCAGCACCTGACAAACAGCAAGAGCTCAATAAATATCGCAGTCAGTTTCTCATCAATCCCTAAGCGTCCAGCACTGTCCAAATCACCAGGGACCCAGCAATGACTGGGGGTCTCTATCTCCACCCCTGGGATCTCACAGGGATTAAACCATTATGTGTGAGTGAGTGACCCCACTGCCAGCAGGCGGCAGAAGGGCCCTGGGGACCCACAAATAAGGAAAGCACATGGGGGGTGGCTCCCTCAGCCAGGGGGCTGGGGGGCCTCTAGGAAGAGGTGGCCTCTCAGGAGAGGCCAGAATGGGGCGAGAGAATGAGCCAGAGGAATGTTCTCAGGAGGGCACAGCAGGTGCAAAGGCCCTGAGGCAGGGGCCTGCCTGGCCTGTTGGAGGAACAGCAGGAGGCTCTTGTGCCTGCAGCAACTGAGCTAGGGGGAGAGAGGGAGGAGGGCAGTGCAGGGAGGTGTGGGCAGGTCATGCATGGCCTTGTGGCTGCAGGGAGGACGTGGGCTTCTCCCCCAGGGAGGTGGGAGCCATAGAGGGCTGTGGGCAGAGCAAGGATGTACCCCGACTCAGTGCTCATGGGTGCCCGCTGGCTGCTGCAGGGAGAATGGACCAGGGTCCTGGCAGGAGACAGGGTTAGGGTTAGGGTTAGGGTTAAGCCGACCCAGGCTCTGTGCCGGGGGAGGTGGGCAGGGAGCATTGCCCCACCCCACCCCCAGTCATGCTCTCAGCCAAGGGTCCTGGGCTCCTAAGTGTGGGGCCAGAGCTGCCTGCTGGGGGCAGCACACGACTGCGGTGGGAGGGGCCCCCTGGGCTTCTCGGGTGCCTGGGGAGAGGGCCTGGGCTCTCAGTGGGATTTGTTTCAATATTTTTTTTAAAAAGATATCCTTGTCAGAATAAGAACAAGTGTTGGTGAGGACGTGGAGAAACTGGGACCCTCATGCCCTGCGGCTGGTGCAGCCGCTGTGAAAAACACTCAGGCGGTTTCCTGAAAAATTAAAAAATATCCTGTTTCAAGCAGCAGAGAAAAAACAATTTTTTTAATAGAGCCACCATAAAATCCATCAACCCCACCTCTGGGTATTTATCCAAAATAATTGAAATCACAACCTGGAAGAGATACCTGCACTCCCATGTTCACTGCAGCACTATTCACAACAGCCATGGCTGGATGGGTAGAGACAACGTGGTCCATCCACACACTGGGATATTATTAATATTACAGACATAAAAAGGAAGGAAACTCTGACACAGGCTACAGCATGGGTGCATCTTGAGGACGTCGTGCTCAATGAGAGAAGCAGACACAGAAGGACAAACCCTGTGTGACTCCACTCACAGGAGGTCCCTGGAGGCATCAGATCCACAGAGACAGGAAGTAGAATGGTGGGTGCCAGGGGCTGGGGAGGGGACGGGGAGTTGGTGTTTCACGGGGACAGAGTTTCAGTTTGGGAAGATGAGGACGTTCTATAGATCTGCTGTGCAACGTTGTGCCTATAGTTTACGATACTGTATTGTGCACTTAAAAATGTGTTAAGGCTGGCACGGTGGCTCATGCCTGTAATACCAGCTTTGAGGCCAGGAGTTTGAGACCAGCCTGGGCTACACAGTGAGGCCCTGTCTCTACAAAAGAAAAAAAAAATGTGTTAACAGGGTAGATGTCATGTTAAGTGTTTTTACTATAATTTAAAAAGCAAAAATAAATCTAGGCCCTTCAAGATTCTGACAACCCCTGGGGCTGGCAAAGCCGTGTGGAGATGGATCTTCCCTCTGTATGGCCCTGCCCCTTAGGAGGCAACAGGCAGTGCACGGAACTGGAAGACATGGGGATGCCTTGGCCCGGTGGCTGTACGTCCACTTGCCATACTTGGGGACAGACTGGGAAGTGACTACAAGCCCACTCGAGTTTGCAGCTCATGGTCGGCTCCCAGAGGGATTGGCGGGTCTGGGGGTGGGTGGTCCAGCAGGCCCTTTAGGGAGCACTGTGCCCCCTTAACAGTCCCACCCCATACTCCCCTTTATAAAAGAAATGGAGAAACTAATTGGATAAAAATTAGCCAGGGCCTTGCTGAGAGCTTTTTTGTCCTTTCCTTTAAATAAATCTTCCTTTGTGTCTCTTTAAAATTCAAATTACTGCCGCTCTCTCTCCTCCCATCTGCCTCTGAGTCTGCACAGAGGGTTGTGCTTGGACCCCACAGCAAAGCTGTGGGCTGCATGTTTCAAACAGGGCCTGAGATCTGAGGCCGATTTGCAGGTTTGCAAAGGCGGCTGCAGTTGTGGGTTGAATAGTGTCCACCCACCCAAAATTCATGCCCACTCAGGACCTCAGCATTGGCCTTATTCCGGAATAGTGTCTTTTCAGGTGTAACCCTTTTTCAAAATAAGTTCACAATTCTGGGTTCCAGGGGTGAGGACCTAACATCTCTGGGGGCCATAATTTAGCCTACTGCAGTTGTACCTGTGGAACAGTCCTAAGACCAAGCTGTGTGATAAAACCCAACATCCAAATAAACACAAAAAAGCTTTTTCAATACTCATAAAATGAAAATTCTAGCTGGGTGTGGTGGCGTGCACCTGTAGTCTGAGGCTGAGGCAGAAGGATCGCTTGAGCCCAGGAGTTTGAGACCAGCCTGGGCAACATAGTGAGACCCTGTCTCTACAAAAAAAATTAATAAGTGAATGAATACATTTTTAAAAGAAAAAGGAAATTCTAGGTAGTAAGAAAGCATTGCATCCATAGACATACAATATTGCTGGGTCTTATGAGCAATGGCAACTTAGGTGAAGGTCAATGCCCACTACGCTCCCTGAGGTATTTCACAGACGGGGCCACAAGATCAGAGAGGTTAAGTAACTCATGCAGGGTCACACAGCTGGTGGGAGGGAGCAAGGTTAGGACTGACGTCAGATTTGGCAGGGGCCAAGGGTCTTTCTATTGCAAGAAAAAAACGGCAGAAGCAAATACAGCTCAAACTGGCTTTGGCAAAACCAGGATTTACTGGTTCCCATGACTAAAACGTCCAAGTAGTACTAGCTTCAGGCTCAGCTGGTTCCAGGCCCCAGACAGCATCCTCAGGGTCCTTTTCACTGTTGAGAGCTCAGGCTCCAGGCCCAGGATCGAGTCTCAGCTCTCCTGCTTATCCCTAGGGGACCATGAGCAAGGTCTATCCCTTCTCTCAGCCTCCATTTCCTTATCCGTAAGTACAGGTAACCACACTGACATCACCATCCCGGGGGATGTTATGAGGGTTACCAGGTACCTGGAGAACAATTGCTGCTGAATAAATGTTGATTATTGTTGCTATTGACCAAGTAAATAAATGAGCCCTCACCAGACAACCAGGGACTTAGAAGAAACTTCCTGGTTTAGGTGGAGAGGAGCAAAGGTACACTGCCACCAGAGGGCGGCAAAACACAGGGATGGGCCCCAGCTCTCACCCGCCGGGTAGAAACCTGCCCACTGCTCCTTTCAACTTCCCATTCCTATAACTGGCAGGCGTTTGCCCAGCGCCCTTGAGGGCCCGGACCAGAGGAAAACCAGCCCCCGTGCCCACAAAACACCCCCAGGCTGGTGGGGGGAAAAGAGGGGCAATGGTGCTGGGGGACAGGGCTGCCCCATCCATACGACCAGTGAGAAAAATGGGCCTCCTTCTCTACATGTTTTTATGTATTTTTAAATTTTAATATATTTTAATGGTTATGTATTCGAGAACATTGAAGTAGTTCAAAAAAATGAAAAATGGAAAAGTAGGTGTATTAAAACACAGCATTATTTTAGGTTTAAATTTTTTTCTTTTTTTTTTTTGAGACAGGGTCCTGCTCTGTCCCCCAGGCTGGACTGCAGTGGTGTCATCACAGCTCACTGCAGCCTCCAATGCCTGGGCTCAAGTGATCCTCCGGCCTCGGCCTCTCAGAGTGCTGGGATCACAGGCACGAGCCACCGCACCTGGCCATTTAAATATTTTTTGAGAACTTTTAATTTGTATCCTGAAGTGATTTTACTAAGATTCGGTCCCTGGTCCTGCTCCTGCAAACTGGGTTTCCTGGCTGGGACCAGCCAAGCATCCTGATAGCCCATCTGGCAAGGGGGCTTTGGGAACTTCAGAGAATTTGGGAGATGCTGAGGTGACCTTTCAGAGGCTCACTGAGCAAGTTGCCACTGTGGGGAACTTGCCCTGTGGGATTCAAAGGGGGTCAGAGCAAGGCAGGGCCAGGGAGCTTCCAAGCGACCCCACCAGGCTCCCCTATCCCTCTATAACCTTCTAGGGCTCTCCATGGCCTAAGGCCAAAGTCCACAAGCAGCACAGCCCCCATTCATTCATTCACTCAGGCCTTCAAGGGCTGGTCATGTTACTGGCAAGGGAGTCATAGCAGCTCACGTTTATTGCATGTTTAGGTGAACCCTACTCAGTCACTGTGCTATTTAGACCCTGGAAGCAGAGCCCGCCAACCGCTGGCCCCTCTGCAGCCCTTACCCAGGATGGGCCCATCATCCATCCCCAGACCAGCCCAGGCCCCTCCGCCCTGGACCCTGCATCCTGCGCTCGCCCCCCCCACCACAGTCTGTCCTCCCCGCAGCTGCCACTGGAGGGTGCCTGTGGGCATCTGAGTCGGGCCTGTCCCTCCTCTGCCCACAGCCCTCCATGGCTCCCAACTCCCTCAGGGTAAAACCCAAGTCCTCACTGCAGCCCACCAGGCCCTGCACAACCTGCCCTGTCCCCTCCCTGCCCTCCTCCTCCCCACTCTGCTCCAGCCACACGGGCCTCCTCGCTGTGCCTCCAACATGCCAGGTGCAGTCCTGCCCCAGGGCCTTTGCACGGGCTGTGCCCCTGCCTGGAGCACCTTCACTGCCTTCAAATCTTTGCCAACTGTACCCTCATCACGTGGCAGTTGCTTGGGAAAAATGTTGAATAAATAACTGACTACACTGACCCTACAAGGCAGGAATGTTCGTTATCCCCATTTCACAGACAAGGAAGCCAAGATCCACAGAGCAGCCACCTGATGGATCCCGTGAGCATCAATCTGAGGAGTGGCCCCTGGAGCCTGGTTCCCACATCAAGCTGTGGCAGGGGGCAGGAGGGGCCACCCCAGGCTCAGGGTCCCCAGGACACCGACCTTAGAGGGTAACCTGAGGCCACCAGAGGGTGTGCCCAGCCCATAGCCCAGCACACGGTAGGTGCTGAATAAAGGTTTGCTAGACAAACAGGTGGGGAAGGGAGAAGGGGTGGGTGCCCTGGTGCTCCGCTTGCCTGGCCTCACTTTCCCTCCCCAGCTGATAACAGAGCTCGGGTTTCCAGCCTGCCAGGCAGCAGCTGAGCGGGTCCAGAGAGACATGCCCAGCCGGGGACAGTCCCTGCCACACCCACCGGGGAGGGACAGTCCCAAGGAGCATGGCGGACTGGCTGTGTAGTGGCACCTTGCTGGGGTTTTAATTGCACTCCCCTGTGGATGGGCGATGTCAGGTACGTACCACAGCCACCTGGCTGTCCACCTTCAGGATCTGCCTGTTTGAGTCCTTCACCCATTTTCTCAAATTGAGTTGTTTGGGCTTTTTTAATCATTGATTTGTGGAAATTCTTTACATATTCTAGACCCGAGTCATCTGTTGGATTATGCAAGTGTCCTCTCCCAGTCTGTGGTTTGCCTTTTGAGTCTCTTAATGGTGTATTTGGAAAAACCAACTTGTTTAAAATAAAATACTAAATGTTTTAATTAGAAATAAATTTTGCAGGCAAGGAGGCTCATCGTACAAGTCATCCGAGGAGAGAGTCTGCCAACAGTAACATCAGCTTTTCCTCGAGCAGGGCAAAGGGGATGAAATTGGCTTCATCCACAGATGAAGAGACTGAGGTTCCCAGAAGCATCCTGACTTGTCCTGAGTCACCGAGCACAGCAACATGGGAGACAGAATTCGAACTCCAGCTCTGTGCTCTTGTCCCTGACGTGAGTAGAAGCCCAGGAAGATGTTTCTGGAAGACACACCCTCTGGCTTATGCTAGGATATTTCTGAGCAAATCTGAAGGTTTGGCATGAAACCCTCAATGTGAAGTTGCAAACCCCATTTTCAGCCAAACCAAATACAAAACCCTGGGGATGGGAAGGCCATTGCTTATTATTTTGTCCACTACAGCAGCTGCATCAATAGGTCACTCATTTGTGCAGCTACATTGTGTGGAGTGAGAACACCGCTGCCCAAAGGGGCTCCGTTGGACTGGGCTGCTGGACCCGAGCTGGGGGTACCCAGTTCCCTGGCCCCTTGGTCTACTTCTGGGTCCTCCTGGGGCTCCCCCTGGGGGCATCGGCAGTGGTGTGTCCACACTGGGTGGTCAGTGCCTGGCCTTTCTGGGCATTACTTATTCGGGGTCTTGAAATTCTACCTGAGTATATACCCAAAGGAATCGAAAATAGGTGTTAAGGCTGGGTGCGGTGACTCATGCCTGTAGTCCCAGCACTCTGGGAGGCCAAGGCGGGAAGATCCTTGAGCCCAGGAGATGGAGGCTGCAGTGAGCTATGATGACGATGATGCCACTGCACTCTACCCAGGGCGATAGAGCAAGACCCTGCCTCAAAAAAAGAAAAAAAAAAGGTGTTCAAATAAAAACCTCTACATGAATGTTCATAGCAGCATTATTCACAATAGTCAAAAGGTGAGAACAACACAACTGTCCATCAATTAATAAATTAATAATTTAAATGTGGTCCATCCACACACGGGAACATCACTCAGCCATGAAAAGGAAGGAGGCTCTGACATAGGCTGCAGCATGGATGGACCTTGAGGACATCCTGCTCAGTGAGAGAAGCCAGACACAAAAGGCCACATAGCCAGGCGCAGTGGCTCACGCCTTTAATCCCAGAACTTTGGGAGGCCAAGGCTCGAGGAACATTTGAGGCCAACATTTTGAGACCAGCCTGGGCAACACAGCAAGACCCCATCTCTACAAAAAATAAAAAATTAGCCGGGTGTGGTGGTGCACTCCTGTAGTCCCAGTTGCTAGGAGGCTGAGGTGGGAGGATCGCTTGAGGCCAAGAGTTTGAGGTCACAGGGAGCTGTGATCACACCACTGCACTCCAGCCTGGGCAACAGAGGGAGACCTTGTCTCTAAAAATATTTTTTTAATTAAAAAAAAAGGATTGTGCAGAACAGGCAACTTCACAGAGACAGGAAGTAGATTTGTGGGTGCCAGGGACTGGGAGAGGGGATGGGGAGTGACTGCTGATGGGGACAGGACTTCCTTTGGGGCAATGAGAATATTTTGGAATTAATAGTAGTGATGGTTGCACAATCCTATGAATATACTAAAAACTACTGGATTCCACAGTTTAAATGGGTGAAGTGTATGGTACATGAATTATGTCTCAATTAAGCTGCTATTTTAAAAATTCCAGGCAGGCTGGGCTGGCCTATGAGGGGCCCCTGGTACAATGGTCTGGGGTGCGGTGTCCAGGGAGAAAGCCGGCAGCCCTCCTCCCTCCAGGAGTGTTGAGCGAAGGTGGAGGGGGTTCAAGGCAGGACCAATTGTCTCCCAAACATCCCAGGGTGCAGCCTCCTTCCCTGATCAATCTTCTCTTTGGTACCCGGGCCTCCCTCCTCAGGGAGAGTCTCCTACGCAAGAATAAACACATCATCTTCCAGGCAGGCAGCCACCAGAACCACATATTATGCTGGAGGGTCACAGTAGCACATTAGCATTTTTAAGGCTCTGATAAGGTCTGTAGTAAAATAAGTTCTTTAAAGGGCACATTTTGGACTCTAGTCCCCAAAATTCTGATCCTACAGGTTGTAGGGGTGGGGTCAAGGAGGTTTGTCCAGGGGGTTGTGAGGCAGGTTGACCCTTTCCAAAGTGCTCTCTGGACACCTCTGCCCCTCACGGTTTCAATCCACATTGAGATGCTGAGACAGGAGGTGAGGGGCTAAGCCGTGGGAGGAGAACTGGGCAGTGAAGTTCCTCGTGGAGGGCTCAGGACAGGCAAAGGCCCCGAGATGGGCTCAGCGTCATGAGTTCTGGGGAGGTCTCGAGCCCTGAGCTTTCCTGGCCCACATGGCCACCACTTGGGGAGGGAGGCAGCCTCTGTCTGCGGGGCTGCAGCCACCCGGGGGACCTCACCTGAGCACAAAGGAGGGGCTTTGGTGGGAATGTGAATCCCCACTGGCCCTTGCAGGGCTCCCTGGCAAGCCCATGTTCTTGGTCCCAGCCTCACTGTGCCTGCCTGTGAAGTGCGTCCTCACAGGCTGCATTTGGGGCGAGCTCAGCTGATGGATGTGAAAACGTTTGTGCAGCAAACCCTGGATAATGCTTGACCTCCACCCCCCATCCTATCCCCTTGGCTTCACCCTCTGAAACAAAGCCCAACTCCACCCTTGTCACAGCACCTCCAGGGCCACCATCCTCTCCCGCCAGGACAAGGAAATCTCAGAGCACCCCTTCGGGTCCCCCAGCTCCCATGGCCAGATGAACCGGGGCCGTTGCAGGTGCTGCTCCCCCTGCCAAGGACTGGCTCCCACGGTCATTCCAATGCCCTCGCTCAGGGTGTGTCTCACCCTTGCTGCCAGGAGGCCCTTGCCCTGTTCATCACAGCAGCCTTTTTCTTTCTTTTTTTTTTTTTTAACCAAACAGCACAAGTGCAGCACAGCAGCCTTTTTCTAATAAACTTTTTTTTTTTTTAAAGAGACAGGGTCTCACTCTGTTGCCCAGGCTGGAGTGCAGTGGCGCAATCATAGCTCCCTGTGACCTCGAACTCTTGGCCTCAAGCGATCCTCCCACCTCAGCCTCCCAAGTTGCTGGGACTGTAGCCAGCAATGACATCTGGCTAATTTTTTAATTTTTTTGTAGAGATGGGGTCTCGCTCTGTTGTCCAGGCTGCTCTCAAACTCCTATCCTCAAACAATCCTCCCGCCTCGGCCTCCCAAAGTGCTGGGATTGCAGGCATGAGCCACTGCGCCCAGCCTAGTAAACTTTATTTTTTGAACAGTTTTAGATTCACAGGCAGAAAGTACAAAGAGTTTCCATATAGACCTTCACCCCAGTCTCCTCTTGTTAGTTTTTCCCTTATTGTTAACATCTTACATAAGTGTGGCATGTTACTGCAACTGATGGGCCAATATAGATACATTAGTATTAACCGAATTCATAGCTGACGTTAGGGCTCACTCTTGGTTGTTGCCCAGTCTATGGGTTTTGATAAATGCGTAATGCCACACGTCTACCATTATAGCACCCTACAGAGTCATTTCGCAGCCCTAAAAATCCTGCGTGCTCCCCTTATTCATCCCTCCTTCCCCCCAATCCCTGGCAACCAATGATCTTTTGACTACTTCCGTAGAGTTGCCTTTTCCAGAATGCCGTGAAGTTGGAGTGATATAGCATGTGGCCTCTCCAGACTGGCTTCCTTTACTTAGCCGTAGGCACATAAGTTTTCCTCCCTGTCTTTTCAGGGCTTGATAGCTCTTTTTTTTTTAGCGCTGAGTAATATTCGATCGTCTGGATGCACCTCAGCTTGTGTGTCTGTTCACCTGCTGAAGGGCGTCTTGGTGGCTTCCAGGTCTGGGCTGCTATGAACAGCGTTGCTGTAAAAGTCCATGTGCAGGTGTACACGTGGGCAACGTCACCTGGTTTTACTGTCCTCGGAGCACCCCCCCCACTGCCAGGGCCTCACCTAATTGTGGATTCCGTGGACCGGCGCCCCCCTACCATGGCCTGTGACCCACCTGCTTCCTGGTGTGCCCCAGCACCCAGGTCTGTCCCCATCCCTGAGGCCGCTGGAGGTCGAGTCAGTCTCACCACAACCGTGTGGAGTGATCTTGGAGAGTGGTCAGTGCCTCAGTCTCCCCACCGGCAGTGAGGCCTAGGGAAAGGGTGAAAGGGGCAGGCTGGGCCGGCAGCAGGTGCCCCAGGCACGGGGACTCCCCTCCCCTGTTCTCCTTTTCCCCTATTCCAGACAGAAAATGCTGGAAAGAAGTCACCAGGAATAATCATCCACCTCCTGGAATCTTCCTTTCTCAGGCAAACGAAGCTCCAGAGAATTGGGGCAGGAAACGCCTCTAGCAGGTTTTACCAGCCCGCAGAGTCCCAGGCGGTAACTCGCCACGGGGTTGCCCGAACTTGTTGAAATTTCCCAATTTCCCTCTTAGGTACACAGCTTTCAAACGACGAAAACATACAGTGTGGTCTGACGTGGCACCTTTGCAGACGTTCCGACTCTGCCCCGGAGAAGGGGCTGCGGAGCCCGGGGTCCCGTGTCTGGTCCACGCGGCGAGGAACTGAAGAACGTGCTCGCCGGCGGGAGTGAATGGAGGTCGCGCAGCTGCGGTGGGAACAGTCTGGCCCCTCAGAAAGTCAAACATGAGGATACCATCTGACCCCACAATTTCACTCCCAGGTATGGAGCCCAAATAATTGAAAACAGGTGTTCACACTAAAACTTGTACATGAATGTTCACAGCAGCACGATTCAACAGCCAAAAGGAGGAATCAACCCAAGTGTCCATCGACAGATGAACAAACACAACCTGGCCCATCCACACACTGAAATATCACTCAGCCAGGAAAAGGAAGGAGGCTCTGACACAGGCCACAGCGAGGAGGGACCTTGAGGACATCGTGCTCAGTGAGAGAAGCAAACGCAGAAGGGCACACAGTGTGAGATTCCGTTTGTATGAAATGCCCAGAACAGGTAGAGCCACAGAGATGGGATGTGGATTCATGGTCACCAGGGGCTGGGGAGGGGGTGGGGAGTGACTGCTGATGGGGAAGGGGCTTCCTTTTGGGGTGATAGAATGTTCTAGAATTAGAGGTGGTGATAAACAACATTGTGAAGGTGCTAAATGCCACTGAATTGCATACTAAAATGCTTAATTCTATTAATGTTTGTGAACACCATCTGACAAAAAAAGGATCATGTTCAAAGCAACTTTAACCCAGATGGGCCCTGAATTTAATTATTTGTTTACTTTGGGGAATGCCTGCGGGCCAGAGGGCAAAAGTTGAGGACGTGGGGCTGGGCCTGGGGACACTCAGACTGGGGAGGCCATCCCCAGACCCCCAGTTTCCTGGGCACAATCTCACGTCCACAACAAGGACAGCAATTTCGACAATTGCCCATGCCCATGCTCCTGCAAAGTGCTGCCTGACTGACATCATCCTGGATAATCCCAGTCTTCCTTCCCCGAGGAGGTGAAAATCACACAGGGGGGTCTCCCCCCAACCCCATGACACCGTCTGTCACTGCAGACCAGGCACCTCCACCTTCGCGGGGTTATCCTTGCCCCCATTTTGCTGGTGACACCACGGAGGCTCCGGGCTGGGTTCGAATCCGGACTTTAACCCCCGAGTTGGTATCCTCCCTAGGGGAGCTGGCTCTCAGCAGTGCACATCGCCCAGGGTTTGGGCCGGGCCACTGCCTAACACGGGGTCCACATCCCCATCCCCTGCCCGTGGTCCAGACTGCAGGGTCTGCCAGGGCTCAGCCTGGCCTGCAAGCAGCAGAAATGTGGTCTTCCTTCCTACCTTCGTCATCTGGGCCACAAAGGCAGGAGTTGGGCCCTGGCTGGATGTCCCCAGCGGCAGCATGGCCTTGGGCCGGCGAGGGTGTTAGCCTGGAGGGTCGGGGTGGGGGGGGGGGGGCCACGGGGTGGCCGGGTGGGCACGTGAGGCTTGGGGGCCACACACACCCAAAGGCAGACTCCTCCAAGAGGATGCAGGAGGGAAATTTGGGGATGCCAGAGGGTGGTTCCAGGATGTGCTAACAGCCCCGACTGCTCACCAAGGAATCCAAGAGGAAACAGGAACTCCTGGCAGAGTCTGATTTAAAGCAAACAAACAAACAATGTGGGGAAGGAGAGAAGGAACGTTAGGAATGTGGGCGGGTTCCTCCTCCCCCAGGGCCACCAGGACTAGGACCGCCAAGAACTCGGAGGTCACCCAAGGGCCCAGGCCCAAGCTCCCTTCAGCCTCACGGCTCCCGGGAGGGGATGAAGAACATCAGGAAGGAGCCTGGCCGGGAAAGGCAAAGGAAACTGCCCCCAAACCCCTCCCTCCTTGTTTCATTTTGTTCTTTGTTTCATCGCTTCATTCCTTGGCTTTGAAGTATTTAGGGTGCTTGGGGGACCCTGAGGAACTTTGCTGTCATGACTGGGGTCCCCATTGCCAGCTTCATGTAGGGACATGGGGGGCTCTGGGCTGGGAGTCCCTGGCAGCTTTGAATGCTTCAGTGTTGGGCGCCTACGAATCCCCATGGAAGGTTTCAAAGACTAGAGGTCCGCGGAGAGAAGTAACTATGAACTTTGCAGGTTGTTGGAAGAAAATGATGATTTAAAAAAAAAAAAAGTATTTCTAAAGCCTTGGCCTGGCTTTGTCACGACTCTGTGCTGCTTTGCTGGAACCCTGTACAATATCTGGAAGTGACAAAGAACATTCCGGAGCCCAGAGGCCACGCTTTGGAGATAAATATGAGCACCTTGGTATGTTTGTTTTTATTGTTGGGACCTATTTTATCTTGAGCAAAATAGAAAGGAAGTTGCCCAGAAACCCAGAGGTGATGGAAGCCGGTGGGGCCTGTGGTGGCCCAACTGATTCTAGAATGTTTCTCGGAATAACACCCTGGAATTTTAACCCTGTGGGCTCCGCAGAGAAGCCTGTGGTGGGGGGAAAAGGCTCAGTGTGGCTTTCTGGTTTCCTCTTGTTGTTTGTCAAGCTCTGCTGTTGTGATAGGAAGGCCCCTGACGTCGGGCAGGATGTTAAAGGGTCAATTTTATGTTATTTATATTTTACCACAATTAAAAAAAAAGTTTCAGAAGAAATTCTAAGATCTGGATAGTTTCAGGATATAAAATAAAGGGACAAGGAAAACAGAAAGCCTTCATAAGAAAACCGTTGTCTCCTTTTGGTGATACAGAATAAAGCTACAAAATAAAAATATAAAAACCTGCACAATGTAGCAACATCTAAAATACTAACAGTTGTTACCGCTGGATTGCTTGGGGGCAGTGTTGGTTTTCTCCTTTGTTGCCAACTCTATTTTTAAATATTCTTCTAGGCAAGCCTGGGAGACATAGAATTAGTTTTTAAATGTATCGAGGAAAAAACGGATACAAAAGCCTTGAGGACCATTTAAAAACCAAACAACAGAATATGTGTAACTGTTGTATGATGCCACCTAGTAAAAAAAATTTTTTTAACCACACTTTTGTGAAAAAAAAATTTTTTTAATGAATTTATTATCCCTGCAGATTCTGGGTTTGAACATAGGCTTTGAAATAAGCCTGGCAGCAAATAGAATGAACTTGGAAGAGGATAGGGGAGCTTTTCATGTTTATTTTTAATTCTTGCAGGGTTGTATAAATTTAATATAATGATACTTAGTAATTTTTAGCCACCGTTTAGAATATATTATCATAATCCTAGTAAGATATATTGGCACACATTATGTACAGATATATATACATACACATTTATGTTTGCATGTGTATGTATTTTCCACACAAAGTATATAAACATAGGGAATATTCTGAAAGGGAAAAACCTGATGCTAAGGGTGGCAATTGTTGACTTGGGGATGGTTTACAGGTGATTTTTAGTTTTATTCTATTTGGTTATCTAGTTGTGTACAATGAGCATTTAACATATATAAATTTTAGACTCAGTAAATAAAAACACACACACACAAGCCTCAGGAACAAATGGAAGCCCCGTCCCCATCAGCCATCATCCCCCACACCCTCCCCCAGCCCCTGGTGACCACGAATCCACATCCTGTCCCTATGGCTCTGCCTGTTCTGGACATTTCATATAAATGGAGTCTCACACTGTGCGTCCTTCTGTGTCTGCTTCTCTCACTGAGCACGATGTCCTCAAGGTCCATCCACACTGTAGCCTGTGTCAGAGCCTCCTTCCTTTTCATGGCTGAGTGATGTTCCCGTGTGTGGGTGGACCACGTTATGTTGTTCACCTGTCGATGGACACTCGGGTTGATTCCACCTTTTCGCTGTCGTGAATCATGCTGCTGTGAACATTCATGTATGAGTTTTTGTGTGTTTTGTTTTCTATTCTCCCAGGCATATGCCCAGGAATGGAATTGCTGGGTCACGTGGTGACTCTGTGTTTAACTTTTGGAGGAACCGTTGGACTGTTTTCCACAAGGGCTGCACCTTCTCACATCCCACCCACCGCCTGCGAGGGCTCCAATCTCTGCACATCCTCACCGACACTTGCTACTATACATCTTTCTGATAATACGGGTTCTAGTGCACGTGAAGTGGTGTCTCACTGTGGTTGTATTTCTTTAATAGACTTTATTATTTTTTTACATTTATATTCTTTCCCTTCCCATCCCCCTCCCCTCACTGTGGTTTTGATTTCCCTGATGGTCAAAGATGTCCAGTATCTTTTCATGTGCTCCTTGATCATCTGTAGAATCATCTTTGCAGAAACATCTGTTCAGGACTTCAGAGGAACTTGGACCTGGTGACTCAGCCCTGCCCCTCATCTGCTGCCTCCCACTATGCTGACCTCTTGGGGGACTGTGGCTGGTACAGGAAGGGCATGCATTGAAACCCCTCTTTACACAAGCATCTGAGCAGCCCCCACCCCTTGGCCCATCAAAACAAGAAGTAATCGGTGACCGTGATGTATTTTCTCCGCTCCAGGACTCAGAGCAGGCACCTGCTACTTGTGTTCAGGCTGCAAGTGGGGGACAGGGCTGTCCCCTCCGAGGCTGGCAGCAAGGAGCCTCTCCCGGGCAAGTGGCACCCTCGGCACCCAGGCCACCCAAGCCGGCTGCCTGCGACTCGAGATCAGGTGTCTGATTCCCGCTATAAACTATTGATGCCGGGATGTCACCACCGTGAGCTTGCTGTCTTGCGTTTCATATGTCACCTATGATGAAAGTGTGGGTGGCTGCAGCCTGGGGTGTGGCTGCCTGGGCCCTCCTGGGAGCACATCCCTTCTATGCTGGCTCCTTCCAGAACTCGCTTATCTGGATCCCACATCTCCTCCACAGGGGAAGCCTGACCTTTGAGAAGTACAATGTCTTCAGGGGACGCCAGGGGCTTTTAACTCTACTTTTATTTTAAATTTTTTGTAGAGACTGGGGGGTGGGGTGGGGGGGGAGTATCACTAGGTTTCCCAGGCTGGTCTTGAACTCCTGGCCTCAAGTGATCCTCCCGCCTTGGCCTCCCAAAGTGCTGGCATTACAACCTGAGCCACCGTGCCCAGCTGGGGGCTTTTAACTCCATTCTGTATTTTAGTGCACGGTCTCTCCCTGGGGTCTGTGGACACTGGGGCAGGATCTTTCTCTGGGACGGGGCTGTCCTGGGCCCTGCAGGTGCTGAGTAGCGTCCTTAGCTTCCACGCATTCCAGGCCAGGAGCACCCCCCCCAGTGTGACAACCACAGATGTCCCCAGACATCACCCAGGGTCCCCTCTGAGCTTCCCTATGGTTTGACTTTTTTTTTTTTTAAACAAAGCAGGACTTACACCTGCCATTGATAAAATACAATATGGAGTCTGGACAACACAGAGGCCACGTGTTCCCCAGAACAAGCCCCAGCACGGGACATGGCAGCCTGGAGGTCTGGGGTCTCCACTCCTGGTGAGTGTGCAGCTGGGTCTCCTGCCCTCTCTGCCCACCACCCGCCGGCCCCCCAGCTTGGCAGTTTCGGCAGATGACCCCATGGACATGCGGGTGAACAGATGGCTGCTGGATCACTTATACAGCCTGGCTCACATTCCCTCTCCATATCAAGACATCTTCCTTTTAATAAATTTTGCAAGGCTGCGGAGGCGAGCCGGCGACTGGGTGCGCTGTTCTCTCCTGTCACCAGGGAGGTGAACTCACCAAGGAGAGGCCGGGGAATGCCTGGCCAGCCATCCTCAGTTCTCACAGGCTGCGTGGGCTTCCTAGAGCTGCCGCAACCAAGGACCACAAACTGGGAGGCTTAAAACAACACACACTTATTCTCTCTCAGTTTGGGAGGCCAGAAGTCTGAAATCAAGGTGGTGGCAGGGCGGGCTCCTCCCGGAGGCTCGGGGGGTCACCCTTCCTGCCTTTCCAGCTTCTGGTTTTCTGGCAGTCCCTGATGTCCCTTGGCTTGTGGCCGCTTCACTCCAGTCTCTGCCTCCACCATTACGGAGGACATTACACAGGACACCTTCTTCCCAAGCGTGTCTGTGTCCTGTGTCCAAATTTCCCTCTTCTTATAAGGACACTAGTCACTGAATTGGGGCCCACACTAATGACCTCATCTTAACTAATTACAGCTGCAGAGACCCTATTTCCAAAGAAGGTCCCATTCACAGGTGCCTGGGGAAGCACGTGGACAGAACTTTTGGGGACACAATTCGACCCACGACTGGGGGTTACCCCCATGGTTTTCTCCCCCACCTCCATGTGCCCAGGCTCTCACCATGGCCGGCCCTTCCCACTCAGATCAAATTCGACTTCTCAGCCAGGCTTCCTGGCTCATCCCAGCCCCTTCCTGCCTTTCTCTCTGGCTGCGGCTGTTTCCTGCAGGGCCTGTTTCAGCTGCCAATGGCTGCTTGTCCTTAGGTATGTGTTTATCGTCTGTCTTCTTCTGGGGCCCGGGCTTCCTGCACAGCCCAGCGCCCGGCAGGGGCCCCACACATGACATGTACCTGGTGGGCACGGCCTGACTCCATCACAAGCCAAAGGAGGCACTTGAAAGAAAGACCCCCCAGTCTACTTCTTTTTAATACTTTTTTGTATTTTTTATTGATATGCCATGGTTGTACATATTTTTGTCTTTTTAATAAATTTTGGCCAGGTGAAGTGGCTCATGCCTATAATCCCAGCACTTTGGGAGGCTGAGGCAGGAGGATCGCTTGAGCCCAGGAGATGGAGGCTGCAGTGAGCTATGGTGACGCCACTGCACTCCAGCCTGGACAACAGAGCAAGACCTTGTCTCTAAAAAAAATAAAAATATAAAATAAATTTTGACCTTGTTAAGGGGTGATGGGAAGGAAGTTTACCTCTGAGTTGTCCCTCCCCAAAGCTCAGTCTAATGGTGGGAAAACATCAGATAAACCCCAACTGAGGGGCATTATACAAAATGCCTGACCAGCTCTCTCCGAGACTGTCCAGGGCATAGGCATCCAGGGAAAACTGAGGAAATTCAATAAACAAAGACAATCACAAGTGCTGGCGAGAATGTGGAGAAATCGGAGCCCTCGGACATTGCAGGCGGGAATGTAGCGCTGTGAAGCCACTGTGGGAAATAGTCTACAGAATTAACACTTATCCAGCAATTCCACTCTGAGGTATCTGTTATAAGTTAAATTGCGCCGCCCCCGCCCCAAGAAAAAGAATGCTGAAGTCTTCACTATTTCAGAATGTGACCTTATTTGGAAATAGGGTCTTTACAGAGGTAATCAAGTTGAAGTGAGGTGATTAGGATGGTCCTAATCCCATAGGATAGGTGTCCTTATAAATAGGGGATATTTGTGCACAAAGACAGACACACACAAAGGGTGGATGATGTGAAGACAGAGACACAGAGAAGGTGGCCATCTACAACAATGAGAGACAGACCCTCCCTCATGGCTTCAGAAGGAACTAGCCCTGATTACACCTTGATCTGCCCATCAGAGGATGAGTGGACAAACCCAACGTGGTCCATCCATGCACTGGAACATCACTCAGCCATGAAAAGGAAGGAGGCTCTGACACAGGCTACAGTATGGAGGGACGTTGAGGACATCGTGCTCAGTGAGAGAAGCAGACACAGAAGGACACACAGTGTGAGACTCCATTTATATGAAATGCCCAGAACAGGCAGAGCCACAGAGACAGGATGTGGCTGTCAGAGGCTGGGGAGGGGATGGGGAGTGACTGCTGATGGGGACGGGGCTACTTTTTGGAGTGTGAAAAATTGGTTGTGATGATGGTTATCCAACCTGTGAATAGACTAAAAAACCATTATATTATACAATTTAAATCAGTGAATCGCATGGTTTATGAATTTTCTGGCTATTGTGAATATTTCAGATGCATGTGGAGCAGAACAGAACAATCCGTGCAGGGCATGAAATGGAACATCCTGGCCCAGGTGCCTGAACCCAGGAGTTACCATCAACTCGTCTTCTCTACACTGTACCACAAATGCGTGTGTCCCCATGCATTCCCAGCACTGTTTTGTGTTTTACAGGCTTTTAAACAAATATCAAGGGTCTCCCTCTGTACACAGCCTTCACTGCTTGCTTCTCCAGCCTGGCGGGTGGGAGTCGGGTAGGGTCACCTAGCAGAGCTGAGGCGGCGTGCCTGGGGGCTGCGGAGTATTCACCAGAGTGTCTGCTGACCACTCTGGGCAGGCCAGAGAGTTTTGGTTTTCTTTTTAAATATTTTTTTTTTTTTTTGAGACAGAGTCTCTCTCTGTCACCCAGGCTGCAGTGCAGTGGTGTCATCACAGCTCACTGCAGCCTCAGACTCCTGGGCTCAAATGATGCTCCTGCCTCAGCCTCCTGAGTAGCTGGGACTACAGAGTAGTTGGAACTACAAGTGTGGGCCACTGAGCCCGGATGTTCTGAGAGTTTTACCGGAAGTCGCCACATTGCTCCTTACAGTGGACCAGTCTGGGTGCCTCCCTCCCTGCTGCCTGGCCCCTCACCTGGAACCTTGTCCCAGACCCTGTCTGACCCAGTCAACCCCACCCCCAAGCCTCCAAGGCTCTGTACAGCCCAGGCTGCTCTTTCCTCCACCCACCCCCCAAACCCTCTTCCATCCCCCCCCCACTCCCCCTGAAGGGCCCTCCTCCCTCCTCCCACCTCTCCAAGATGCACACTTCCCATGGCAGTGAAATGACCCATGGTCTCCGGCCACCAGGTCCAGCCCACATGTAGCTGGATCTCAGCTCCAGGCACAGCTGCTGGCTCCAGGGTGGGGACTCAAGGAATTGGAAAGGGCCTTTGATAAGGGGAGTTTGACCTCTGGATCCTGAAAGAAATAAAGAAAAAAGAAATAACACAAAAACAGCCGTCCACTCCAGCCCGGTATGATAGACCTTCCTGCCATGCTGGAAATGTGCTCTGTGCTGGAAGATGTGGCAGTCTCCAGCTGGCGAGGCTACTGAGTGCTTGAAATCTGGCTGGTGTGGTGGTGGGGGAAATGAACGTTTAATTTTATTTAACTGTATTTCATTTAAATTAAAATAGCCATGTGTGGGGAGTGACCACTTTATGTGGCAGTGGTGCAGACTTAAATGATAATAGATCGTCATTAGTTATGCATTCTGTATTTGCCAGTTCACCCACTTGCTGAAATTTATTTGTTGTCATTTGTAAAAAGTGATTTGTTAAATGTATTGTAAATGGATACTCCTAGCAGTTTTGTAGTCATTCGCAGACACGTGAAAAGCCTCGAAAAATTGCAGCTGAGGTGGAACGACATGGTTCTCTGCACTCTGGTTCCAGCCTACACCCTAAACAAGTGTCCTTTTGTGTTTCATTTAGTGCCGTGGGTTTTTTTTTTCTGCTGTCTAATGTTCCTAAATGCAGGAGGCTGTGATGTGCCTCAAGGAGGAAATACCTGTGTTAGAAAAGGTTCCTTTGGGTCCTCTGGAGGCTGAGGGGGGAGCATCGCTCAAGCCCAGGAGTTGGAGGCTGCAGTGAGCTATGATCTCACCACTGCACTCCAGCCTGGGAGACAGAGCAAGACCCCCATCTCTGAAATAAATAAATACACAAAAATTTAAAAATTAAAAAAGAAAAGAGAAGCTTCCTTTAGGTATGAGTTACAGTGCAACATTAATGAGCCAACACTATATATTCAGTAAGGTGGGTTTTAAAATTTATTATTTATTTATTTTTTTAGAGACAGGGTCTTGCTCTGTCATCCAGGCTGGTCTCAAACTCCTGGGCTCAAGCAATCCTCCTGCCTCACCCTCCCAAAGTGCTGGGATTATAGGTGTGAGCCACTGCACCTGTCCAGCAGGGTACTTTTAAACAAAAACATACATAAAGCAAGGTTATGTATTGATCTGTTGATGAAAATACTGTGACCAGAGGCTGACCAGAACCTATGTCGGTATTCCCTAGTTCCATATTTGAGGTGACTTTCTAGAACAAAGCTACCTCGAACAAAGTGCCCCGTCTGGATTTCTAACACAGTGGATGAGTTCTGCCTGACCTTGAACTTCACATACCTGGAATGGCACCACATTGGGTTTTAACTCTGCTTCTTCCCACCAGCACAATGGCTGTGAGGACCGACCTGGTTCTTCTCCAATGCCACACAGAATGCCAGTGCGTGAATTCAGCACAAATTACGTGTTCTGCTGTGGACATTCTCGTCAAGGGATTCATGGATGACATCTACGCTTTCCTCTCGGGTGAGCACCCGGCAGCGGGTGCAGGATCTCAGGGGAAGTGCACGGGCAGGGCAACTTGATAAGAAGCTGCCAAACTGTTTTCCAACGTGGCCACACCAGCAGGGTTTGGAGTTCTAGCGTGTGGATGGACCAGGTTGTGCATGTTGGGCATTTGGGTTGTTTCCATTATTGGCCGTTGTGAA